>OZ012741.1:464575982-465049717 GCA_963859935.3 Lathyrus sativus | reverse complement strand
TCTTAAAGGCAAAAAATGTATTTGATTGGTTGAGATTGATTTTAGAGATTGCTTATGAAATTTGTGAGGCAAGTTTAATTGTTGGTACTTAGAGAGAGACAAATATCTTAACCATAGGCTAAGTACAACCTATAATTGGATACTCGGGAGATGAGGGGACAATGGTATCCCAACCTCTCTTTTTTTCCCTAAGAGGACCGAATTAAATCGTTTTATTCTTAAGTCTTTTAAGTGGAAGACAAGCATCGGGCCACAAGTAAATCAAAGCCAACAACCCAAGTACTCGAGAATGAGGAGCACAAGTACATACACCCCATCCTTTTTCTTCCAATTTGTTATGAAAATAATTTTGAAAATGACTTGGTGTTGGACCATGTTTTTGAAGTTTGAAAAGTGAAATTGTGAGAAGGAATGAGTGATGATTTAATGGATGATGAGAATGGTAAGAGGTTGATGGCGATGCCTAAGCGATCGACTTACGATTGTGAGAAGTAATGGTACCCTAACGTGTGGTGAAAGATGAAATTTCAATTAATGGTTTTGAAAATAGCTTGACGTTGGATCAAACTTTATTCTTATCTTTTGTTTTTCAAAATTGTTCTCTATCGCTTTTGTTTTATCTTCTTTTTAACATACAAGCGTGCAAAGGAAAGCAATACAAAATATAAAGTCTTATATTATTACACTTTAATGAGAGTGGGAGACATATTACCACAATGGAGGATAATACTTAAGCTAGAATTTTTTTAAAAGCAAAAATAAAATGGTAAAAGTACAATAATTGCTACAAATTGGTTAATGTCCAAAAATAGTCCAAGGTAAAGGGTTAGAAAAATATATAAAGTTGATGAATGCAAGATGACAATTAAAATAATGAATAAAAATCATGCACAAAATATCGATTAAAATTAATCAAGAATAAAATGCTAAACCTAAAGTATTTAATCAAATATAAAGGAATTAGAGGCATGTAAAAAAAAACTCCAATGTGCTAAGGTGCTACAAGTTGTCCATTGTCCATAATTCTCCATCATCATGCTAGGGCCACACAAATTGTCCATGGTCCATAATCCTCCATTATGTTACGGTCACACAAATTGTCCATTGTCCATAATTCCCTTTTTTTAGGTCTTAGTCTTTTAGGTCTCACATCTTATCATATTTTGATTCATTTTATTCAAATTAATCAAAATGCATGAGAAGCAAAATAAGAGTCTAAAAAAAATTAAAAGTGACATGGAAGATAAATTGCATAAAAGTAAAAAAGAAAATAAAATGCTAAAAATGCAAATTAAATTGCAATATAGAATTTAGTGGTTAATGGTTAGCAATGAGTACAAGATTAATCAATGGATCACAAACTCTCACTAAAAAAAATGTAATACAAATGATCAAGCCTAAACATAAGAATCAAGATCATCACACCATTAGACATAAAAAGCACCAAAACAATTAATCCTAGAATGCGTAAAGAAAGTTAATCAAGCAATTAAAAGACTTCATGACAAAAATCAATCAAGAAATTAACAAATGGAGTCAAATTTTAATAATAAATAAAATGCAAGAAAAATAATACCAAACAGAAGGATTGCAGGCTGAAAATGGTGGTGTAGAGCCAAATCTGGCTGAGTTTACAAAGCTAGGCCCAAGGCAGTTCACATGCAAGGCCAAAGGGGAAGGGGTATGATTCACGCAGGGTGCAGGAAGTAAGTGATTGGGCATTACAGCCCAAGGCAAATGAGGAGAGAGACATTGAAAACAACTTTCATCCTCACAACAACAAAACATAACGCGTTTCCTCTTTCCTTATTTTTTCTACGACGGCAACAAGCTTCCTCCGCCGTGCCGGAGTTCGTCGGCGGCGGCGGCGGAGTTCACATTGCAACAAAATAATCACATCAATCTATTCGTTTCGTCCTGCTCTTTTCGAATCTTCACTCAATTTCTTCTAATTCGCTCTCAAGCTCTCCAATTGCAAGCGACGGCGAAACGGAGAAATTATGAAATTGAGAAGATTACCTGCACCAGTGAAGAATTAGCGCTCATGTATGAGTTTATGTTGATTCAATTCCTTCTTCCTCTTCTTCGCTTCATCTGGTTCGTGATTGTGTGGATTCTTGCGTTGTGATTCGAAGTTGTTGGTGCGTTGTTGGGACTGATGCATTGAAGCGATGAACTCAATCGCGTTATGGTTGTTGTTAAAGAGGTCGAAATGCTTGTTGTTAAAGAGGTCGAAATGCTTGTTGTGAATTCGTGCAGTTGAATCTTGTTGATGCAATTGTGAATTGTGATTGGTGTTTTTGTTGCGGTTCTTGCAGGATTGTTGGAGAAGGTGAAGAAGAAGATGAAGATGAGATTAGAGAGTGAAGGTGAGGGTGAAGCAGACGAATGAAGAGATTAGCGAGTGAAGGTGAGAGAAAAGGTAGAATGAAGAATATGAAGAAATTTGTTTTCCTCTGCTATGCGAAGATGACGGTGAAGCATATGAAAAAAATCCCCGGATGAAGAAAGTGAGGAAGAATTTATATGAATTGAGGAGGGTAGAATGGGAAGAATGATGGAATTTTGTTATGAAGTTGATTGAGTTTTTGTTGAAGGTGAATTTGAATGATGCTCTTGAATGGATGGTATATGGCGCTGCGTTCTTTTTCATCTGGTGCATTTCAACTTTGCTATGTAGCTTGTTTTAGTTCTCTTTTCAGTACTTTGCATTTGGATTTCTTGGCAATCCTTGGACATCATGTTGAACTTTGGATATTAGTTTTTGACGTGGTTTTGGATATGGATTTTGACTTGGTTTTGGATATGGACTCTTATGGATAAGAGATTAAGAATTGAATAAAACATGGTTTTAAAAGACCAAACTAAAATCCAAAAAAGAAAATATTATTATAATAACTAAATTTATCATTAATAGAAACAAAAGTTAATTAACAATAAATCTAATTATTAATATAATGCAATATTAACCAATGAAAAATGTGAAAAACAATTAACGATGCAAAAATTACTGAATATAGTTTTTGAATTGTAATTGAACTTCAAATTGAAATAAAACTCGATTAATGCAATGATAAAGAATGATGAGTAACAAGAACGAATAAAAACTGATCCATTGATGAGTGTAAGCATAAGAGAGTGCATCTCAACCTATAGATAAAAAAGAAACTTCACCTTCAAGTTCAAACTTTTAATAAAGGTGTCCAATAGCATGATTTGTAATGCAATCAATCAATGAAATCATTCTTCATATGATGAATAAACTCTAATGTTGAGGAGAGGAATGCTAATATTTGTAGGGGAAAACCATGATTCATGATCTTTGTACCTTCAGTTGAAACGATATTGCAAGAGATGAAACCCTAGCACATTATGTAAAACCCTAGTTCTTCATGACCTTAGATCCAAGTGCCAAGTATATTGCTTAATGAATGCATGATGTGTTAAATGATTTAATGGATGGTATGTACATGAGGGATATGAGATGCATAAGCCATATAGATTTGAATGAAGGGTATGACAAATTTGCGATATGACAATAGATAGATAGATAGAGAGATAGAGATAGATAGATAGATAGAGAGAGAGAGAGAGAGGTTTATACAGTTTCATCCTAAATTTTATCTTCTCATGTCCCTAAGAATTCTTCTTGAGATTACTCACTAATTTTGAGAGTTTTCAATAAGATATGTTCACAAACCTCCTTCTACCAGGATATTAATTTAAAGTGTAACTTAAACCTAAATAGAGAACAAATTTTAGACCGGTTATCCTTCCGCTTAAATAGATATTTTTTACGGGCTGATCTTTAACCAAGATGGAGTTTTATTCTGCCTTTCCTGTAAATTGAGTAATTGGTTAAGTCGAGCTTGTCTTTGTCAAGCTTAAGTTTGTCCTGCTAAAAATATCAAAGCTAAGTCTGACATGTAGTCTATCATAAGCTTATTTTTAGGTATTAGTCTGACATTTTCGAAAGGCGAATTCTTATGTTAGCCTATTTAAAAGCCTATTTTATTTTAACATATCTAAATAAGCAATTCCATTAATATTTCTATAGATAAAAAATTAAAAGATTAATGATATTAAAAATTTGTTTGCATTAACTTACCTGAGCTTACCTAATAGTCTAAGTATCATGAGACTATTTATTTAGAAAAACTTATGAAAACAACTTATAACGTTGTTCATAGGGAATTTTTCAACCTATTTTTATAATTTCTTCAAGATAACTATGTTTTGTATTTGTATTTTTATTCAAAGTACAATATAATAATAATAATAATAATAATAATAATAATAATAATAATAATAATAATAATAATAATAATAATAATAATAATAATAATAATAATAATAAAATTATTCATATTTATATAAATAGGTCGGTCTGATAGGTTTAAAAGATCTTTAGTATGGTCTGAAACCTAATATAAAAATTATATCTTTTCTTTTAAAAAGAAGGACTAGTCTAATATGAACATGTGTAAGCTAGACCTTAGATTCCTATTAATTGGTCTACCATATTCTCACCCCTAACACGAGAGACAAATCTAGTGTGTCACGAGGGTGTGCACCTAATGCCTTGAATTTTGAAAACATACACTAATATCATTTCGTTTTCAATTTAACCCATACAAATTTTATTTTGCACCATTGTCCGTGATTTTGAACAAATAATCCTAAAGATCTCTAATTCATTTATGATATAAGAGAAGAATGCAGACCTACAAAAGACAAATTTTACAACTTCTATGTATTCAATATTTTATTTTACATTTCTAATAAAAGAAGTGTGAAATATTTGAAATTAGATTATGCATTTTACAAAAATGCACCACCATAAAATTGAATCCGGTTCATGGACATCAAATAAAATCTATTAACTGCTAAACCACAATGACACATTTTGTTGTATTCTGATTTTATTTTCTTATTAATAATATGTTGTTTTACTATTTTAGAAAAATAGTCACACAAAAATTATCGAGTCGGTTCGTTGTTAAGGTCGTTTTCTTTAAGACGTTTTGCGATACTGTACAAAACTATGCAAAATAGTCGAACTACCACGACGCTTCCAGTATAGAACATCTAAAATCTATTGTACGATTACTACGTGTACAGTAGGTAATAGGTTTATAAATACACCCTCAAATGGCACAAAGAATCAGTCGTTGATGGCGTAGACAAGCTACTCAAAAAGTGGGAAAAAAAAGTTAAGACGAAGTGGAGAGAGAGAGAGAGAGAGAGAGAGAGAGAGAGAGAGAGAGAGA
Source organism: Lathyrus sativus (assembly GCA_963859935.3). Lineage (NCBI taxonomy): Eukaryota > Viridiplantae > Streptophyta > Magnoliopsida > Fabales > Fabaceae > Lathyrus > Lathyrus sativus. The sequence continues at coordinate 465,044,447 of OZ012741.1, read as the reverse complement.
GAGAGAGAGAGAGAGAGAGAGAGAGAGAGAGATTTTTCAGAATTCGAAAAGTTGGAGTGAGAGAATGTAAGGGAAATTTTAGTGGATCCGACCTAAAACTAGCCATTATAGAGCTTGGTCAGCAAAGAAGCGTGGAAGCATGCGAGGCAAGGCAAAATATGGTCAAATATTAGATTAACGTTATTAATTTATAATTGACTAATTACAACACACATATAATTAATTAATAATAATTAACTAATTTATACCACACAAGATTATTAAACTAATTAATATTAAATAATAATAATAATAATAATAATAATAATAATAATAATAATAATAATAATATTAAATAATTTTTATCATTTCAGGTGCTAAAAATAATGGATAAAGGCCCAAGTTCAAGACAGGATTAGACCAAACCAAACGAGTCGAGTCGGCCGGCTAAAAAGAAAGCGACGAAGGGCACTCATTTGTAATGGTTCATGGTAGGGTATTCTCACAAAACCAAAAAATTGGGTACCCCTTGGAGCCCAACTAAATTGGACAATTTGAATATATAAACACTACTAAAGTGTGGTCTCCCTCCAATGTGGGACTTTAATAAATATTTTCAAATTCCCCTTATTACACACTAGCTCATACTTGTGCTCATTTATTGCCAACTTAATGCCACAAAAACTTTATAATTCTCCATTAACCCTTTGATTTCAAACAGTCCCCCACATAAAGTTAAAAGGTGATTTTAGAAATAACATCAAACATTTTTAAGATTGTGCATAAGTAGAAATATCTACAACTTGAACCTTTACATATCAAGTAGGATTTCAATTCAACAAGAGTGACACAATTGTCTTGAACTCTATCAAAGACATCAAACCTGCACATAACCTTTTCTTAAGGTGTATTCTAGTAGTCCGTGTTTTAATGGCTCTCCATCTATATATGTGTTTAGTGAATACAAAATTCTTATTATTATTTCATATTATTAGTGTAAGATGTTTTTCAAATTCAATATAATTTTTCATATTATTATTTTCAAAATCAATTTAATATGTTATATGTTCCGAGAGGTGTTAGGGAAACAAACAATGACATTTGATATAATAAACTTAACTATATTTTATGTCACTCTAATCTCATATTGACATGTTCGGCGGAACAAGATGAAAGTCGCACAAAGAATAATAAAAACATAATCTCAATCTCAAACACAATAACAACAACATATAGCTTTCAAAATATTGCTAGAAGGTAGAAAAACTAAACAACAACAACAACAACAACAACAACATTAACATTCAAACTCAATCTAAACAACAACTTTAAACAACATCTAAACAAATAATCTCTCAACAAAAATACATAAACATCAACAACAATAACAACATAAACAACAATAAATAACAAAAATAATAACAACAACAACATTAACCTTCAATTTCAATCTAAGCAACAACATTAAACAACATCTAAAAAAATCACTCTCTCAACAAAACTACATAAACATAAAAAACAATAACAACATAAACAACAATAAATAATAATAATAATAACAACAACAAAAACAACAATATTAACATTCAATCTCAATCTAAACAAGAACAACATTAAACAACAACTAAAAAAAAACTCTCAACAAAACTACATAAACATTAACAAGAATAACAACATAAACAACTCAAAAACAACAATAGATAACAACAACAACAACATAAACAATTCAAAAACAACAATAGATAACAACAACAACAACATTAGCATTCAATCTTATTCTAAGCAACAATATTAAACAACATCTAAAAAATAATCTCTCAACAAAACTACATAAACATTAACAACAATAACAACATAAATAACTAAAAAATAACAATAAATAACAATAACAACATCAACAACATTAATATTCAATCTCAAACTAAACAAGAACAACATTAAACAACAATTAAAAAAACAGTCTTTCAACAAAGCTACATAAAAATCAACAACATAAACAACTCAAAAACAACAATAAATAAAAACAATAAAAATAACAAAATTAACATACAATCTCTATCTGAACAAGAACAACATTGAATAAGAATTAAAAAAGCAAGGGTTAAATATGTTTGTGATCCTCCTAAATATCTTGAGTTTCGTTTTTAGTCCCTCAAAATATTTTCTTCAAAGAATGGTCCTCCTGTTTTTTATCCACACATTTGGTCTCTCCCGCAACGTAGCGACAAATTTTACAATTAGGTCGCTGAATTAGCGACGGTTTGAGCAACGATTTATTACTTAGCGACAGAATTAACGACAATTTTAGCGACAACTTCAGTATTAGGGTCTAAAAGTGTGGATGAAAAACTTTAGAAATACCATTCTTTGAAGGAAATATTTTGAGGGATTAAAAACAAAATTTGAAATATTTAGCAGGACCATAAACATATTTAACCCAAAAAACAATCTCTCAACAAAACTTCATAAACATCAAGAATAAACTTATAATGTACTTATTTCCACAAAAACAACAACATATAACATTCAATTTCAGTTTAAACAACAACAAGATTAAACATTTACGGTTGAGGGTCTCAACAACAATAACAACAACAACAATAACAACAACAACAACTACGATGACAACAACAACAATGACGACAACAACAACAACATCAATATCAACAATCTAACACGAGTAGTGATGTTTGACGTACCTGATATGAGAAGAAGAAGTGAAATAAATGATTTCGTCTTACATTCTGACAAGTATCGAAACGAGAGTCCTAAACACATATCATCATTCTAAAGGATGATATGTCTTTAGGGGTCACATTGTTTATGACTCTTCGTTAGAGTTTCGTGTGTGTTATTTCACTGTGTTGTTTTTGTTTTTGGCAATTGAAACTGAAAGGTGCAAGTTAAGATATATATATATATATATATATATATATATATATATATATATATATATATATATATATATATATATATATATATATATATATATATATATATATATATATATATATATATATTACCTTTTTTAAAATCACCTTCATACACATTAGCTTAGCTGATACTTATGTTTATTTATTATCAACTTAATGTCACCGATTCTAAATCTCCATTAACCATTTGATTTCCAACAATATATTACTCCCGATTCTAAATCTCCATTAACCATTTGATTTCCAACAATATATTACTCGAAAAAACTTTGGAGTATAAGAAAGGTGAAACCCTCTACGTGTGAGGTAATATGTTACTTAGTAAATCAAAGTTATTTTCTGTCATAAGAAAGGCGAAATCCTCTTTTGCATTTTGACGTAATATGTCTTGCCATTTTGGAATTGGGAGCTTGGTGTTTTTCTTTTATAACAGTGTTGGTGATAATGGCAGATCAGCTATTATTAATGATGATGATAATAGAACGAATGGTGAATATTCTTTTTGCATACAAAAAATTAAATCGTAATGATGTTTGACAGGAACATCTGACTTGGTTGCCTGTTTGGACAACCGCCTGTGAAATTTGTTTTCTTTTGCATGATATAGCACTTTTAATATCAAAACTACCGTACATGCAACTTATAATAGAACGAATTTTAATTAAAAAAACTATACTTAAAATAGTTGACGAGGTTGAAGATTGAGGTTTAAATAATGAGATATTGGAAATAAAAACTTTGATTTTCTGAAATAATAAAAAACTAATTAAACAAAGGCAAGACTACATTTCTTCCACATGAATGGATGGTTCAAATCCATGTTATTGTATAAAAACATAATATAATGAAAATATAATCTTATAACAATAAACTTATCAAATATCTTTTGTGTGTACGAGTCTGTCAAAACATTTACAAATTTTTGTTTTCTAACATTAAAATTTAACTTCGATAAATTAAAGCATCAAATAATATCCTATTTAGTAACCGAATGTTTTATTAAAAGATTAAAATTTGTAAATTATAAATATTATTTTAGGCCGACAAAAAGGGGCTATTCACCCAAAGCACTTGCAGCAGAAGAGGTTATCATGAGGATGAGCATAAGGGATTTAGACCCAAGATATATCTAAAGGTTCTATGCATTTCAAACCGAGAAAATCTCAGCTTGTTATAACTGGTCTACTACATACAGGGCATGTGCACTAATTTAAAGTGGAAAATTTTAAATTCAAATTTTATTCATTTATCTCATTCACATATTAATTTGAACGTTTGGTTTGGATGATAACCTTGCAAGTCAGTTCCTTCAGTAGAGGTTTATATCCAGTATTGCACATCATAACCTCTGTTCTCAGATCAATTCTGATTTCATAGCAAAACAGTGATGTCGTATGAGGAAATTGACTTCTAATTTCTGTGTTGTCCACAATTTTACATTTTCATTTAGATTCATCGATTCAAAGCTCTCTAAACCTACCATATTAGAATTCTTGAGACCAAAATTCATATTTACTATCCTCGATTTATTCTAATAGTGTATTGACTCTACTTTTCATAATTTTGGAACACGCCTCCGATACCACCATCCGCCTTAGGACCAGAAGCATTACATGATTTTCAATTGTTGCAGGCTAACTTCAGAGTACAAGGTGTCAGTGAATTGATGAACAATATGTACAAAAGTGTTCGACAGCAAAACTCATAGACGATACATGAAAGATTACTCTTGTTAGACATATGACTCCACGCACAAGAATGAGATGAATAGTAACACTACTAGAAAATTTCATTTTAGCTGCGAATTTAACCTCGACCACCGACACCGGGACTAACTAGCCTCGACAAAACCGAGGTTATTCAAACGCAAAAAAAAAAAAAAATCCATTTTTAAGTTTTTCTTTTACAATTATTTTATTTAATTCATTAGACATGGCTAGGCCGAGACTAGATATTTTTTAATTTTTGAATTATTCTTTTTAAATATTAGACACGAATGAGCTGAGGCTAACTATTTTTAGCTGTGAATTTAGCCTCGGCCACCGACACCGAGGCTAACTAGCCTTGACAAAACCGAGACTATTTAAACGCAAAAAAAAAACCAATTTAGAGTTTTTCTTTTACAATTATTTTTATTTAATTCTTTAGACATGGCTAGGCCGATGCTAGATGTTTTTTAATTTTTGAATTATTTTTTTTAAATATTAGATACGGTTGATCCGAGGCTAACTATTTTTATTTTTTTCGAATCTATTTATTTTATCTGATAGACACGGATGAGCTGAGTCTAACTATTTCCCACTCTTGTTTTTCATGTTTCCCTCTTAATTCCTTTCTGAATGAAGAACCCTAAAATTAAACCAAATAGATTTTCAGAAGAAAAAAAACCCCCAAAATCAAACAAAATCGATTCAAGATCATCAATTCTTCTGATCTTCTCTTCAAAATCATCTCTTCGTTCAAGATCATCTCTTCGTTCACACAATTCTTCTGATCTTCTCTTCAAAATCATCTCTTCGTTCAAGATCATCTCTTCGTTCACACTTTCCTGCTCAAATTCAACCTCAAACTATCTATGATTCTTCTTCTGTTTCTTTTCAATGTAGTGAGTTTCAGTCTTGGCATTTACCTGTTGAAGGAAGTTTAGAAGATAGAGCTGTAAGTGCTTCCAAGATTCATAGTCAAGCAGAGAAAAGACGCAAAAATAGAATCAATACTCAACTTGCTAATCTCAGAAAACTTATTCTTAAGTCTGATAAGGTAGAACAATTTGTTTGTGTTATTTGTCATTTTAAGGTTAAGATTTTGTTATGTTTTGCATTCAACTCATGAATTTCTAATTCCAACCCTAGCTGAGATTTAACACAATCCTCGCTCTCAACTGAATTGAACTTGGATTAATTAACAGAGCCTAAACTCCGGCGCGGCGGTGTTGGTTAGAGACTACGGCGAGGCAATCGGAGAGAAGAAAGTATATTGAACGTATTTCTGAACATGTAAATTTATGGAATTATCATTTCAGTTATGGTATATTGAGTCTTAATGTTCTCATATTTTATTGATTTGCATTACCGTGTGATATTAGTTTTGTGATTCAATATTCATTTCACTTATGAAATTTTGAGAATATTTGCATTACTATTGGAATGGCATGAACAATTTTATTATGTTTGTTGTACGCGTACAGTTCGAGCCAAATGGTCAAAGGCATTGTTAGTCTGAAGTTAGGTTAATTTGTTGTGTATGTCAAGATCGCGTCGCTTTGTTGTGTGTATAGAGGTTTTGTTTTGTTCTTTGATATTAAGGTCAAGTTGCTTTTGTTGTGTGTATTTTTATAATATTTTCATGAATTAGGGGCATTGTTTTGGAGTAATGTAGGTGGGTGATTTTGGCTCTGGTGTATATGTGCTTTTGGTTTAATTGTGCTTTTTGAGGGTTGCTGTAGAGCTTTTCAGAGCTTTTTAGAGTTTTTCAGTGTTGGTTCATCAAGACAACATGTACATGGATGCAGCCTTGTCCGAGCAAGGAAATTTTATGGATAATGCTCATTCGAAGAGTTTTTTGTAAAGATTTACCTGTATCCAGATGTTGTATACAATTTTTTATTCTCTTTGCAATATGTTTTCACATGCACAGTCGCACATCTTGAATATGCCACTTTTATGAATGAGCTACAATGATAGCATGTCTAGATTATGAGATTACTTCTTACCGAAAAAGGGTAGACCTTGACTGGTTCTTAAAGATATTATCCTCAAGATGTCTCTCGTGCAACAAATCTTCTCTTGGTAGTACTTATGTTGTAACTCCTCATCATTTTGTTCTGAACACTACAAATTTTGTTGATAATTAGAAAATCTATTTTGAAACTGGTACATCTTAGTTTGATGTTACAGAGAATAAGCTTTCACCATGACATTTGCTTTTCAGGATGGCGCTGTTCTTAATAAAAGCTTACAGCCGCACGAATCACATATTCCCTTTATTCTTCAATTTCTTGTATGCACTTTCATATGATGGTTTGGTATAACTGAAACTTATTATAGTTTGTCTGCAACTAAGCATGATAGAAAATATTTTTTGTTTAAATCAGTCACGGTTTCTTTACATGGCATTATCGATACCCTGAATTTACTCTGGCTGCATTCAGCCACGAAATTTGTTCAATCCAATTTTGATGTTTTCTTTTTCCTATTATATCTATGATTGGGATTGGTTTGGAACATTCTGAAGAAAGTGAGGAAGAATTTATATGAATTGAGGAGGGTAGAATGGGAAGAATGATGGAATTTTGTTATGAAGTTGATTGAGTTTTTGTTGAAGGTGAATTTGAATGATGCTCTTGAATGGATGGTATATGGCGCTGCGTTCTTTTTCATCTGGTGCATTTCAACTTTGCTATGTAGCTTGTTTTAGTTCTCTTTTCAGTACTTTGCATTTGGATTTCTTGGCAATCCATGGACATCATGTTGAACTTTGGATATTAGTTTTTGACGTGGTTTTGGATATGGATTTTGACTTGGTTTTGGATATGGACTCTTATGGATAAGAGATTAAGAATTGAATAAAACTTGGTTTTAAAAGACCAAACTAAAATCCAAAAAAGAAAATATTATTATAATAACTAAATTTATTATTAATAGAAACAAAATTTAATTAACAATAAATCTAATTATTAATATAATGCAATATTAATCAATGAAAAATGTGAAAAACAATTAACGATGCAAAAATTACTGAATATAATTTTTGAATTGTAATTGAACTTCAAATTGAAATAAAACTCGATTAATGCAATGATAAAGAATGATGAATAACAAGAACGAATAAAAACTGATCCAATTGATGAGTGTAAGCATAAGAGAGTGCATCTCAACCTATAGATCAAAAAGAAACTTCACCTTCAAGTTCAAACTTTTAACAAAGGTGTCCAATAGCATGATTTGTAATGCAATCAATCAATGAAATTATTCTTCATATGATGAATAAACTCTAATGTTGAGGAGAGGAATGCTAATATTTGTAGGGGAAAACCATGATTCATGATCTTTGCACCTTCAGTTGAAACAATATTGCAAGAGATGAAACCCTAGCACATTATGTAAAACCCTAGTTCTTCATGACCTCGGATCCAAGTGCCAAGTCTATTGCTTAATGAATGCATGATGTGTTAAATGATTTAATGGATGGTATGTACATGAGGGATATGAGATGCATAAGCCATATAGATTTGAATGAAGGGTATGACAAATTTGCGGTATGACAATAGATAGATAGATAGATAGATAGATAGAGAGAGAGAGAGAGGGTTATACAGTTTCATCCTAAATTTTATCTTCTCATGTCCCTAAGAATTCTTCTTGAGATTACTCACTAATTTTGAGAGTTTTCAATAAGATATGTGCACAAACCTCCTTCTACAAGGATATTAAGTTTAAAGTGTAACTTAAACTCAAATAGAGAACAAATTTTAGACGGGTTATCCTTTAGCTTAAATAAATATTTTTTACGGGCTGATCTTTAACCAAGATGGAGTTTTATTCTGCCTTTCTTGTAAATTGAGTAATTGGTTAAGTTGAGCTTGTCTTTGTCAAGCTTAAGTTTGTCCTGCTAAAAATATCAAAGCTAAGTCTGACATGTAGCCTGTCATAAGCTTATTTTTAGGCATTAGTCTGACATTTTTGAAAGGCGAATTCTTATGTTAGCCTATTTAAAAGCCTATTTTATTTTAACATATCTAAATAAGCAATTCCATTAATATTTCTATAGATAAAAAACTAAAAGATTAATGATATTAAAAATTTGTTTGCATTAACTTACCTGAGCTTACCTAATAGTCTAAGTATTATGAGACTATTTATTTAGAAAAACTTATGAAAACAACTTATCATCTGACCTGATCAGAAGGGGATCACTGGCTGGCCACACTGTGTTGGACTGCTGTCTGTTCACCGGTGATGAGGAGGAGGAGGAGGTGTACCTGCAAGGCACTCCGATGCCAAAGTAAGTATCTGGGCAGAGTGATCACAAGTACAGAAAAAAGGGTAAGAAGTGAATTACCTGACCCTCTTGCGAAAGAGGGTATTTATAGAGGGACCCCAACGCTAGGCCAACGGTCACCTGCGTTGGGCTGGATTTCCAGGCCCAACCCAGGTGACTGCTAGGGCTTACGTGGCATAGTGAAGACTGATCGCGACTTTCTATGTCTAATACAACCTAACTGCAAGTGCACAGTCTATCGTGTAGTAATAATAGATATCGATCCCACAGGGACTCGTAATCAAACTAGTGTTCTCGGGAGTTACTATGTTTAGCTAGGTAGAATATGTTTAAGGGAATAAGATTGTCACTAAAGGGAACTAAGAATGTTAATTAAAGTATAATTAATTGAATCGATATGCAGTAGTTATGTTCTTCGGGGATTTGACAAGTTACCGGTGTATGAAATAATTTTCAGAGTTTATTTAAGCAGAAAATGGTGATTTGAAGACTCTCGCCTCACGATGGTTATTGACGCTAATCATAATTCTAAGGGCCAAACGTACACTTTCGTATCCCATTCGGGGTTAAAATTATTTTTTGGAAATCTCTAAGTTCTAATTCATTTTAAAGTGCTTTCGCTGTTATTAAAATGAATGACTAGTGTTTACTATCTGATCTTGCCGCAGCTTTCGCTTGTTGGTTCGTATCTTAATTAATTTCCCACTTTTGTGGCAAAACTACTTTTAAATAAGTTCTCGCTTTCGCGACGAAGTTTATTTAGTAAATTAATTTTAAACACTCAGACCATAAACGACCTTTGAAAAAGACAGTTTTCAACCGGTTATTATCAAATCCCTTTCGAATTATTACTACATATCGATTACTTGAATTTAGCTAGACATGGATTTGGGAAAGGTAAAACATAAATAAAAACAATAAATAATAGCATGCATTATAATAAAAACTGGAATTACGATTGAAATGAGAAACCTGTAAATATTCCAATTGGCCTTTGGGCAGATCCTCCACAGATGTTGGCAGGATTCTGGTCTTTTTTCCAATTTGATCGTACAACGGAAATAGAAATTACAGAAGGAATGAAAGGAAATGCAGAAAAATAAAAGGAGAAAAAAATAAGAATATTAAAAACTGGAAAGGTTGCTCTGGAAATAAATTGGCAGCACTTCGTTGTATGAATGCGGCTCTCCTTCTGAGGTCCCCTTCTTCCCCTTTTATAGAAATGGAATTCTAACGGTTATAACTTGAAGAGGGTGGACTTTGAGGCAGAATAATCAGGGAGTAGTGGTCCACTATTTGGGACTTGAAACTGCTTATTTCACGTGCATTTGAAGTGGGGCGTTTTTGCCTGCATGACGGTCGTCACAAGGTGTGACGGTCGTCATGGAGCTGTGACGGTCGTCACAGCAGCAAAATCAGCATTCTGCGCTTTTCCTGATGTTTTCATCCTTTTTTCGTCCATATTTCATCTGAGATTGCTTCTTTTCTTCATATTGACTTGTTTAGACATGATCATTAAATACCTGCAAAACATCAGACAAATAACACGGAAATAACCCGAAATCGGATCGAAAACAGTTAAACTTCAGTTAAATTATGCATCAAAATATATATACAATTTCGTGTTATCAAACTCCCCTAAGCTTGAATCTTTGCTTGTCCTCAAGTAAAACAGGAAAAGGTCGGCAAGCACGAGGAAGCTTCTTCGTTCGCAAAGTTGGGAATAGCCGGGATTCTTGGTAAGAATAAAACGAGTACCATGACGACACTGGACTACAAGTCTTCGGAGGTCTCCTTTTTATGCAAATCGGTCCCAGTCATGCTACTGTAGCTTGGTGTCAAGGTTCTCGCGGCAAGTTCACCCTGTTTGTTCTAGCGCAATCACATTAAGCCCGTTGTCCATACACTTTCATGGCAAGTCGACTTGTTAGTGAATATGATCTCATTTCTGTTTTGATCTTCTTCATTGATCATAAGCTTATATCATTGATTTTTCAATGAGTTTTCGTGCCGTTGGGCTAAATGCTCGGGTGAGGAGCACCTAACTTAGAAGGAAACGTGTCTTTATATTTTTGGCTATCTAGCTTTCTTTTCATGATTTTTCATCTTTTTGGAGATCATACACTTATTTGCATCGGTCGCTCGCTTAGAAGTGCTTCAGGATGGTGCTGACTGCTAGTATAAACTACTTGGGGTTGAGTTTGCGTAGACACTTGAGACTTTGGTACACGTAGGTAGTGAAACCGACTCGCATAAACCGGAGATCTAAGGTGTCAAGACGGTACTGGTTTTGTTAGAACTGTCGTTTCCTAGGAGTTTCAAAACTTGGTTTGAACTTGGGTGCATTCTCGTGATGCTTTTGCTTTTGAGGAACGAACAAAATTTTTTTTGTTTACGTTGAATAACGTGGGGATGTTTGCGTAACGGAAAAAGGATATAAACGAGCTTTATTTGCTAAAAATAGAAAATGTTTAAATAGAAATTACGAAAGTCAAAGTACAATGGAATGGAAATAAACGCTCTGCCCTCACTGATTTGGAAGCATGCGAGAGGGAGATATAACGGAAATGAAAGTACAAAAAAAACTGGAAATATAGTAAACAAATAAGGAAAATGATAACTAATCACGTCCGCTGCCTCGGTCACGTTCGCGCTGGCGTCCTCTGGCTTTGGCCAGGGAGACTCGGTCCTCATAACTCATAGCTCCGGTGTAGTAGACGGTGTCACGGAGTCCTTCGACCTGCAAAGTCAGATTCGCCAGGTTCTCTGTAATGGTTTCTTGGCCGGTTTGAAGTTGTTGCATTTGGGTCCGATGCCAAGCTTCGAACTGCTCTGCTCGCTGATTCTGCTGCTGTAGCATAGCGAGTATCTGGGCCTGCTGGTCGAGAGCGGCGAAGGTCCTCTTCTGAGTAGTCGGGCACTGGACGATGGCGGCGGCGGCGGGAGGATGTACCTTTGGAAGGAGGAGGCTGCGATGCCTCCGGTTGCTCCGGCCTGTCCAACTCAGCTTGGATTTCATCATCAGAACCTTGGGTGTGGTCCTGAGTTGGAACAGCGGCAGCAGGAGGGGCAGTGAGGTCAAATAACCAGTTGGTACGATCCTCTGGGTGTGTCCGGGTGCGTGATGGAAGGATGATGCTTCAGACGGTTTTGCCACGCACTACCGGGTGATACTTCCCATCGGCTCTGAAACGGATGAGGTGAGAGGCTCTGCAGTGGTCGGTGTCAAGGAACACCGAGGGGATGGAATGGAGGTGCTGGAGGCGGTCGCCTAGGTTCAGCCCAAGTGCAATGGCAATGACAAACCGGCCAAAGTAAAATGGCTTCGAGCCACGGTTGCAGTTGGCCTGAATGTGGGCCAGGAGGAACGGAGCGACGTTGATATGCTCGTTGTTAAAGACGCAGTGGAGGAAGAAGAGCTCTTTCGAGTTCACCTTATGGTTGCTGTCCCTGGCGAAGATTGTGTTGCTCAATACTCTGTGGAAGTATCGGATGGTCGGGTTATGGATATGCGTTGCGTGCAGAGAGTCCCAACCATCGGCATTAATGCCAGTCAACCGGTACCAGAGCGCGAAAGCTTCGTGCTGGAACTGATCGGTGAGGCAGCGGTGAGCATTGTCGCCTCGAGGGAGTTGTAAGATGGCGGCGATCTGGTTCTGGTTCACCTGATAGTTAGTGCCGAACATCCGGAAGCATGCGGCACCGGAGTGTTGGTTGAGGTCGCCGCTGGAAGTGACATAAGTAAACGAACTCAGGAACTCGAGAGTGAGTTGTTCGTATGTCGGTAGTGGATTGGTGCATAGGTTCCATATGCCGGCTCTTTGAAGCATCCAAGTGACGCCTTCAAGGAGTCCGAGCTCCGTCAGCGATGGAATGTGTGGATAATGAGTCGGCTGGAGCGACTGTTGATGGAATGCGATGTAGTTGGCTCGCTGTCTTTCGCCTGAGTCACCGTCACTGAACACAATGTTGCTGATGTCTGGGGTTTCGGTAGTTCTTGCCATTGTCGGAAGATTGAGAAGGTTCTGAGGATTGGGGAAATGTGACAGAAGTGTAGTAGGAAGTTGAGATGGGAGTTGAAATATATGGTGCAATGTGGGGAAAACGAAAAATTGGAGTGGGGAGGGAGTTGCTGATGATTGGAAGTTGAAAAGGGATGAGTGGGAGAGAAAACGCAACCCCTGTTATATCAGATAGCAGTTTTGGGTGCGTAACGGTCGTCACGTATATGTGACAGTCGTCACCCGCGTGACGCTCGTCAGGATCCTGTGACGGTCGTCACAGCAGCAAAATCTGCAGAACGCAGAATTTTGCTCTGAGGGTGTTCTTGCAGTGACTTTTAGGCCTAGTATTGATATGACAATGTATTATAGCAGCCAATAAACAAAGAATAACGTAAAAACAGAATAAATGGATAAAAACTATAATTTGAAATAACAAGAAAAATAGAATGATTGTATGTAGTACATAAAGAAATTAACAATGCAAAAATCAAAACAATTGAAAATGAACGGAAAGTAGAAAAACTAAACTAAACTAAATCTAATGCTAAAACTAGTATCTAGTCTTTTCGTGCCTTCAACTCATCAAACTTCCGTGCGTAGTAGTCGAGCTGGTCACAGACTAAGTCCATGAAGACTACCAGTTCGCTGTGTATGCCTGCGATGTCATCTTTTACAGTAGTCAGAGCTGCATCAACGTTGTCCAACCGGAGTAGAACAGTGTCCATTTTGTCGGTGGTCTCCTCAGGGATAGGCTCAGGATAGGTGTTGTAGTGCGGAGGAGTCGTAGGGTCTACTTCAGCTTTTGATACAGCATCCTCATAGTACATATAGTCGTGTGCCTCAGAGATGTGGTCACTGTCATACATATAGTTCTGTGGTGTTGACTGAGGTGAAGGAGGTCCCATAGGCTCATCCAATTCATAAAGCCAGTTGTCCTTGTTGTGGATACTTGTCATCAGATGATCAGGCAGTGTGAATAGCTGGACAGGTTTTTCGTTGATGAGGTACTCATAAGGTCCAGGTCCCATAGTTCCTAAAATGCGCCTGTTAAAGCAGAACTGTATGTTCATGGGTCGGATGGTGCCAAAACGAGTGCTTGCATTTAAGTGGAATCTAAGGCCGAGCTCGTGGGCAATCATTGTCACGAGGCCTCCTATAAGAATAGGTGTCTGTGGTTCCTGAGTGAGGCGTCTGAAAGATCTCATCATGAAAGGCACTGCATTTACTGTACGTCCCTGAGAAGCACAGAACATGATGAATAACTCCTCTTTAGATATTGTAGTAATATTTTCTTCTTTCCCAAACAGGGTGTGAGCTAGTATCTTATGGAAGTATCTGAAAGCTGGGTTATGAATATCATCATTATACATTCTGTCTGGTTCAGGGTGATAGTCGCCTGTGATTCTACCCCAGAATTGGTCGAGTTCAAAATCAATATCGTCATCTTCTGCACTGATGAACACATGTGGTCCGTTAGGAAATCCTAGGAGGTTAGCTACTGACATCCGGCTATGGGTTTGGTCCATTCCAAACATTCTAAAGGTAATCAGCTCTGTGTTGGATCCAAAACCATAGTTGGGTAGGTATCTGAAGGAACTAAGGAATTCATAGGTAAGATCCTTATAGGTAGCAAAACGTGTTTTCAAAGCAGTGCTCTCCCAACCCAGTTGATTGAACAGGTATTGAATGCTATCCGTGATTCCTAGTTTATCCATGGTAGACTTATCATAATACAGCGTTAAGGCTATTTCTCTTTCAGTTAGTGCTGCAAATCTTGCCTTTGAGCTAGTCCTTGAAAATGAACCTTTGTGAAGTCGTACTCGGCCATACTCGCAGGTAAGTCGGAGAAAACAGGAGGAATGTTTTGAAGACTTTTAAAATCCTGAAAAGTTTAAAACAGAAGTTTGAAGTCAGGATTTTTAAAAACAAAAAGCGGTAAAAACCAAAGACAAAAAGAGAATAATAAAATAAAAATATGAAAACAAACGAAAGTAGAAAGTAGTAGTAATTTTAAGTTTAGAATTTTTGTTAAAGTTTCAAAGTAAAATTTTAAAGAAAAATGAAATACAGTAACGAGGAAAATTGGGTTGCCTCCCAGTAAGCGCTGTTTTTAACGTCTAAAGCCTGACGATAGCTTGGTGACAAGCTATTCGGGTGGTTGAGCTGGAAGCTCAAGCAATGCTATACTGCAGACTTGAGGGCTGTTTTCGTTCTTATTATAATGTTTTAGACGTTGCCCGTTTACGATAAACAGCGCATTCGTCTTATCGGTAATTTCAACAGCTCCACTCTGAAGTACTTTAGTCACTTCATAAGGTCCAGACCACCTAGATTTTAGTTTACATGGGAAGAGTTTTAATCTTGAATTAAATAGCAATATGATGTCTCCCACACTGAATTGTTTCTTGACTGAACGTTTATCATGCCACTTTTTAGTTCGTTCTTTGTAGATACGAGCATTTTCGTAAGCGTCTAATCGAAGTTCTTCCAATTCGTGTAAGTTCAAGATTCGCTTTTCTCCTGCCTCGGTGTAGTTGAAATTGAGTGTCTTAATGGCCCAGAAGGCCTTATGCTCTAATTCTACAGGGAGATGGCAGGATTTACCGTAAACTAATTTGTAGGGTGTAGTACCTATTGGTGTCTTAAAAGCGGTCCTATAAGCCCACAAAGCTTCTTGTAGCTTTGATGACCAATCTTTCCTTGAGGTAGCGACAGTCTTTTCCAATATCTGTTTTATTTCCCTGTTCGAGACCTCTACTTGTCCGCTAGTTTGCGAATGATATGGTGTAGCTACTCGGTGTCGGACTCCATATTTAGAAAGAAGTTTATCGAATATTCGCGATATGAAGTGAGATCCGCCGTCACTAATGACGAGTCTGGGTACACCGAATCTAGGAAAGATTGTGTTTTTGAAGAGTTTGATTACTACTCGTGCGTCGTTTGTTGGAGCAGCAATGGCTTCTATCCATTTAGACACATAATCGACAGCGACGAGTATGTAGTTATTACCAAAAGAAGGTGGGAATGGTCCCATGAAATCTATTCCCCATACGTCAAAGATTTCTACCTCTAAGATTCCTTTCTGAGGCATTTCATCGCATCGTGAGATGTTGCCAGTTCGTTGGCATCGATCACATTTTAGCACAGCGATGTGAACGTCTTTCCAGAGGTTAGGCCAGAATAAGTCGGCTTGGAGAATCTTAGCGCACATCTTGGATGTACTAGCATGACCACCATATGGTGCTGAGAGGCATTGGGAATGATATTTTCTACTTCTTCCTCTGGGACACAGTGACGGTATATGTTGTCGTCCCCTCTCTTGAAGAGTAGAGGTTCGTCCCAATAATAGTGTTCCAGATCATGGAAGAATTTCTTCTTTTGCTGATAAGTGAGATCCGGTGGAAGCACGCCTGCAGCGAGGTAATTAACGATGTCAGCATACCAAGGTAAGGTGACTTGGGCATAGACGGCTTCTACGGCTTTTTCGAATTCTGGATCTTCCGAGATTGAGTTGGGTATGTCACTTTCTAATTTGGCTATCAGATGTTCGTACGGGAAATCGTCGTTTATCGGTACTGGTTCATGTTTGATGCCTTCTATTCGGGATAAGTGATCTGCAACAACGTTCTCGGTTCCTTTCTTATCTTTGATTTCTAAGTCAAACTCTTGTAATAACAGGATCCATCTCAATAGTCTTGGTTTGGCATCCTTTTTGCTTATGAGGTACCTTATGGCAACGTGGTCTGTGTATATGATAATTTTTGCTCCTACTAAGTAAGAACGGAATTTGTCAAGCGCAAATATAACTGTCAGAAGTTCCTTTTCTGTGGTAGCGTAGTTCATTTGGGCAGGATCTAAGGTTCTACTGGCATAGTAGATGGCATGGAGTTTCTTGTCCTTCCTTTGTCCTAGAACTGCGCCTACGGCATAATCACTCGCATCGCACATGATTTCGAACGGTAGTCGCCAATCGGGTGGTTGCATAATCGGTGCGGTGATAAGGGCTGATTTTAATGTTTCGAATGCTTTTAGACAGTCGTCGTCGAAGACGAACTCAGCATCTTTCATCAACAGGCCGGTCAAAGGTTTTGTGATTTTTGAAAAATCTTTTATAAATCTTCTGTAGAAACCGGCATGTCCTAGAAAACTCTGTATTTCTCGTACGGATTTTGGAGGTTGGAGATCTTTTATAATCTCTATTTTAGCTTTGTCGACCTCAATTCCTTTATCTGATATGACATGTCCTAGAACTATTCCTTGTCGGACCATAAAATGGCATTTTTCCCAATTTAGGACGAGGTTCACTTTTACACAACGTTCTAATACCATTTCTAAGTTTTGTAGGCATCCTTCGAAACTTTGTCCACATACTGAGAAATCGTCCATAAATACTTCCATGATGTCGTCTATGAAATCTGCGAAGATTGCCATCATGCATCTTTGGAAGGTTGCTGGAGCATTACAGAGTCCGAACGGCATTCGGCGGTAAGCAAAAGTACCATAAGGACAGGTGAATGTAGTCTTTTCTTGGTCATCAGGATGAATGGGGATTTGGAAAAATCCTGAATAACCATCTAGATAGCAGAAATATGAATGTTTGGCTAATCTTTCCAACATTTGGTCTATGAAGGGTAACGGGAAGTGATCTTTTCGTGTGGCCTTGTTAAGCTTTCTATAATCAATGCACATTCTGCTTCCAGTCACGACTCTTTTTGTTATTGATTCGACTTTTTTGTTTTTAACTACTGTGACTCCTCCTTTCTTTGGTACGACATGAACTGGGCTGACCCATTCACTATCGGAGATTGGATAGATGATTCCTGCATCTAGCAATTTCTTTACTTCATCTCTGACTACAGTGCTTAGGATGGGGTTCAGTCTTCTCTGATGCTCTCTAGAGGTTTTAGAGTCTTCCTCTATTGTAATTCGATGCATACAGATTGAAGGGCTTATACCTTTTAGATCGCTTATGTTATAGCCTAACGCGGTGGGGGTACTTCTTTAGGACTTCTAATAGCTTTTCGGTTTCTGGTTGTCCTAAGTCGGCGTTGACTATCACTGATCTTTTTAGTTCATCGTCTAGAAATTCATATCTAAGGTTTTTGGGTAGTGTTTTAAGTTCTAAAGATGGGTTCTTCGGACCTGGCATATGGTTTGGAGTCAGCGCTAAGCTTTCGCTTAGGCTGTCGTCTTTATACGATTTACGCCAATCATCGTCTTCAGAAATATCGGGTATTTGAATCTTTATTATTTCCGAATACGTGGTCTCTTCATTTTCAAGTTCTCTTATGCATTCGTCAATTTTGTCTACTAAATAGCAGGTATCGTCTATGGCTGGTGCTTGTAAGAACTTGGTGAGAATGAACTCTATCTTTTCTTTTCCTACTTCGAATGTTAGCCTTCCTTTCTTCACGTCTATAATAGCTCCGGCTGTAGCTAGGAACGGTCTTCCTAGGATAATTGGGGTAACAGTGTCCTCCTTGATGTCCATGATTATGAAGTCGGTTGGGAAGTAGAATTGTCCTATGCGTACTGGAACGTTTTCCAGTATTCCGACGGGGTATTTTACTGATCGGTCAGCTAATTGTACGAACATTTTGGTTGGTCTAAGGTCTCCCATATTCAGCTTTTTGCATATAGATAAAGGCATAACACTGATACTGGTTCCTAAATCGCATAAAGCTTTGTCTATTACGAACTTTCCTATGACGCAGGGTATGGAGAAACTACCTGGGACTTTTAATTTAGGAGGCATGCGGTTTTGAATAATAGCGCTACACTCTGCAGTAAGTGTAACTGTTTCGTTATCCTCGATCTTTCTCTTATTCGACAGGATTTCTTTGAGAAATTTAGCGTATGACGGCATTTGAGTTATCGCTTCTGTAAAAGGAATAGTAATATTCAGTTGTTTAAGGAGCTCTACAAATTTCTTAAACTGTCCTGAAGTTTTGGAGTTTATTAATCTTTGCGGATAAGGGATAGGTGGTTTATATGGCGCTGGAGGTGCTTGAGTTTTTTCACTTGCGGTATCCTCCTTCTCGTTGTCTTCCTTCTTCTCTAACTCGGATTCCTTTTCTGCTTGTTCAGTTGGTTTTTGTTGCATGGCTGAGTTTTCGGTCCTCGGATCGATCGGTTCGTCCAATTCTTTTCCATTTCTTAGTATTACAACATTTGCTTGGCCTTTTGGATTCTGTTCGGGTTGTCCAGGAAATGTGCCAGCAGGTGCGGCAGCAGAGGCTTGTTGTTGAGCCACTTGTGATATCTGTGTTTCTAACATTTTGTTATGGGTGGCTAAAGCGTCTACTTTTCCGGTCAACTGTTTAATTTGCTCGCTAGTGTGTATGTTTTGATTCAGGAATTCTTTGTTTGTTTGAGCTTGAGTAACTATGAATTTTTCCATCATCAACTCGAGGTTTGATTTCCTAGGTGCAGTCTGAGCAGCAGCTGATTTCTGATATCCTGGCGGAGCGGTAGGCATTTGCAATGCATTTTCGCTTTTGTAAGAAAAGTTTGGATGATTTCGCCAACCTGGGTTGTAAGTATTTGCGTAGGGATTTCCTTGAGCATAATTTACTTGGTCTGGTGGGATTCCGGCTAGCAATGGGCATTCGGGCGCATTATGAGTGGTGCTTCCGCATAACTCGTAGTTTGGAGTTACGACAACGACGATTGCAGTGGGGTTAACGGTCAGACTGTCAATCTTCTGTGCTAGAGCATCTACTTTAGCGTTGAACTTTTCAAGGCTGCTGATCTCGTACATCCCACCTTTCGCTGTGGTTTTCTCTGTTGGAGTGCGTTCACCTCCCCATTGGCAGTGGTTCTGAGACATGTTTTCTATTAGTTGATAGGCTTCGTCGTATGGCTTATCCATAAGTGCACCGCCCGCGGCAGCGTCTATTGTCAATCTAGTATTGTATAAAAGCCCATTATAAAAAGTATGGATTGTCACCCAGTCTTCTAGACCGTGGTGAGGACATGTTCTCATCATATCTTTGAATCGTTCCCATGCTTCGTAAAGAGATTCAATATCTTTTTGTCGAAATCCGTTGATTTGAGCTCTAAGCATAGCAGTTTTGCTTGGCGGAAAATATCTCGCTAAGAAGACGTTCTTCAATTGTTCCCACGTCGTAACGGAGTTGGATGGTAAAGATTGCAACCATGTCCACGCTCTGTCTCTAAGAGAGAATGGGAAAAGACGAAGTCTTATCGCGTCTGGAGTTACTCCATTTGCTTTCACCGTGTCTGCGTATTGTACAAACTTCGTTAGATGTTCGTTCGGATCCTCAGTTGCACTTCCTGAGAATTGGTTTTGTTGTACAACTGACAGTAATGATGGTTTCAGCTCAAAATCATTTCGAGTAATAGTTGGGGCAGCAATGCTACTTCTAGGCTCCATCTGAGAGGGTGTAGCGTATGCCTTCAGCAGTTTGTTTGGAGGTCCTTCAGCCATGTTTGATTCTTCTTCGGATTTGGGAATGGGAGTGAGAGGATCGGGAATGTTATGTTTGAGTTGGTACTCAATGATTCGGCTTCTTAGATGTAAGAAGCGTTCTAGCTCTGCGACTGAAGGTTTCAAGATATCGCCTTGTGGGCGATTACTTGGCATACAATCAACAGCACTAGTAAAGGAAAAATGAAAATGATTAACCTAGTCTATACGACGTAACAGAAGGTTACAATATTGACTAAACGGGTCCCCGGCAACGGCGCCAAAAACTTGATCGCGACTTTCTATGTCTAATACAACCTAACTGCAAGTGCACAGTCTATCGCGTAGTAATAATAGATATCGATCCCACAGGGACTCGTAATCAAACTAGTGTTCTCGGGAGTTACTATGTTTAGCTAGGTAGAATATGTTTAAGGGAATAAGATTGTCACTAAAGGGAACTAAGAATGTTAATTAAAGTATAATTAATTGAATCGATATGCAGTAGTTATGTTCTTCGGGGATTTGACAAGTTACCGGTGTATGAAATAATTTTCAGAGTTTATTTAAGCAAAAAATGGTGATTTGAAGACTCTCGCCTCACGATGGTTATTGACGCTAATCATAATTCTAAGGGCCAAACGTACACTTTCGTATCCCATTCGGGGTTAAAATTATTTTTGGAAATCTCTAAGTTCTAATTCATTTTAAAGTGCTTTCGCTGTTATTAAAATGAATGACTAGTGTTTACTATCTGATCTTGCCGCAGCTTTCGCTTGTTGGTTCGTATCTTAATTAATTTCCCACTTTCGTGGCAAAACTACTTTTAAATAAGTTCTCGCTTTCGCGACGAAGTTTATTTAGTAAATTAATTTTAAACACTCAGACCATAAACGACCTTTGAAAAAGACAGTTTTCAACCGGTTATTATCAAATCCCTTTCAAATTATTACTACATATCGATTACTTGAATTTAGCTAGACATGGATTTGGGAAAGGTAAAACATAAATAAAAACAATAAATAATAGCATGCATTATAATAAAAACTGGAATTACGATTGAAATGAGAAACCTGTAAATATTCCAATTGGCCTTTGGGCAGATCCTCCATAGATGTTGGCAGGATTCTGGTCTTTTTGCCAATTTGATCGTACAACGGAAATAGAAATTACAGAAGGAATGAAAGGAAATGCAGAAAAATAAAAGGAGAAACAAATAAGAATATTAAAAACTGGAAAGGTTGTTCTGGAAATAAATTGGCAGCACTTCGTTGTATGAATGCGGCTCTCCTTCTGAGGTCCCCTTCTTCCTCTTTTATAGAAATGAAATTCTAACGGTTATAACTTGAAGAGGGTGGACTTTGAGGCAGAATAATCAGGGAGTAGTGGTCCACTATTTGGGACTTGAAACTGCTTCTTTCACGTGCATTTGAAGTGGGGCGTTTTTGCCTGCATGACGGTCGTCACAAGGTGTGACGGTCGTCACCCGTGTGACGGTCGTCATGGAGTTGTGACGGTCGTCACAGCAGCAAAATCAGCATTCTGCGCTTTTCATGATGTTTTCATCCTTTTTTCGTCAATATTTCATCTGAGATTGCTTCTTTTCTTCATATTGCCTTGTTTACACGTGATCATTAAATACCTGCAAAACATCAGACAAATAACACGAAAATAACCCGAAATCGGATCGAAAACAGTTAAACTTCAGTTAAATTATGCATCAAAATATATATACGATTTCGTGTTATCAAAGACCAGGATGTGGTCTTCGCCCTAGTCCAACTGTCCCGTGATCTCCGGAAAGTGGGTTTGACCTGCTCTTTCGGAGGTGGGCAGTTGGCTGGTGACATGTCCCCGCGGAGGGGAGCACGTGGAGAACGTGCAAATGGCACGTTGATCTCCCCGCAGAGGGGAGCTCGCGAGGTTCCCTGGAGGTGTGTTGTTCTCCCCACGGAGGGGAGCACACGAGGGCGTGGGAGAGACACGTTGTCCTGCTCAACGAGGGACCGTGGTTGACAGCGCTTCCCCACGAGAGGGAGAGCGCAGCGGGCGTCCTGAGGCACGCTGTTCTGTTCAGCGGGAGCATGCCCTGCCCGTCAAAGGGCCACGTGCCCGGTTAGCCTACTTAGACCATATTGGGCCTTTATTGTGTATCTTTGGGCTGGGCCGCGAGGTGAGGTCGGGGCCTTGGCCAGAACAGGAGCCCCCCAAGTCGAAGCTCTTCGGTGGAAGAGCGAGGACTTGAGAACGTTGCTCCGGGGAAGAAGGTCGCGAGGTGCGAGATTCCTCCGGCTCGTGTTCGGAGAGGTGCGTGTGCGCGAAGGTCTCTCCATGTCACCGGGTGCGCGGGGCAAAGGCATTTGAAGGGACGCGACTGTTAGCTTTCTGCCACGTGTCACACATTGAGTGGGCGTGAGGGCGGCTACCCTAGGGCACTCAAAGGCCTAGTGCCGCTTCGAGTTCGTTGCCGGGTTATAAATATGGGAGTCCCCGCGCACTTTTTACTTTTCACCTTGCCTTTTCACTTACGAAGCTCTGTAGTTCTGCCCCGTCGCGCCGTTGCTGTGAATCGTCGTCGCGCCGTCCGTCTTGTATTCCGTCAACCGTTGCTTATAAAATGAGTTTTCCTTCCTCCTTTCTTTTATTTTCGCCGTTTATTTCGGGTTTGTGGTCGGGGCACGATGAGTGCCCGAGGAGAGACGCGAGTCTCCGCCGTATCTGGTGGAGTTTTAGGGTTATTTAGATGAATGCGCCGGGGAGGATCGACTATTCTGATGAATCCCCTGGGGACGGTTGCTTCTTCCGATGAAACCCCCGGGGATGGGCGATAGGTTAGTTTGAATGTCTCATGGAGGAGTGGCGGGGAATGCTCCTCGGGGACTTCCCCGGGCGTTTTGTCTTCTGTTCGCGAAACCTCCCTCGTCGCCCTTTCACTTGACCTCGTTGAGGACAACGATCCCGAGGTTCCAGATTTTGACGAGAGAGTTCTCCCCATCGAGGAATGGGTGGCCGAGGAGCCTCTATCCACCCCTACTTGTTTTGCCTTTGATACGACCGACGCCCGTACCACTGTGGAGGACCGGGTGGAGGGAGAGCCGCAGAACTGGAAAGTGTACCGTCCCAAGGAATATCATCGTATCTGCTCGAGATATGGGCGGCGAACATTTCCCATGCACGAGTTTTATTTTAAAGAGGCCCGGCTCAGACTGCCATTCTCCGATTTTCATTTGGGTCTTTTTCGAATGGCTGCGTCTGGCTCCGTCTCAGCTGCATCCAAATGCCTTGGCCTTTATCCGCGCGTTCGAGCTGGTGTGTCGCTTTCTCCAGGTCGAAGCCACGGTGCCCTTATTTTTCCGTATTTTCCACCTGCAGCGGCAAACGGTGAATGGACGGCATGGTTGGGTCTCGTTTAAGCAGCCGACCAAACTTTTCAAGACATACATGGATTCCGTCCGGGATTTCAAAGGTCGCTTCTTCCTCGTGAGGCCGATCACCAGAGAGGGGTCGGACTCTCTTTTTACCGAGGGGGGGCGAGTGGTGGATGCCCAGCGGTTTATCGCGTGGCTTCCGAAGGTGCATTTGTTGTGGACTTCGGAGTATTTCAACCGCGGAACTGACTGATATATAGTGCAGGCTGGGACCCTCGATGAGGGGGACATGGCCACCTATCTGAAGATAGTGGCGTTTGTGCGAGGTCTGCCACCGTCGAAACTGGTGATGCCTGATGGTCGGTATCTTTTCGACGCGCAGAGGAACGTGCGAACGAAGAAGAGGCTGATTAATACGAAAACCTTGCTCGACTGCTCCTCGGTGGCGGAGGCCCTCGATTACCTAGGTGTGGACGCTTCCCTCTTCTCGTGACTCTGTATGTTTTGTCTGTTGCTGTCGCTACGCGAAAAATGACACAGAGTCGCCACCGGATTTTATTTATCCCACGGAGGGAAAGGGAAATAGCGATAAAACCTTTGGGAAAAGAGCGTGGTCATCGCAACCAAGTCTTAGGGTTCGGGAGTCGGTTATGCGAGGGGAAGGTGTTAGCACCCTCTCGCATCCATCGTACTCGATGGGAACCTCCTAGGTTATTTCGCGTGAATGGGTGTTTTTATTAAGAGTTTGCTTGTTTAAAGAAAGAGGGGTTGGTGTTTATTCATTAGAGTGCTCGCCAAGGATTGGGGCCCTTGTGCCTACGTATATTCACTTGTGTGAAGTGAAGAATCAGAGCATTCGTAGTTCATGGGACTACGGTGGAAAACGGGATGTTGGATGGACGATGCTATCGTGCACATTCTAGCAGTTAGGTGTATTGCGGCTCGCTCCTGGAGTCTTATGCGTTACCTGTTTGCGGTAGAACGGACGTAACATGTCCTTGGGTAAAGGGTGTGGAAGATTAAAGATGGGAAAGAAAGAACATTGTGCTCGCTAGGATCATCGCAATCCTATGCCTACATATTCTCGACATGTGTGAGAAATCAGAGCAGCCGTAGTTCGGCCACTTAAGAAATAATTGTGTATTGGTTGACTTTATACCTTGAAAAAGGGTTTTTGGGTTGACGCCCTAAGGCAAAAGAAGTTTGATGAGTTGGTGTTGTTTTTAGGTTTTTCTTAGGGAAGAATTTATTCTTGGCTAGGATTATACAAAAGACTTTGGATAGAGATGAATGTCTCGAATAACCAAGTCGAGCGTCTTGTATTCAAAACATTCGGAACGAGTGTAGGAGGATTCCATTCTCATTCCTTCTCCACCACTTTAAAGTTCATGGTGCATAATTCTAATCGTATATTTTATTGTGTTTTTGGATTTTTTACGAGAAAAAGGATCACTTGACGTTGGATCAAGGTTTATTGTTTGTAAAAGTATTTGAGGTGATACGAACAAGGTCGATGGCGGACGCACAAGGCGGCCGACTTACAAGGGTTGAAAATGGCTCGATAAAATCGAGAGTTTGTTTTTGAAAATGGTTTTTGGAATCAAAAGTCACCAATGACAATAACAACATTCCTACTAAAATCATACAAACATATGGGATTAGTCGGCTAAAAAAATCGAGACATGCAATAAAAATAACAAAAATAAGTGGAAAACAGTGGAGTAACACGGGTGGCCGTGTTGTATGACACGACCCGTGTCATAGGGTACCTGCAATGTGAGTTTTTAGGGCAAATAGAGGTACAACACGGGTGGCCGTGTTGTGTGACACGGCCCGTGTTCTGAAGCCTGGGGTTTTTTGGTCGTGGAAACCTCAAACAGAGGTGCAACAAGGGTGCCCGTGTTGGGCGACACGGGTGGCCGTGTTATGGGACACGGCCCGTGTCAGGCTACCAGAGTGAAAAACCTAACTTTTTCTATGTTTTTCTTTCGTTTTTGTGGTTTCTTAAGAACGGTTTCTTGGTCCCTTTGGAACCTTACATGAAACATACCATACAACAATATATAAAAGAGTAAACAAAATGAATGTAAATAGCAAAAAAGTAAAGAGAGAAAGGTTGGAGGAAATGGATACCCAAGAGCTTTCTATCCTTCTTGCAAGTCCTCCTTGATCTTGGTTGAATGTACCTCACTCCCCTTTACTCTATGTTGTGAAGGTTTTGTTTCTCAATGATCCTCTTGGTTCTATATCACCCTCTTTTTCTGGTTTGCAAAGCTTCCAATTTTTCTGGTTTTTAGGGTTTTGTTAGCTCTCTCTATTTTCTGGTTTTGCAAATGTGTGTAGAATGGATGTGTAAAGAGTCAATGCTTTTTGTTTACAGCTCCCTCTTTTTGTCTCAGCTTCTCTAGGGTTTTCTCTTCTCCCCAAACATCAGATTTTTCATGGGATAATGACTCTTACCACTTTTCCTCATGTCACTCTCTTTCTTTCCATTTCCATGTATATGGCTATGCTGCATTTTTCTGCACTACTTTCCCATGTTGTCTTTTTCTACAGCCCTCTACATTGCCCTCAATCCTTTCACCTCTTTGTTGGCTTATGCTTGGACTACTCTCTTGGTCAATGTTAACCTTTGGACAGAATTTTGAAATTCTGATTTTTAGATGCATTGTCATATGCTATTCCCTTGGTTTTGTGACATGTATATTTTGTGACATGATACATATTGCCACTTCTTGCATGGGGCTGTTTTGGATTGCATCCATATTGCCTATGGTTGAACACACTTGGTCTTGATCTTGAAACATACCAATGTTAACTCTTAAGTATTTTCTTTGGATATTTGTGGGCATAATGTGGACTTGGTGTGGCATTACCATAACATGAATTTGATTAGAGACTTGAATGAAGATTAGAAATAAATTAATTTCTAAACATTACTTAGAGTTGGAACTCTTGCAACAAATGACATTCTTGTAATGTCATAAAATTTCTCTTTGTAATATTCTTGCCTCTAATTCATGAATCCATGATGGATTTCCCTAGAACCATTAAACTTGAAATGGATGAAGTCTTGAATTATGGACTTGTGATCTTGACTCATGCTTTGCAAATTTGAACTCCACTTGATCAAGAATTTGAAACAAAGTTGGATGAAGCAATCTTGAATTAGGCCTTGCATTTCATGTTCATTAGGAATATTTATCTTGAACATCCCAATATTTTCAAGTAACTTCTCCTTGAAGGAATCTACATGAGTAGACTTTCCATCTTTGATCAAACCTTAGGTGATGAACCTTTTCTTCCATGCATTCTGTTGCACCCTAAAATTTGCTCAACCATATTCATGTGGTTCATGGTTCATTGTCACTAGCATTTGCATATAGAGTCATGTACATAGACTAACCATCTGCATAGCATAAGCATAGCCAGTCATTCAACAGGGGGCCAATCATTATTTTCATCTCTAGAGGCCTATCAAGAGGTTATTATCCCAATTCAGTCATATTCAAGTCATCAGGAAAGAATTTGAAAGCAAAGAGCTCAGCAGATCAAGCCTTGAGTCCATCTCTTAGCTGAGGGTACCTGAGGATCAACAAGAGGGTTCTGAGCTGTGAAATGAAAGCATGGAGAGCATCTAGACATCTTGAGAGACTTATAAAGTCATTTGGAGAAGAAAACAAGTTATTGATGAAGGCACAAGAGCTATAGTTGAAGACAGTCAACTAGGGTTTCATCTGGGTCAACCCTAGGTCAACCCTAGGTCAATTGACTGACTTAAGAGGGCATTCAAGTCTATTGGAGAGATGTGGGGATCAATATTGAACATATGAAGAAGGATATGGAGATATGACAAGGAGAATTCAAGAGAAATCAAGGAGAAGAGGAGTTACTAAATTAGGGTTTCTCTGTAAAATCCCCTAGTTTAGGTCAAATTTCCAAGCAAGATAAGTCAAAATGCTAACTTCAAATGGCTTCTTGGCCAACATGAAACTTGTAGAGGATCTCAAGACCTTTAATTTGAGTGGTGGAAGACCTCAAGGAGATTTATAGAACTCAAGTTATGGTCCTTACAAGTTACAGGTCATCTGGGGTGTCTGAATTTTTGTCTGTGAAAGTGACTTGACTTCCAAGCTAGTTTTGCCCCTCAAGGAGATTTCAAATGAATTCTTGGTCAACTTAAGAGTTGTTCCTCATTGTCTTAGCTTTCTAGAATGGTATGGTATGCCTTCATATGATGTGGAGAACTCAACTTATGGTCTTGGCAAGCAAAGGGTATTTTGGGCATTTGTGAATTACAGGTCATTTTAACCTATACCCAAAACTCATACAAGGAGGCCTCAAATGGAAAAACTTCCAACATCAAACTTGCTCCAAATGGGATTTTAAGTCTAGAAAGAAGGTCACAAGTTATTGGAGAAGCTCATAGCATGGAGTTGCATGATTGGTCAAAAGTTGAACTAAAAAGGCTTATAAAGTGAACAATTTCAAGAGGGAAAATGGTTTGGGAGATTTACAAGTCCAAATGGAGACTTCCAATATATGATTTTGAATGGAAAAACAATTCTAAGAACAATGGTTCACACACTTTTTTGAGTTTAGAAGGAAAAAATGAAGTTATCCATGGTTGCTTATCATTTAAGAAACATAATCAAAATGGATCAAAATTTGAAAACAAGGGAATGTGCAAGATGGATCTAGAATGTTCATTTGGGGTCTATATATTCATGAAATGTGCATTGATCAAGGGTTGGCCTCATTTGCACCAAGAATTTCACAAAATCTATCACACTTTTTCATTGGAGTTTCATCACAATTCTCTCAAAACCTTCATCAATCTTCATCATAATCAACTCAATTCCATTCCATCATCATCACAGATCATAATTGAAGCAAGTTCTTGGTGTGAATCATTCATATTCGAGTGCTTTTCTCAAGAATCTCAAAACTACAAGTTCAAGTGGATTGCATGATTCAAGCAAGGAAACTCCAAGTTTGTGCATACAGAATCACATACATCAAGGATTGATCAAGATTCAACACTTAAAAGCCTCAGATCTTCCCTCTCCATAGCTGTTTCTCAAGATTTCTTACAAGGTAAGTTTTCATTCAAGCTACTTGATCTAGTTAATTTGGCATGATGTAGTTAGTTTAGATGCAATCTAGGTGGTTAGGAGATTGGTTTAGGTGAGTTTGGAACGATTTGGTGAAGTTTATTAGCAGGTGCCATAATCTGTTGGTGTTGATATCTCTTAGATTAGGGTGTTATAATCGTGGCTTGATAGCATAGGTTAACCTCCATTAGATGTAGTTTAAGTTAGGCTAGGTTTGAGGAAGTTTGGTGATGATGCATACCAGTGTATTTCAATGGAGGCCGAATGTTGATTCCATCGAATTTGTTGATGTGGTGAATTTCAAAGGGAATTGAGATCATAGGATTGTAGAGTGAAAGATTTTGAGCAGATTTCATGTTTATGGTGTGAGGATTCGTTGCGTGTGGAGTGAGAACAGAAAGGAGGAAGGTAGCTCGTGCATGGGAGCTTTCATGGAAGCTCAAACCCTAGTTGCAGGTTATTTGGGGAAGATGCAATCGTGGCCCTTCATTTGGAGTTGAACTTTTGACTCTGGGCGTGATCGTGTGGCCTGCGTTTGATTTCAGATTTGGAGGGAGAAGCTGGGTGCCAAACGCACCGTTTCATTAATTGAAACGGGCGGGCCTCAGGCTCTTGTGCTAATTCCACCCCCAGAATTAGGCCCAATGTATTTTCAACCTGGATTTGTTACTTGTCTCACCCCCCCCTGGCGCTTCTATTCCTCTTTAGTTCTGAACTCAGGTTGGGCTTAAGCCAGAAATGCTAAGCGCGCCCCCCTATTGTGGCCCATTCTGGATTTATAACTGAGCGAATTTCTCTTCTAACCCCCTCTCTCATGTTAGTTCACTTTATTTTTTCTTATTTCATTTTAATTTTTCATCATTTTCATAAAATCATAATAAATTCATAAAAAATGCTTTTTAATCCATTCTTTTTACCATATTCTCATTAACATGTCTAGAACATTATAGGAAAATAAAATTTCATTTTTAGTTTTATTTCATATTTTTTACATATTTTCTAAATAAATAGCATAATAAATAGTTACATTTCATGCATTCTTTTTATGATTTTTGTTCTCTCACATGCTTTAATATTTTTTGATCATTCTTTTCATATTGTTTAGATGAGATGTTAAGCTTGTAGAAATATTTTATTTCCCATTTTTAGGAGTTACTTTTAGGTGATTAATAGATGCTTGAATATCATGAATAAAACTAGGGTTTTTAGGTAACAACTTAGGAAGTTCAATTTTCTCCCTTAGGACTTAGGGTTTGAATAGATTAGTTATGGGACTATAGGGGCTATGGGTAGCTATTAGATCCCTTAGAAAAAATTAGGACTCCCCTACTGATATTATTACTGTCTGTATATCTGCTGTCTGGTGTGGTGTGCCCTCTGGGGATTGTTGATTGTTTGATTGGGAATTGGGTTTGTCTGGGGCCCTGGGGAAGCTGAAGATTTGTGGAGATGAAGCCATTGGAGATTCAAAGACTGAAGATCAACTGTCAGAGTTGAGGAGGAGTCTCTTGCTAGCAGATGCTGAGGAGACTAGGGTTTAGGAGTTAGGCAGAGCTCTAGATTAGAAAGCTTGTTTCTCAAACATGGATTGCCTTGTCTGCATCCATTCTTCTCTGTGATTCAGAGTCTCTCTAGGACACTCACCCCCTTCCTTTGGAAGGCTTGGTGATAGTGTCTATGAGATAGAACTCTTGAGAGAAAATGTATCTTGTGTTAGAAGCAGTCTGTTCACCACCCTTGGTAGTCAGCTGATTGCTTAACACCCATTCACTCTTGTGACTGATCCCTCATCCTGGAGGTTTGAGCTTGAAGAAAAGCCATTGCAGATGGAAGACTGATGATCAAAGCCCTTGCCTGAAGGCCATGAAGATGGAGATTGATGCTTGTTGAAGCCTGTAGCTGATTGGAGATTGCTTGAAGCCAGTTGTTGATTCAGAGCTGCTGATGCTGTTTATTTTTGCTGTATTTCATTTCTTGATGTATTGATTGGTTTTCCTGACTGTATTGTTTGCTGTTTACCCTGTTGGGTTGAAAGTGAAGCCTGTTCACTTTTGCCTATTGTTTTCTAGGTTCGAGGTTGAGTGGGACTCCCTTGCCTCGCTTGTATTGTTGCATCCATGCATTTTACTGTTTTACTGTATATATCTGTATTGTTCCTGTTGCTGCCTATCCCTTAGGATCTCTGTTTCTCTCTGCGCAAGAGAGGAGCATGATAGACACTAGGTCTTAACCCATGCATGATAACATTAGGATAGTTTGATTCCCTTCGCAACCGTAGGTTAGAGTTCTGTCTCTTTCTTTCTCAAAACAAACAGAAAAACACATAAAGATTTCAAACACAATAAAAGACACTTCTTTCGTAAAAGAATGTGAACTCATCAAAACGTCATTTTTGTCCGCTTGGACTGTTAATCAGAAAAACCTTTTTCAGAAGGAATAAAATCAATCAAGACAAGCTTGTGTCGTACGTGGCCCGAACTACGTTTGCTCTGATCTTTCATGCTGTATGAAAGTACGTAGGCATAGGATGCGATATCCTAGCGAGCAACCTTCCCCTCCTTTCCCGTAGGTAGGCGAACTACGTTGACTCTGATTTCTCGTTCCAGACGGGAATACGTAGGCATAAAGTGCGATACTTTGCCGAGTCATTTTTACTTTCATTTTCTTTTCTTTTAACCCTTGACCTATAGTTTAGATAGAATAACAATCCATACCCGAAAACAAGCGTGGATCCCGTCGAGTACGACGGACGTGAGGGGTGCTAATACCTTCCCCTTGCGTAACCGACTCCCGAATCCAGGTTTTGGTTGCGACGACCATACCTTTCCCGTGTTGTGCGAGGTTTACTCTGAGCGTTTCCTTTCCCTCCCGTGGGATAAATAACGCACGGTGGCGACTCTTCTGTTCAGCCGGCGCCGATTTTCGCAGTAGCGACAGCTGGCGACTCTGCTGGGGAGCCAACGTCCCCTGGCTGCTAAGGACTGCGATGGTTCTTATGCATTTGGGATCCAACGTCCCTTGAGAGAGTCAATCCTAGCGCTTGTTTTCCCGTCGAGGATTTTGCATGGAGTTATTGTATATTTCTAACCCTGTATTTTTCAGCTTTATATATATTGTTTATTATTGCTGTATCTGGGGTGTGACGGGTGTTCTGATATTGAGAGATAAGCCGGACCTGGGCTTGAGTGCACCTAGAATTAGAGTAGAAATTAGTGGGCGCCCGCTTGCTTTGCTTGCTTTGGTGTCCCATGAAATCTACACTCAGACGAGGTTCCTCTGGTTGGCCTCCTGCCCCTTCCTTTGGTTGGCGTGGGTTGCTGGTTAGTTGGATTGTCGACTCTGGGGACCGATCATTTGGAAATTGGCTGAGTGAGGCCTCTTCAGGAATTGATGATGCCACTCCTTCTGGGAATCGTATCATCAACCCTGAAAGTCTGTGACGCCGACGACCGCATAGGATGCCGTACCTTGTGCCAGTTATAGGGCCACCCACCTGTGAGGGGATTCAGGGTTATGCAGGTAACTAGACCTCCAGACTACCGGTTATTTCTTGATCAGAGATCCTGGTTATTTATGGAGAGGTTTGAGGTCTGTCAGAGACCATGTGGAGATTTATTCTGAGGTCTGTCAGAGACCAAGTGGAGGTGTGTTATGAGGTCTGTCAGAGACCAATTATGGATGTGATCTGAGGTCTATCAGAGACCAGTTGGAGTTGTGGTTTGAGGTCTGTCAGAGACCAGTGTTGAAGTTTTATTTTAGGTCTATCTGAGACCAGGGTTGATGACTTCTGGATGGTCTATCTGAGACCTTTCTTGATTGGGTTTAGGCTATTCAGCTGCAGCTTTGGTCCCCGTTGAATGTTACTTGCATTGCATCCTTGCATATCCATTATCATTTGCATTTCACTAACGTGTGTCTGTGCTGCAGGTGCATTTGCATTTCCCTAGTTCTAGTGCCCAGACTTCTGAGTATTTGATCATGACTAGCCTACGGAGAACGGTTGCCTACAAATTGCCTACGCCTGATATTGTTCCTTTACTGGGGTTGATCTCTCTTGCTGATGAGGGTGTTCGTAGGAGTTTCCGGATGAGCTATGGTAGATTATTGAGATTGGTGTGCAAACCTACAGAGGTAGAGTTAGATGGGCTGTATGCTTTGATGCAATTCTATGACCCTGCTTTGAGGTGCTTCACGTTCTCTGATTTTATTATGGGACCAACTCTGGAGGAATACGCTGAGTATGTTGAGCTGCCCGTGCAGAACCAGGTTCCATTCATTCATTATGACGCCAAGCCCAAGCCGGAGGATTTGGCAAAAGCCTTGCATATTGATGCTTCTGAACTTGTGACTACTGTTTCCCGTGGAGTTCCAGGCTTCTCACTCCAATTCTTAGTTGGTAAAGCCCAAGAGTATGCTAAGAATGGGTGCTGGGTTGCTTTCAATGCTGTGTTGGCCTTGTGCATCTATGGCATAGTACTATTCCCCAATATACCTGATTTTGTGGATTTTGACGCTTTCTACTTGTTTGCTGCTGGTAATCCTGTACCTACCTTACTCGGAGACCTATATCACTCACTGCATTACAAGAATGAGAAGGGAAGAGGGAAGAATGTTCATCTGTGTGTGCCCTTGTTGAGTATGTGGTTTGAGAGTCACCTTCCTAAGAGAGGATCTGCTGCAGAGACTACAGTTCCAGTTGGTTGGCCAGAGCGTCTGATGAGGCTATCGTCGGAAGATATGGAGTGGTTTGATAGAGACCTGCTGGGATCGGAGCTCATCTTCAGTTGTTCTGGTTACCCTAATGTGCCATTGATAGGAAGAAAAGGGTGTATCAATTACAACCCTTCTCTATTCATTCGCCAGTTCGGATATGCGCTGAAGAATCCACCTCAGAAGGAGGAAGTACAGGAATCTCTGTACTTCACTGGTGACGTGAAGGGGGAGTTATTAGCCAAGTTGCGACATGCTTGGACGCGTATTAACCGCAAAGGGAAGCCGTTGTTAGGAAAGAATGACTGTCAGGCCTATGCACCTTATAGAGTTTGGATTCAGGGGAGGGCTAGTCAGTTGAAGATGCCATTTCCAGATGCACCAATTCTTGATCCTATTCCGGTAGAAGAACCGACTACTGTTTCTAGAGAAGCGTATGAACAGGTTGTGAAGGAGAAAGAAGCCTTGATGAAGATTAACGAAGGGTTAGAGCAAGAGCTAGCCCAGGCACGCAGCGAGAAGAACAAAGCCGTATATGCTTTCCAACAACAGATTGAGCTGGTAAACAGGTTAGGAGCTGAGTTGACCGAGGAAAAGAAAAAGCGCGAACGTCTGGGGCAAGAGTTCAGAAGTTCCCATGACATGCTGGAAGCCAAAAAGAAAGCGCTCGACGCAGCACACCGAGAGATATCTTCTTGCAATAAGACTTGGAATGCTACACTCACTAACAACAAGAAGAGGGAAGATAAGCTGAAGCAGCAAATTTCCGACCTCGAGGAGAAGTTGAAGTCTAGCATCAAGAAGTGTGAGGAGGAAGTGATGAACCGGTATAGTGTTCAGCATGCACTAAACAAGGCAATCAAATCCAGAGATGAAGCAGTGTCCCAGAAGCGAAAGTTAGAAGATTGCTTCGGAGAAGCAGCATGGGAAGAAACTGCTGAAGACGTACGCCGTGTCCTTAAGAAGAGAAACCAGCTTGTTGAAGGGCTGCTTGATCGACCAAGCCATCCGGAGACCAAGAAGTTGATAGAGGAGTACCAGACCTTTGGGAGGATCTGATCATTCCATTATTTGTATGCTTTATTTGCATAGTGCTGACCATCACCAGGATTGTTGGTTGAGGTCATGCCATCTTTGTACTCTCAGTGATATTGTACCCTGGGCTTATTGATTCTCTCTGTTATATATGAGGCCTTCTATGATTCAGCTCCGGTATTCT
This sequence comes from Lathyrus sativus, assembly GCA_963859935.3. NCBI lineage: Eukaryota > Viridiplantae > Streptophyta > Magnoliopsida > Fabales > Fabaceae > Lathyrus > Lathyrus sativus. Next base: position 465,009,691 of record OZ012741.1, on the reverse strand, counting down.
TATTGTCAGCACTGTCACTGCACCGGCATTTTCGCACTAGAACTGGGGGAATGAACTTCCCTAATGCACAGACACATTGCATTGCATTCATATTCATCTTGCATAACAGGTAATCTATGAACGGTGTCTTATCCCTTGCTCTGTATCAGGTACTTAACAGGATTCCAGATCAACATCAGCACCGCTATTCTACACGTTCCAACTGTCGGAAAGTCATGGACCAGATTCAGAACGAGATGCAGGATGTACGCGAGAAGCTCGCCCTCTTCATGCAAACCATGGAGGCTATAGCAAAAGGGCAGGAGAACTTGCAGGCCATGGTCCAGCCTCTGTTGGCTCGCAACGCAGGTCATGGTAACGAAGATCATCAGTCTGTCCGGGTTGATACTGCTCATGGAGATGGCACTCCAACGCCAGTGGCTCCGCCTGTCGTCAATGTGAATGCTGCTAACGTCAACCACGCTACCACTGCTGTAAATGGTAACGTCGGAGCTGGAAATGAAACTGCTGTCCACAACGCTGGGCTGGGTGATGTCAATGTGGGAGATAATCTCGGAGGCAATGGCTTTGTCAACGCTGGGTTCGGATTCACCGATCAGGGATTCGACAACACTGGCAAGTATGGCTTTAATGCTCAAGGCTTTGGGCAAGATGGTTATGGTATGGTCAATCAGGGCTACGGAGGTTTTGGAAACGGAAACGGTGCTGGTTTTATGGCTGGAGGTCCTGTTGGAGGTGTTCAAGGGTACGGCAACAGAGGCCGAGTTCCAGGGATGAATCAAGTCAGAGCTGGACGTAATAATGCGTATGATGGATACGGGGCTGGAAACGGTATGTGGCAAGAGGATCAGCAGGAGGACGCCTTCTCTGGAGGAGGCTTTGAAGGGCCGATGGATGATTCTCAAAAGATTAGAATGCTGGAGGAGCAAATGAAGGGAGTCTTAAATCAGAGTGCTGTGGGTCTGGACATGGCAACAATGGGCTTGGTACCTGGGCTGAGGGTGCCAATCAAGTTCAAAGCGCCTGCGTTCGATAAGTACAAAGGAGACACATGTCCGAAGGTTCATGTACGAGCTTATTACAGAAAAATGTCTGCATACTCCACTGACGAAAGAATGCTCATGCATTTCTTTCAGGATAGCCTATCGGGTCCTTCCTTAGAGTGGTACATGGGGTTGGAGCCCACTGATATCAAGACTTGGAAGCAATTAGCGGAGGCGTTCGTAGCCCATTACAAATATAACAGTGACCTGGCACCCAATCGGGTCCAGTTGGCCGGGCTTTCGCAGAAGAAGGGGGAGAGTTTTAAAGAATACGCGCAAAGGTGGCGCGATATGGCTGCCAGAGTTCGTCCTCCTGTGGAAGATAAAGAAATGAACGATATGTTTGTCGGCACATTCACCGGGCTGTTTCATGATATGCTGTTTCATACGTCTTTGGCTAGTTTTTCAGACCTGATCTTGATGGGGGAAAAGATTGAGCGGAACATTAAGCAAGGAAAGTTCCAAGTTGACGAGGCAGCTGCGTCTGGCAGTAATAAGAAAGCTTATGGTGGGCGCCGTCAGGGCGAAGCTAGTGCGGTATTTGGAGGCCGAGGCCGAGGCCGAGGCAGGGGAAGAAATCAGTATCGTCAGCAGCAGCAAGTGTCGAGTGTCACTATCCCTTATCAGCAACAACCAATCCAGCAACAACAACCGGTTCAGCAGCAGCCAATGCCACAGCAGCAGCAGCCTCAGCAGGGGGCACAGCAAGCTCAGAGAAGATTCCAGGGTAATAAGCCGAGAAGGGTGTTCGAGAAGCCTCCCTCTAACTATGCTGATTTATTGCAGACCTTGTTGGGACTGAATCTGGTGGAGAAAAGAACCTTGGCACCAATAACGGGAACTCCCCCGTTCGGCTATGATGCAAATAGGCGCTGCGAGTTTCATTCTGGGGCCCCGGGCCATGATATAGAAGGTTGCCATGCTTTTAAGCACGTTGTGCAGGATCTCTTGGACAACAAGTCTATCAACTTCGGAACGACCGGTGCGAATATAGTCCAGAAACCCATGCCTAATCATGGGGCGAATGCCGTGCTGATTGAGGAAGGTCTGAATCTGATTATGAATGTTGAGGATTTAAAGACGCCGCTGAGCAAAATAAAAAGCCGACTGTTGCAGGGAGGTGTTTACCCGGGATGTAATGAGTACTGTTTAGATTGTTGGGCCCTGTCTGGGGGGTGTGAGGAGTTGAAGAAAGGCATTCAGGCCTTGATTGATGAAGGTGTATTGCAGTTTGATAGAACAGCAACTGATGAGCCGGCAGGGGCAGTAGTGGATAATCGGAGTGATGTTGCCACAGTGACAATTCCTAGGAAGACGATCACTATTTCAGCACCAGCTCAGCGACCACCGATTACTATAACTAAAGCCGGGCCAATCCCGTATGAGAGCACGAAAGCGGTTCCATGGTCATATGGGCTAGAGGTGTATTGTGACGGGATTAAAATCGATGTTAACAAGCAGTCAGTGGAGGTTGTGGATAATGTTGTGGGCTCAGGAGGCATGACGAGAAGCGGCAGGATCTTTATATCTCCTGAAGTAGAAGCCGAAAGGCTAGCGAAAGGAAAAGGGAAAGCGGTTGAGAATGTTCCGGTACAAGCAAATGAAAAAGAAGCAGCGTCGAAGGACGTAGAGGAATTCATGCGCTTAATTCGGAAAAGCGATTATAAAATTGTGGAGCATCTGCAGCAAACACCGTCCAAAATATCTATTCTGTCATTGTTGTTGTGTTCGGAGGCCCACAGGAACGCTTTGCTGAAAGTCCTGGACACTTCTTTTGTACCACAGGATGTCTCCGTGAACCAGCTAGAAGGAGTATTGGCACACGTAAATGCAGGCCACAGTCTGGGCTTTACGGATTTCGACTTGACTCCGAAAGGAAGGGATCATAATATGGCATTACATGTATCTGTTGAGTGCAGAGGGTCGACAATGTCGCACGTATTGGTTGACACCGGGTCGTCTTTGAATGTGCTGCCTAAGAAGGCTATGATGAAGCTGGATGTTCGAGGAATTTTGTGTACACCAAGTGATTTGGTAGTCAGAGCGTTTGACGGCACGCGGAGAACAGTCTTCGGATCGATTACCTTGCCTCTGCAAGTGGGGCCGGAAGTGTTTGCAACGGAGTTTTATATCATGGATATACAGCCTGCGTACAGCTGCTTGCTGGGAAGACCTTGGATTCACGGGGCAGGGGCTGTCACGTCAACCCTGCATCAGAAGCTAAAGTATATGGTCGGAGACAGTGTAGTCACCGTGTGCGGAGAAGAAGACATCCTGGTCAGCCATCTTTCTTCGTTCAAATATGTGGAAGTCGACGGGGAGATCCACGAGACGCCATGCCAGGCGTTCGAAGGTTTGCGCATAAAGGACAAGAGTCCCGGGCCAAGCAAAGTGCCAGAGATAGCTGTCTCATCGTACAAAGAAGCTCAAGCGCTAGTGAAGGCAGGAGAAGCCAAGGGCTGGGGCAAAGTATTGGACATTCCGGTGAAAATGGACCGGTTCGGACTGGGGTACCGACCGTCGTCATCAACTCCTTCTGTGGGGGCCCCTCATTTCAGAAAGTCAATCACCATCTCTGCCAGTGGAGTATGCCATGAATCTGTCAATGCTGCTTCAGAATCCGATGAAGGGGACAGCGACTGTGATATGGATGCCTGGATTCAGCCAAGCACGCCAGGACAAGGACTATGCAACTGGTCCATTCAGGAGCTTGTTCCTGTGACCTTTAAACAGTAATGCTTTGCTTTATTAATTGTTGAATAATCTGATGTCTTGCCCGGGGCATCAGGATTTGCTTAGGGCTGTGTTGTTATAAACATTGCTTCGTTAATCATTAAATAAATGGCGTTTTTCATGTGCAGATACTGTAATCCTTGTTTTTCTTGTTTTGTATTTTTTCAATAAAATGGCAACGTGGTTATCCGCTTTATACGCATTTTGAAGCACTTAACCCTTTCTTTTGCAGGATAACATTTTCAGATGACATCCTTGAACCACCTATGACTCGTCCCGACTTCGAGCACCCGGTATTCCAGACCGAAGAGGAGGTTGTCGAAGATAGCGACGTTCCTGAAGAACTGTCTTGGTTGGTGAAGCAAGAGGAAAGAGCCATTCTGCCTCACGACGAGGTTATCGAGATTATCAATTTGGGGTCGGAAGGGGTTGAGAAAAATATTCGTATCGGAGCCGCACTGCAGAGTGATATCAAGCGAAAACTGGTTGAAATGCTCCGAGAGTATAATGATGTATTCGCTTGGTCGTATCAAGATATGCCAGGGCTCGATACAGATATGGTTGTGCATCGTCTGCCACTGAAAGAAGACTGTCCGCCTGTCAAACAAAAACTTCGCAGGACTCGCCCAGATATGGCAATGAAGATCAAAGATGAGGTTCAGAAACAGTGGGACGCTGGTTTCCTGGCTGTGACGAAGTATCCCTCCTGGGTTGCCAACATCGTACCAGTGCCAAAGAAAGATGGCAAGGTGCGAATGTGCGTGGATTACAGAGATTTGAATAAAGCAAGCCCAAAAGACGATTTTCCACTTCCTCATATTGACGTATTAGTTGATAATACCGCTCAATACTCCGTATTCTCCTTCATGGATGGCTTTTCAGGCTATAATCAAATTAAAATGGCGCCAGAGGATATGGAGAAGACTACTTTCATAACGCCTTGGGGAACATTTTGCTATAAAGTGATGCCCTTTGGTTTGAAAAATGCTGGGGCAACATATCAGCGTGCGATGACAACTCTCTTTCATGACATGATGCATAAAGAGATTGAAGTTTATGTTGACGATATGATTGCCAAATCCCAGACGGAGGAAGAGCATCTGGTGAATCTGTTGAAGTTGTTTAAAAGGCTTAGGAAGTTCAGGCTGAGGCTGAACCCTAACAAATGCACCTTCGGGGTGAGATCGGGTAAGCTCCTGGGGTTCATAGTAAGCGAAAGAGGAATAGAGGTCGATCCTGCTAAAATAAAAGCGATTCAAGAAATGCCGACGCCTAAAACAGAGAAAGAGGTGCGCGGGTTTTTGGGGAGATTGAACTACATTGCCCGGTTCATATCTCACCTAACTGCCACGTGTGAACCATTATTCAAGTTGCTAAAGAAAGATCAAGCTGTAACGTGGAACGATAATTGTCAAAAGGCGTTCGATAAAATAAAGAAGTATCTGCAGGAGCCTCCTATTTTGATACCCCCGGTGGCAGGGAAACCCTTGATAATGTATTTAACGGTTCTTGAGGGAAGCATGGGTTGCGTTCTCGGTCAACACGACGAGACGGGGAGAAAAGAGCATGCGATCTATTATCTGAGTAAGAAATTTACAGACTGCGAATCTCGATACTCAATGCTGGAGAAAACTTGTTGCGCGCTAGCCTGGGCTGCCAAGCGTTTGAGGCAGTACATGCTGAATCATACAACCATGCTCATCTCGAAGATGGATCCGATCAAATATATATTCGAAAAGCAGGCGTTGTCAGGTAGAATTGCCCGGTGGCAGATGATCTTGACCGAATATGATATTCAATACGTCTCGCAAAAGGCGATAAAGGGGAGTGTGTTGTCTGAGTATCTGGCGGAGCAGCCTATTGAAGAGTATCAATCGATGAGATTTGACTTTCCTGACGAGGATATCATGTATCTCAAGATGAAGGATTGCGAAGAGCCGTTACCAGACGAAGGACCAGAGCCGGGGTCCAAATGGCAGATGATATTTGATGGAGCTGTGAATGCTTACGGTAGCGGGATAGGGGCAATTATCACTACGCCACACGGGTCGCACATCCCGTTTACTGCCCGATTGACCTTCGCCGTTACCAACAATGAGGCCGAATACGAAGCTTGTATAATGGGGCTTGAAGAAGCCATTGATTTGCGAATCAAGCATTTAGACGTATACGGAGACTCAGCTCTGGTGGTGAATCAGATCAAAGGGGAATGGGAGACACGGCAGCCTAATTTGATACATTATATGAATTATGCAAGGAGATTGTTGCCTTTCTTCGACAAAGTTGAATTGCATCATGTGCCGCGGGCAGAAAATCAAATGGCTGACGCCCTTGCCACCTTGTCTTCCATGTACAAGGTCAACTTCTGGAACGAAGCTCCCCAGATCACTATCTCTCGGTTAGACAGGCCAGCTTATGTATTTGCTATTGATGAAGCGTCTGATGGCAAACCGTGGTATTTTGACATCCTTAATTTCCTGAAGAATAAAGAGTATCCGGCTGGGGCATCCAGTCAAGATCAGAAGACTCTCAGGAGATTAGCGGGTAATTTCTATTTGAACCCGGATGGCGTCTTATACAGAAGAAACCACGACTTGGTGTTGTTGCGTTGTGTAGACGAAAAAGAGGCAAAGCTTCTCATGGAGGAAATTCACGAAGGTGCCTTTGGTACGCATGCTGGTGGGCATGCTATGACGAGAAAACTGCTGCGGGCAGGTTATTTTTGGCTGACGATGGAAACGGATTGTTTCAAATTTGCAAGAAAGTGCCACAAGTGCCAAATTTATGCTGACAAAATACATGTACCTCCGAGTCCTCTGAATGTGATGTCATCTCCATGGCCATTCTCAATGTGGGGAATCGATATGATTGGAAAGATTGAGCCGACGGCTTCTAACGGGCATCGGTTCATCCTCGTAGCAATCGATTATTTCACCAAGTGGGTGGAAGCAGCGTCTTACGCAAATGTAACGAAGCGAGTGGTGGCTAGATTCATCAAGAGAGATATCATTTGCCGATATGGGATCCCCGAGCGGATAATCACGGATAATGGTTCTAATCTGAACAACAAAATGATGAAGGAGCTCTGTCAGAATTTCAAGATCGAACATCACAACTCCTCCCCTTACCGACCCAAGATGAATGGCGCTGTCGAAGCGGCCAATAAGAATATCAAGAAGATCGTCCAGAAAATGGTGGTGACGTATAAGGATTGGCACGAGATGCTACCTTTCGCTCTGCACGGTTATCGTACGACGGTACGCACATCAACCGGGGCAACTCCGTTCTCGTTGGTATACGGAATGGAAGCGGTGTTACCATTGGAGGTGGAGATCCCTTCTCTGAGGGTATTGCGAGACGTTCAGCTGGACGAGGCAGAATGGGTAACGAATAGATTGAACCAACTGAGTTTGATGGATGAGAAGAGGCTAGCTTCTCTGGCATACGGTCGTTTGTATCAGAGACGAATGAAGAAAGCGTACGACAAGAAGATACTTCCGCGGAGCTTTCAGACGGGCGACCTTGTGTTGAAAAGGATTCTCCCACCGCAAGCAGATCACAGGGGCAAGTGGACCCCCAACTACGAAGGGCCATACGTTGTCAGTAAGGTCTTTTCAGGAGGAGCTTTATTGTTGTCCACCATGGACGGGGAAGACTTTGCATCACCTGTGAATTCGGACGCAGTTAAAAAATACTTTGCTTAAAAATAGACCCGCTGGACAGAAAAAAGAGAGTCCAGGCAAAAATGGGGCATCCTGGCGAACCAAAAACAGAATGAAAGGTTCGGGCAAAAGTTAGGGATAAAATTGAAAAAAATGTACACCCGCGAAGTTGAAAACCTACACTGGGCGGCTTCGGCAAAAAGGGGTATCCCGGTGAACTGAAAACCCGTAAAGGGCGGTTCACGCAAAAGTTAGGGATGAGAAAAGCAAATGACTGCGGTCCGAATTCGAATTCAATGAGCATCAGTGCGGGAGAATATGTTTGAGGAGTCAGTTATCGAACACAACCTCTTCAGAAGTCGGATACCGGGAAAGTATAAGAGTCGGACGAGTCATGGGAGGATCAGTTCGTGGTGTTCATCTCCATCCAGTTGCCGACATGTGTACAAAATTTAATTTGTCAATATTTATGCTTCTTGTGAATACTTGCATACTTGTATATTTGCTTTGTGTAGCTTCCTCTTTTCAGGAGTTACATCCCGTGTACAAAAACTCCGCCCATTCAGGGGCCCAATCAATGAAAATGTGTTATTCAGTACTTGATGCCTGTTCTTTACTGTTTTTGCGCATGATAAAACGCCTAAGTTTATTGAAGCTAGCATGAGTATAACATCACTGGCCCTTGCCAACAATTGTTAAAGCTTTGAATTAACTGAGTGTAACGTCACTAACCTGAATTGACTTGATTGCATAGGCTTGTCGTGTCTTGTTTGTGTTGTCGCAGGTTTCATAACCGTACGAGGAAGGTGATCAAAAGATTGCAATAGTGAAAGGCTTGATCCCCACGCAGGTCATGCATGTTCTTCCTGAAGAAGGATAGAATTCCCCAGCTAGCCGTAGCTTATCCAAAGGACGTGCTCCAGAGAAGTTACTCGTCCTCAGCAGAGTTTGGTGATCCCGCGATCGTAAGGCTGTATTCAGACAGGTTCATTTCCCCCCGCAGGGTCATGCACTCTCCCCCAGTGGAGTCAGTTAATTTTCCCCAAGAGAATCCAGTCATCCCCAGCGGAGTTCTCTTTTCAGTAAATGTTCTTTCCTTCCAGTGGAATTCGAAGATCTAAGAGTCTCCCAGGCAGAGTCGATGGTGGTTCCTGTCACTTATTTTGTCAGAGATACTGGTGATATCGGTTCACATTCTAGCAGAAAGATCAATCATACCAGGCGCATCTGCCATTCCCCGGCAGAGTTATATTCCCCAGCAGGGGGTTACCTCCGCAAGGTATTTGGTTTGAGTTATATTCCCCAGCAGGGGGTTACTTCAGCAAGACGTGTGGTTTGAGTTCCTAATTTCCCAGCTGAGTCGACTTCACCCTACCAGCATTTATTTTGCTGAAATCAGGCTATCCCCGGCGAGTCGGCGTTATCCTTCCAGCATTTATTTTGCTGAAGCAGTTTCTGTACTCTAGTAGTTCAGGTGGAGAGAGCTCTGGCTCAAATAAATTACCAAACAGTCAAGATCTCGGCAGGAGATATTCAATGACAATGTCAGTTTCGGCGGTATTCCCCACAGAGTTATCGTGATAAAACTCTCTTTGCCTCTAGCAGAGTCATTTATGCAAATGTATCTGATTTTCCCCAACCAGAGTGGCCAGGATAAGTGTCTTCTTATCCCCAAGCAGAGTTTGTTTGTCATCAACGGGTCGCATAAATCAGAATTTCAGAGGCCACCGCCGGTTATCAGAGCAGGCGTCCGATAGTTGGTTTTCAGACATCCCCAGTAGAGTTCATCTCAAAGTCGCTGTCGCGTCAGCGCTAAAAAGTTTGTGGGTGAGGATCATTGAAGAACTAAGTCCTGACGTGGACAATTTATTCCTAGAATGACGGGATTTCTTCAGAAGTGGGCGTCCTAACGTGGACAGGCTTGTTTTACCGGATTGGTAAGGTGTGTTAATCCTGACGTGGATAGATTCGGTCTCTCGAAATTTGGAGAAAGGGAGGTCATGACGTTGACAAAAGAGTGGTTACTCTTCGTGTTGGTATCCTGACGTGGATCATTTTGTTTTCGGCAGATATCTTTATTTGTAATGGTGAAATGTGCGTCCTGACGTGGACAAGTTTGTAGTTCTTTGTGATGACAAGGTACAAGAATCCTGACGTGGACAAATTTATCTTTCTTCGTGTTGTTGGCAAAGTGTAAGTCCTAACGCGGATATTTCCCCAGCAAGTCGAAGGCGCGTGAGTCCTTACATGGACAAGTCTTATTTCCTCAGTGAATCGAAGATGCCTGAGTCCTTACGTGGATAAATCAAGACGAGATCAGTGTCCTGACGCGGGCAGATCAAAGAGATTAGTGATTCCTAACGTGGAAAGACGGAGATTCCTAACGTGGAAAGATGTAGTCCTTACGCGGACCTATCAACAGAAGTGATTCCTAACGTGGAAAGACGGAGATTCCTAACGCGGAAAAGATGGAGTCCATACGCGGACGTGTCAGAAGATAGTTTCCTTATGTGGAAATGACAGTATTCCTAACGTGGAAAAAGAGAGTCCTTACGTGGACAGGTTAAGATGGCGTTCCTTACGTGGAAAAAATGAGTCCTGACGCGGACAAATCAGAAAGAAGTTGGTATTCCTTACGTGGAAAGATCAGAGTCCTTACGTGGACATATCAAGATTGATTCCTGACGTGGAAAGAAATGGATTATTCCTGACGTGGAAAGAGAGTTTAGTCCTTACGTGGACATATCAAGATTGATTCCTGACGTGGAAAGAAATGGATTATTCCTGACGTGGAAAGACCAAAGTCCTGACGCGGACATATCAAGATTGATTCCTTACGTGGAAGAAGAAGGAAATTAGTCCTAACGTGGACAGATGCAAGAAAAGTTGAGTCCTGACGTGGACAAGTTTAGAAATAGTTGTGTTCCTTACGCGGAAAGATCGGAGTCCTGACGCGGACATGTCAAGTGGCATTGGAGTCCTTACGAGGACAGATTGATGCAGTTCTCCTTACGCGGAAAGAAGATTGTTTCCTGACGTGGAAAGATGAAAGCGTTACTCCTAACGCGGACGATGTGACTCCTAACGTGGACAGGTGTTACTCCTAACGTGGAAGAGTTTTATTCCTAACGTGGACGATGCGGTTTATGGAAATGCAGACGAATTATCCCCAGCGGAGTTGCCGAGATTTTTCTGGGTTGACAGTAAGTGGAGTCCTAACGTGGACCAATTCTAGTTGAGATTTCTTCGTATCGACGACAGACAGAGTCCTAGCGTGGACAAGCAAGCAGTCTGTTATGACAGAATCCTCTTCAGAACGATGAAGACAATCCCCAGCACGGTCGCGCGAGATCAGTGGGTTACTCTAACAGTCAGATTCAGCTGATGAATGTCATTCCTCAAGCAGGAGCGCAGTTTATTTCTGCGGTTGGCAAATTTCTGGTTTCACTAGTATTCAACCGTCTCGTACCGCGAATGTCTGAAGGCTCCGGGCTTCATCCAATCGGGTCCAAGTCGCTTGAATAGGGGCAGCTGTTGCACCCTAAAATTTGCTCAACCATATTCATGTGGTTCATGGTTCATTGTCACTAGCATTTGCATATAGAGTCATGTACATAGACTAACCATCTGCATAGCATAAGCATAGCCAGTCATTCAACAGGGGACCAATCATTATTTTCATCTCTAGAGGCCTATCAAGAGGTTATTATCCCAATTCAGTCATATTCAAGTCATCAGGAAAGAATTTGAAAGCAAAGAGCTCAGCAGATCAAGCCTTGAGTCCATCTCTTAGCTGAGGGTACCTGAGGATCAACAAGAGGGTTCTGAGCTGTGAAATGAAAGCATGGAGAGCATCTAGACATCTTGAGAGACTTATAAAGTCATTTGGAGAAGAAAACAAGTTATTGATGAAGGCACAAGAGCTATAGTTGAAGACAGTCAACTAGGGTTTCATCTGGGTCAACCCTAGGTCAACCCTAGGTCAATTGACTGACTTAAGAGGGCATTCAAGTCTATTGGAGAGATGTGGGGATCAATATTGAACATATGAAGAAGGATATGGAGATATGACAAGGAGAATTCAAGAGAAATCAAGGAGAAGAGGAGTTACTAAATTAGGGTTTCTCTGTAAAATCCCCTAGTTTAGGTCAAATTTCCAAGCAAGATAAGTCAAAATGCTAACTTCAAATGGCTTCTTGGCCAACATGAAACTTGTAGAGGATCTCAAGACCTTTAATTTGAGTGGTGGAAGACCTCAAGGAGATTTATAGAACTCAAGTTATGGTCCTTACAAGTTACAGGTCATCTGGGGTGTCTGAATTTTTGTCTGTGAAAGTGACTTGACTTCCAAGCTAGTTTTGCCCCTCAAGGAGATTTCAAATGAATTCTTGGTCAACTTAAGAGTTGTTCCTCATTGTCTTAGCTTTCTAGAATGGTATGGTATGCCTTCATATGATGTGGAGAACTCAACTTATGGTCTTGGCAAGCAAAGGGTATTTTGGGCATTTGTGAATTACAGGTCATTTTAACCTATACCCAAAACTCATACAAGGAGGCCTCAAATGGAAAAACTTCCAACATCAAACTTGCTCCAAATGGGATTTTAAGTCTAGAAAGAAGGTCACAAGTTATTGGAGAAGCTCATAGCATGGAGTTGCATGATTGGTCAAAAGTTGAACTAAAAAGGCTTATAAAGTGAACAATTTCAAGAGGGAAAATGGTTTGGGAGATTTACAAGTCCAAATGGAGACTTCCAATATATGATTTTGAATGGAAAAACAATTCTAAGAACAATGGTTCACACACTTTTTTGAGTTTAGAAGGAAAAAATGAAGTTATCCATGGTTGCTTATCATTTAAGAAACATAATCAAAATGGATCAAAATTTGAAAACAAGGGAATGTGCAAGATGGATCTAGAATGTTCATTTGGGGTCTATATATTCATGAAATGTGCATTGATCAAGGGTTGGCCTCATTTGCACCAAGAATTTCACAAAATCTATCACACTTTTTCATTGGAGTTTCATCACAATTCTCTCAAAACCTTCATCAATCTTCATCATAATCAACTCAATTCCATTCCATCATCATCACAGATCATAATTGAAGCAAGTTCTTGGTGTGAATCATTCATATTCGAGTGCTTTTCTCAAGAATCTCAAAACTACAAGTTCAAGTGGATTGCATGATTCAAGCAAGGAAACTCCAAGTTTGTGCATACAGAATCACATACATCAAGGATTGATCAAGATTCAACACTTAAAAGCCTCAGATCTTCCCTCTCCATAGCTGTTTCTCAAGATTTCTTACAAGGTAAGTTTTCATTCAAGCTACTTGATCTAGTTAATTTGGCATGATGTAGTTAGTTTAGATGCAATCTAGGTGGTTAGGAGATTGGTTTAGGTGAGTTTGGAACGATTTGGTGAAGTTTATTAGCAGGTGCCATAATCTGTTGGTGTTGATATCTCTTAGATTAGGGTGTTATAATCGTGGCTTGATAGCATAGGTTAACCTCCATTAGATGTAGTTTAAGTTAGGCTAGGTTTGAGGAAGTTTGGTGATGATGCATACCAGTGTATTTCAATGGAGGCCGAATGTTGATTCCATCGAATTTGTTGATGTGGTGAATTTCAAAGGGAATTGAGATCATAGGATTGTAGAGTGAAAGATTTTGAGCAGATTTCATGTTTATGGTGTGAGGATTCGTTGCGTGTGGAGTGAGAACAGAAAGGAGGAAGGTAGCTCGTGCATGGGAGCTTTCATGGAAGCTCAAACCCTAGTTGCAGGTTATTTGGGGAAGATGCAATCGTGGCCCTTCATTTGGAGTTGAACTTTTGACTCTGGGCGTGATCGTGTGGCCTGCGTTTGATTTCAGATTTGGAGGGAGAAGCTGGGTGCCAAACGCACCGTTTCATTAATTGAAACGGGCGGGCCTCAGGCTCTTGTGCTAATTCCACCCCCAGAATTAGGCCCAATGTATTTTCAACCTGGATTTGTTACTTGTCTCACCCCCCCCTGGCGCTTCTATTCCTCTTTAGTTCTGAACTCAGGTTGGGCTTAAGCCAGAAATGCTAAGCGCGCCCCCCTATTGTGGCCCATTCTGGATTTATAACTGAGCGAATTTCTCTTCTAACCCCCTCTCTCATGTTAGTTCACTTTATTTTTTCTTATTTCATTTTAATTTTTCATCATTTTCATAAAATCATAATAAATTCATAAAAAATGCTTTTTAATCCATTCTTTTTACCATATTCTCATTAACATGTCTAGAACATTATAGGAAAATAAAATTTCATTTTTAGTTTTATTTCATATTTTTTACATATTTTCTAAATAAATAGCATAATAAATAGTTACATTTCATGCATTCTTTTTATGATTTTTGTTCTCTCACATGCTTTAATATTTTTTGATCATTCTTTTCATATTGTTTAGATGAGATGTTAAGCTTGTAGAAATATTTTATTTCCCATTTTTAGGAGTTACTTTTAGGTGATTAATAGATGCTTGAATATCATGAATAAAACTAGGGTTTTTAGGTAACAACTTAGGAAGTTCAATTTTCTCCCTTAGGACTTAGGGTTTGAATAGATTAGTTATGGGACTATAGGGGCTATGGGTAGCTATTAGATCCCTTAGAAAAAATTAGGACTCCCCTACTGATATTATTACTGTCTGTATATCTGCTGTCTGGTGTGGTGTGCCCTCTGGGGATTGTTGATTGTTTGATTGGGAATTGGGTTTGTCTGGGGCCCTGGGGAAGCTGAAGATTTGTGGAGATGAAGCCATTGGAGATTCAAAGACTGAAGATCAACTGTCAGAGTTGAGGAGGAGTCTCTTGCTAGCAGATGCTGAGGAGACTAGGGTTTAGGAGTTAGGCAGAGCTCTAGATTAGAAAGCTTGTTTCTCAAACATGGATTGCCTTGTCTGCATCCATTCTTCTCTGTGATTCAGAGTCTCTCTAGGACACTCACCCCCTTCCTTTGGAAGGCTTGGTGATAGTGTCTATGAGATAGAACTCTTGAGAGAAAATGTATCTTGTGTTAGAAGCAGTCTGTTCACCACCCTTGGTAGTCAGCTGATTGCTTAACACCCATTCACTCTTGTGACTGATCCCTCATCCTGGAGGTTTGAGCTTGAAGAAAAGCCATTGCAGATGGAAGACTGATGATCAAAGCCCTTGCCTGAAGGCCATGAAGATGGAGATTGATGCTTGTTGAAGCCTGTAGCTGATTGGAGATTGCTTGAAGCCAGTTGTTGATTCAGAGCTGCTGATGCTGTTTATTTTTGCTGTATTTCATTTCTTGATGTATTGATTGGTTTTCCTGACTGTATTGTTTGCTGTTTACCCTGTTGGGTTGAAAGTGAAGCCTGTTCACTTTTGCCTATTGTTTTCTAGGTTCGAGGTTGAGTGGGACTCCCTTGCCTCGCTTGTATTGTTGCATCCATGCATTTTACTGTTTTACTGTATATATCTGTATTGTTCCTGTTGCTGCCTATCCCTTAGGATCTCTGTTTCTCTCTGCGCAAGAGAGGAGCATGATAGACACTAGGTCTTAACCCATGCATGATAACATTAGGATAGTTTGATTCCCTTCGCAACCGTAGGTTAGAGTTCTGTCTCTTTCTTTCTCAAAACAAACAGAAAAACACATAAAGATTTCAAACACAATAAAAGACACTTCTTTCGTAAAAGAATGTGAACTCATCAAAACGTCATTTTTGTCCGCTTGGACTGTTAATCAGAAAAACCTTTTTCAGAAGGAATAAAATCAATCAAGACAAGCTTGTGTCGTACGTGGCCCGAACTACGTTTGCTCTGATCTTTCATGCTGTATGAAAGTACGTAGGCATAGGATGCGATATCCTAGCGAGCAACCTTCCCCTCCTTTCCCGTAGGTAGGCGAACTACGTTGACTCTGATTTCTCGTTCCAGACGGGAATACGTAGGCATAAAGTGCGATACTTTGCCGAGTCATTTTTACTTTCATTTTCTTTTCTTTTAACCCTTGACCTATAGTTTAGATAGAATAACAATCCATACCCGAAAACAAGCGTGGATCCCGTCGAGTACGACGGACGTGAGGGGTGCTAATACCTTCCCCTTGCGTAACCGACTCCCGAATCCAGGTTTTGGTTGCGACGACCATACCTTTCCCGTGTTGTGCGAGGTTTACTCTGAGCGTTTCCTTTCCCTCCCGTGGGATAAATAACGCACGGTGGCGACTCTTCTGTTCAGCCGGCGCCGATTTTCGCAGTAGCGACACATTCCATGATAGGACGTTTATCTCATTTAAAAATGGAAAATAACAAACCGATCCAATCCGTACCTTGTGAACCCACATGCTCGGTATGCAATAGAACGATGTATGATATGGTGAATATAGGGTATAAAGGCTAAAGGTGAAAATGAGGGTGTGACAGCTGCTGACTCTTTTTGTTTTTTGCAGCGAACATGTCTTCTGTCGAAGAGCGGGTGAAGAAGCTGCGCGCCTCGAGGGTTGCTGGCACAACGAAGACGCGGGTGAGCCAAATAATCGGACAGGAAGCTGTAGTCCAGGGCAGTCAGAGCTCATCCTCGTCTCCTCAGCGGAGTCAGTCTCCCTCATCTTAGGGGACTGCGAAGAGGCCTAGAACCGAGGAGGCCAGCGGCCTGATTGACCTGACGACCGGGTCTGCCGAGGAGGGGTACGTGGTCCCACCGTGCCATCAACACCCGGGCTACTTTCACAGGGCCAGGTCGCCCACTATTTCTGCTGGTGAAGTGAAGGCGGTTCTGGATGCGGACCGGGACTCTCGACGTCGAATTCTGGCGGAGGATCTGGATGCGGTGATGCGGACCTTTACCACGTCGATGGTCCTGGGTGAGGAAGGCTGCTCTACTGCCGAGCTGACCAAGCTGCGGGGGGACCTCACCTTCACGCAGTCGCGTCTAGCCAAACTCTCCGAGGAATTGGAAAAAAGTCAGAGGGAAGCCGCTGACCAGCGCAAGCGGGCGGATGGTGCCGAGGAAAAGGTGACGACTGTCAAGGAGAAGATGGGGGTCGTGGAGGCCGAGGTGCAAGTGCTGAATGTTTGCGTGGAGGTTCTAGACAGTGCCCTCCGTCCGGCCTAGGACGAGACCGAGGAGGATAGGCGGATGATTACTCGTGCGGATTTGCTTTCCCGGATTCGGGTATTGGAGAATGATTGTCTGGAAGCCGTCGAGGTCGGGTTTAAAAGTGTTGTTGTGCAGCTCCAAGTCGTCAACCCTGGTGTCGCTTTGGTCGTGGGCGGGGTCAGGCCCTATCACGAGATCTTCGACGGGAAGGTGATCGATCCGGAGCTTGTCGGCCCCGACGTTGTTAGTGTGGATACTGAGAAGGAGGGCGAGGACACGTAGACTTTCCCCGGGCCTGAGTGTCCGTAGTTTCTGGGCCTGCATGCCGATGCTTTTCTAATTTTCCTTTAAGTGTTTTGTTTTGGCGGGCCTGCGTTCCCTTGATGGTGTAACATAACTACTGGGCTGGTGCCCTTTTATAATTCTTGAAATTTTTCTAAGTGTGCGCTCGGTTTTGTTTATGCACGTTTGTTTATGCTCGATATATATCTGCACGTACTTGTATGCTCGAAATATATATTTGTATGTTTGGAATGCATGTTTTAGTGTGCTTTTGGGCCTGTCTGGGGTGGTAGCTCTATGACAATCATTTCCGGCGGTGTGGGGAACAGGCCGGTTGGCCGGCTTTGTTGCCTGACCGTTTCGGGGGTAGTTCTCCCCGCGACGTGGACGTTCCATCGCGAGCTGGGTGTCTTGCCGGTACTGGTACGACGACGAGGAATCTCGATCGAGGTGTTCCCCGCCGAGCAGAGCCTTCTACCCACGCACACAAAGGCAGGGCTTTCTTTTTCGTTGGTCTTTAGAAGACGCGAGGAGATGCGGTGGTACCATGTCACCCCCCAGTGGTTGTGACGTCTTGGCGTCGTGGGCAGTGTTTAACTGTAGTACCGCTTCAGCATCTCGACGTTCCATAGTCGAGCTAGTTGTTCCCCGTGTAGGTTTTCGAGGTAGTAGGCCCCGTGCTCCGTCTTGTCGCGGACGCGGTATGGACCTTCCCAGTTTGCGACTAGTTTACCCTCGCGGGAGTCTTTCTGGTTTCTGCGAAAGACTAAATCGTCGATCTGAAATTCCCGTTTTAGGACTTTTCTGTCGTGGCGGAGCGCTACCTACTGTTTCAGTCGGGCTTCTCGAAGAGATGCTCCCGATCGAATTTCCTCGACTAGGTCGAGTTCCTCTTGGAGGGCGTCGTCTTTGTCTTCGGCCTCGAGGGGAGTCTCAGTTCGTATGGACGGCTCTCGTATCTCGAGCGGGATTACTGCCTCGGTTCCGTATGAGAGGTAGAATGGTGTTTCCCCCGTGGTTGAGTGAGGCGTAGTTCGGTATGCCTAGAGGACGCTGTGGAGTTCCTCGACCCATGCCCTTTTGGCATCGCCGAGTCTTCATTTTATCCCTCTGAGTATTACCTTGTTCGCGGATTTGGCCTGGCCGTTTGTCTGAGGATGTTCGATCGAGGTGAAGTGGTGCTTGGTCCCGAGTTTGGTGACGAAGTCCCGAAAGTTTTTATCAGTGAACTGCGTGCCGTTGTCGGTGACGATGGCGAGCGGGACCCCGAACCTTGCGAGGATATTTATTTTGTAGAATCAGAGTATGTTGTGGGCCATGATTTTGGCTAGGGCTTCGGCCTCAATCCATTTGGTGAAGTAGTTGACACCCACGATGAGGTACTTGTTCTGATAGGAACCTAGGGTGAAGGGGCCGAGGATATCCATCCCCCACCAGGCGAATGACCACGGGGAGGAGAGGGATTTGAGTTCGGTCGGAGGGGCGAGGTGCATGCCCCCGTTCCTTTGGCATCTATCGCATATCCTTACGTGCTCCCTCGCGTCTGCTTGCATTGAAGGCCAGTAGTATCCTGCTCGCAAGGCCTTTCTCGCCAGGGATCGTCCCCCGAGGTGCTGCGTGTTGATGCCCTCGTGGATTTCCTCCAGGACGTCTTCGGCCTGGGAGGCGTCGATGCATTTGAGGAGTGGGACCGCGAAGCCCCTGCGATACAGTTTGCTTTCGAGGAGGACGTATGAGCAGGAGTGTCGTTTGATCGAGTTGGCCTCTTTGGGGTCAGCTGGGAGGCGGCCCGCGCTGAGGTAGGCATGTAGTGGTGCCATCCAACAGTCGGTGTCTCCTATGGCGTTGACGTCGAGCGGGGTGTCGACCTTTTTATGCTCGGTTTTGATAGGACTTCTTGGATGACCGATTTGTGTTCGCCTTTCTTTTTGGTGCTCGCTAGTTTTGAGAGAATATCGGCTCGGGTGTTTTGCTCGCGTGGGACGTGTTGAACTTCCGCGGAGTCAAAACTTTGCATTTTTTCGGTAATGAGTGTCAAGTATTCGGCGAGGTTATCGTTTTTCGCCTGATATTCTCCCCGTATTTGTGAGGCGACCAACTGGGAATCTGTGTAGATTGTAATCTCTTTGGCCCCGAGATCTGATGCTAAGTGAAGTCCGGCCAGGAATGCCTCGTACTCGGCTTGGTTGTTCGTCGTCGGGAAGGCCAGTGTTAGGGAGACCTCTATGATGGTGCCTTCTTTGTTGTCGAGGATTATGCCCGCTTCGCTACCCGTGGAGTTTGAGGAGCCGTCGATGAAGATAGTCCATTTGTGGCTCCCCATGGTAGGGTCTGGCGAGGGGGTCATCTCGGCGACAAAATCGGCGAGGGCTTGGGCCTTGAGGGCCTTCCTTCCTTTGTAGACGATGTCGAACTCAGATAGTTCTAATGACCATTTTAACATGCGTCCATCCATGTCTGGTCGGCCGAGGAGCTGTCTGACGGGTTGGTCGGTTCGGAGCACGATGATGTGTGCTAAGAAGTAATGTCGGAGACGTCGTGCAGCGGTGATGAAGGATAAGGTGGCTTTTTCGATCAGCTGATATCGGACTTCGGGACCATGGAGGACTTTGCTCGTGAAGTAGATTGGCTTTTGCCCTTCTTGGGTTTCTTTGATCAGGACGGCACTGACGGCCTCGTTAGCCACGACCAGGTACAAGTATAGGGTTTCTCCCGTTATGGGTCGCGTCAGCACCGGTGGTTCAGACAGGATGCGTTTGAGGTGGCGGAGGGCTTGCTAGCATTCCTCTGTCCACTTGAACATGGTCTCCTTTCTGAGCAGCTTGAAGAAAGGAAGGGCGTGCTGTGCGGATTTGGCGATGAATCGGGAAAGTGAGGCGAACACGCCGTTGAGGGATTGTATGGACTTCCTCGAGGTGGGTGTGGTGATTTCCAAAAACGCGTGGCACTTGTCCGGATTTGCTTCGATCCCGCGCTCGGTCAGGTAGTAGCCGAGGAATTTTCCTGCGCGGACACCGAAGGGGAATTTCTCCGGGTTGAAGCGCATTCGGCAGTTCCTCGCTGTGTCGAAGACCTTTCTGAGATAGGTCGTGTGGTCGACTTCCGTGTAGGATTTGACAATCATGTCGTCCATATACACCTCGAGCATGTCGCTGATTTCTCCCCGGAAGACTTTATTCATCATCCGTTGATACGTGGCGCCGGCGTTCTTTAGGCCGAAGGGCATTACGTTGTAGTAATAGTTGCTCAACACCGTCATGAAAGTCGTGCTCTGTTTGTCGCGCTCGGCCATCGAGATCTGGTTGTATCCTGAGTATGTGTCCATAAAGGATAAGAGTTTGAAGCCTGCCGAGTTGTCGACGAGCTTGTTGATGTTAGGGAGGGGGTAGGCGTCCTTAGGACATGCCCGGTTGAGATCGGTGTAGTCAACACACATGCGCCATTTTCCATTATTCTTTTTAATAAGTACAACATTGGATTTGCTTCGCTGAATACCGGGCTTCCGAAATAAAATTTGCCACTAGGAGGTCTTTTACAGCTTTTTTAGCCGCCGCTGATTTTTCGGGGGACTGTCTGCGCCTACGTTGTACTACGGTCTTGGCGGTCGGGTTGATGGATAGTTGATGGCAGGCGACCTCAGGGTCGAGTCCGGGAATTTCCGGGGCGCTCCAGGCGAAGAGATCAGCGTTCTCGCGGAGGCAGACCTTCAGTTGTCTTCTCTCCAAGTCGGGGAGTCCTGCTCCGATCTTCACGGTTCTGTTCTCGTTGTCCCCGAGTATCACGATCTCGAAGTCACCGTCTGGGATGGGGCATGCTGGGTGGGTGGGATGCCCATTGGACTGGTTGGCTTTGCTGGCCTTTTCTTCGCGGTTGTGCTCTTCGGTGAAGCGGCTGTCGAGGGCCACGGATTCGACGAGCTCCTTCGGTTCGCTCTTCGGTGTCACGGGGGGGGGGGGGGGGGGGTGCCTTTTTGGTTACTGTAGCGATGGTGCTTAGGCCTTTCAGTGCAGCCTCGAAGCATCTCCGGGCAGCCTCGATGTCGCCATTCAGGGTCACCACGGCCCCCCGCCTCGTATAATATTTCATTTTTAGGTGGACGGTGGAGGGCACCGCGGTGAGTTCTGTCATCGTCGTTCTGCCTAGGACACAGTTGTAGAGGGACGAGCACTCGATGACTAAGAAGCGGATATTGATTTCCCTGGCAGTTTCCTTATCCCCAAACGTGACTTTTAGCTCCACGTACCCCCACGGTCTTGTCGTTGTCCCGTTGAACCCTTGGAGGTCGGAGCCTACATAGGGGGATAGGTTGGATTCGTCGAGTTGGAGGGTCGTGAAGAGGTGGGTATACATGATGTCCACCGAGCTGCCTCCGTCGACCAGGATGCGTCTGACATCGAAGTTCGCCATCTGTGCCCGTATCAGCAGGGGAATGTTGGAGTTGGGAGAGCCCCCGGGAAGTTCCTCGAGGTAAAAGGTGATCGGATTAGATCGGCCGCAAATTTGTCGAGAGTGCTCATCTTGTCGGAGTTTCTTGTGATAAGATCTTCGAACATTCTCTTTATCGATCCTACGGACAGGTTCCTCGGGGATCCGCCGGAGATGACCATGGCTCTTGGAAAGTATTCCCATCGACTGGTAGGGCGTACCGGCTCGTCGGGCAGATCAGGGCCGTCGGGGAGGCCGAATTCTCTATGAGCGAACCAATCCTTAGGGCGGCTGACGCAGAGGGCGACCTAGAGGCCGTTGTCACCGTCTGAAGAGGGAAGCTCTTCTACTCTCTTGGCCCTGGGAGTGTCTTGCCTCAGGGTTTCTCCTCCCCGGGTGTATCTCTTCAGGTGACCGTCTTTAATCAGGATTTCGATCGCGTCCTTGAGGTGGATGCAGTCATCTGTCACGTGCCTGTGGCACCTGTGGAAACGAAAGTACTTCGATTTGTCCACGTTGGGCTTGGAGGGTGTCGGTCTGGGGAAACAGACACCTCCCTAGACGAATTCGGTCTTGGCGCATTCGGCCAGTATGCGCTCGCGGGAAGCGACTAGGGCCGTATAGTCCGTGAACCGGCCGACGGGACCGCGCTGCTCGCGTTGTTCGCGGGGGCGATCCTCCCGTCGGCGATCACCTCCGCGCCGGTGACTCGAAGCTCCGTCCTCTTGATGCCCACAGGGGGTCTCCCTGTTTCATGTGTCTCGGGCGGAGTTGGCTACCTGGGTTTCCTCGAACCGGATATAATGCGCGGCTCTGTCGAGGAAGTCCTATAGAGAGGCTGGTCGGTGTATGCCCACGGCTTCTTAGAACTTGGATTCGCGGCGCAGGCCCTGCTCCATTAAGTAACGCTTTATTTCGTCTGACGTCGTTACCTGTACTGCCTCTCGTGTGAATCTCTCGATGTACTTCCGGAGGGGCTCGTCGGGAGCTTGGATTATAGCACCGAGGGCGACTTCCGTCTTCAGATGGCGTCGGGATGCTATGAAGTGTTTCGAAAACAGGTCTTTCAAAACCTTCCATGACGTAACTGATTCGGGCTCCAGACTTTTGTACCACGTCATGGCACCTTTCCTCAGCGTCGTCGGGAATAGTCTGTATTTGATAGCTCCTCTGACATTTCGGTAGTCGAGCATGGCCTCAATGTCTTCCAGGTGGTCGTCTGGGTCAGACGTGCCGTCGTATGTCGAGAGCGTCGAGGGCTTCTCCATCCCGTGGAGAATGGGGGCGGCCATGATTTCCCGGGACAGAGGAGTCTTGTAGTCGTCTTCGTCGCTGAGGGTGGGAGACCTAGGGGGAGGTGGGCCATAACTCGTTGAGGTCGACACAAAATGATGTTTTGGAAAGAAAATTACCGCTTCCTTCTTAGATTCGACTCCAAAGCATTATGTGTCAATACATAGAAGCTGATAAAACTTCTATCGATCGACTCTCACATTCTTGGAGTCAATAGATTCCATTTTATGTTTTTTTCCCAAAATTGTAATTTTTCTGAAAAATATATTTTATGTTATTTTTCTTCTTACACACACACACACAACACATCTGCATGCGCGTGTGCGCACGCGCGCACACACACACACACGCGTGCGCGTGCGCACACCCACACACGTGTGCGCACGTGCACACACACACACACACACACGTGCGCACACAAGGACACACGCGTGTGCACACACACACACACACGTGCACTCGCGCACACACACACGTGCACACACAAGGACACACGCGCGTGTGCGCTAGCATGCACACACACACACACACACACACACACACACACACACATATATATATATATACATATATATACATATATATATATTGTGAGATATTGGATCAAACTCTAGTATGGTTGAAGTCTGTTTGCGAGTAATGCATGTTGTAGTCGAAGTTTGTTCTAAGATGCATTAGCCAATATTGTTAGGTTGTTAGCACGTTGAATTGGGCCTTGCTTGTAACCACAATTATTTAAGTTAGCTTGTATCCTAATTTAGCTTGTAATGGGTAATTGTTAAAAATCCCATTAGGTTAGTGTGTTATTTTTCTTATAAATAGCATGCTAGTCTCTCATCTTGGTATAAGGAAAAATAGGAAGATAAAATCCTAATTTCAAGTGAGAGAGGTTATTTTGTTATTCTTGTATACTTGTAATCTTGTTCTAAGAGAAACAAAAGAATGGAAGTTTATAAACAATTCTTGTTGTTTCTTGTTGTTTTACCTTATTTTCTTTGTTAGCCTTAACCCTCGTGTGTTTCTTGATCATAAAGAAACCGTTTATATTTTGTTTCAAGACATCCAATTCATAACAAGTTGGTACGATGAGCATGGAGAAGATGCCTTCAACAAAGTCTGAGATTGAAAATTTTACCGGAGTGAAGGACTTCAGTCTGTGGCACTTGAAGATGAAAGCCCTACTGGTTCAGCAGGGTTGTTTGGAAGCATTGAAGGGAGAGGCAGCCATGCACGTTGCGTTAACAACAAAAGAAAAGACGACCATGATTGAGAAAGCTCACAGCGTAATATTATTGAGCCTTGGTGATAAGGTTCTTCGATAGGTATCAAAGGAGATTACAACATCGGGGTTATGGGTAAAACTTAAAAGTTTGTACATGACCAAAATCTCTGGTGAATCGACTCTACTTGAAGCAAACTTTATATTCATTCAAGATAAGT
This sequence comes from Lathyrus sativus, assembly GCA_963859935.3. Classification (NCBI taxonomy): domain Eukaryota; kingdom Viridiplantae; phylum Streptophyta; class Magnoliopsida; order Fabales; family Fabaceae; genus Lathyrus; species Lathyrus sativus. The sequence goes on along the minus strand of OZ012741.1, from coordinate 464,985,711 downwards.
GAAGACAACGTGTTGGATGAGTAGTTGGATAAGTTCAAAAAGCTTATTTTTGATCTTAAAAATATTGATGTGAAGATCGAAGATCAAGATCAAACACTGTTGTTGTTGTTGTTGCTGTTGTTGTTGTTGTGTGTTTTGCCAAAAACACATGCTCACTTCAAAGAAAATCTCTTGTATGAAAGGGACTCCCTGAGCTTTGAAGAAGTTCAATCAGCCTTGTATTCTAAGGACTTGAACAAACGAAAGGAGCATAAACCTTCAACGGTGGGCGAAGGTTTGGCTGTTGAGGGAAAATTCTTACAAAAGGGCGGTAAGTTCAACAAGAAGAAAGGTAAAAGTCAGCAAAAGTCTTATAGTGGCGAAACATTTGGTATTTGATGTTATCACTGTAAGAAGGATGGTCACACAAGAAAGGTGTACCCTGAACGCCTGAAAGATCATGGAGGTAAGGATAATGGCAACGCAGTCATTGCTCAAGATGATTTCGACTCATCTGATGTCCTTGTGGTTTCAAGTGGCGACTCAAGAAAAGAGTAGATTATGGATTCAGGTTGCACTTGGCACATGACTCCAAACAGAGAATTGTTCGAGGAGCTATGTGATCAAGATGGTGGATCAGTGCTACTGGGAAACAACAAATTTTGCAAAATTACAGGTATAGGATCTGTGAGATTTAAGCTCCATGATGAGTCAATAAGGTTATTGACTGAAGTCTGGTCTGTACCTGATCTGAAGAGAAATTTGATTTCTCTTGGTGAATTCGACAGAAAGGGATATGTTTTTTAAGGAGAGAAAAGTATCCTAAGAGTCATGAAGGGGTCGAAGGAAGTTTTGAGAGGCATGAAGAAACAAGGCTTATATACTCTTGAGGCTAAGGTTGTAAGTAATTCGATAAATGTTGCATCCATAAAACTTGTATCGTATGATACATGAGATTGAGCCATGTTAGCGAAAGAGGCCTGGTCGAATTGGGGAAGCAAAACCTGCTAGAAGGTGACAAAGTCGAAAAGTCAGAGTTTTGTGAATCTTGTGTATTTAGTAATGTTGCAGTGAGAATCAGATATCAATCTATTAATTAACTTGAACAACAAAACATGAAGTTCACCACCGAGATTTAATTTATCCAAAGGAAATGGTAAAGATTGAAGAAAACCCTAAGTGCGCTATGTAACAACACAGCTAAGAGATCTAAGGTTCGGGGGTTGGTTATACCCAGGGAAGGTATTAGCATCCTAAGTATCTGTAGTACTCTACAGGAACCTCTTGTTAGTATTTGTGTTATGCTATAGTTTTCTTGCTAAGGGAAAAATGCTAAAGTAAAGACCCTAAGGTATTAACACTAAGTGTGCTCGCCAAGACATCGCATCCCGTGCCTACGTATCCTAACTAGGATGGAATCAGAGCAATCGTAGTTCTCCTAACTAGGGATGAGGAACTCTTGATAATGATCAAGATTCCAAAAAGGAAATAAGTATCCATAAACATGGTACTTGCATTGAGTTAACAAACTTCCAAAGTTTAAGTTGAAAAACTAACTAGGGTTGACTTTAACACAAGTCAAAGAGGGGAAGATGAGTACTCATAACAATGATACTTACATAGAGTTTACAAACTCTACACCTAATTCTAGGTTATAAAATAAAATGGCTCTAACAAGGCCAAGAGGAGGGGGGAGAAGTACTCATAATCATGGTACTTACATAGGGTTAATAAACCCTAACCTAAAGCTAGGTTAAGAAGACAATGGCTCTAACAAGGCCAGGGTGAGGTAGGAAGGCCAGGCTATCCTAAAAGGGAAATGACATGGAAGTCGACAGATAATTCCTTTTCTTTGGAACGGGGAGAGATAGCAAATAACAAGGATGAATCTTAAACATACAAGATAACAATCATGAATGAACGGTGATGAGCATAAAATAATGAAAAAGAGATAGTCAAAGCAAAAAAAAGAAAAGAAATCGAAAGATCTAAGTAAAGGAAAACTCACCAAATTAATGATTATTTCAAAAGAAAATTAACTAAATAGAAATTAAATGTTTAAGTTCTGAACATAAATATTTAAATATTTAAAACTACTAACAAATATATTTTTGAGTTTTCATTATTTAACAAGTAAACTAAACAAAAGAAAATGTTCCTAAATTAAAATTATCGGATAAAAAACAATATTAAATTAATAGATTAGAAACACTTATTAAGATAGGAACTAAATATTAAAACAATAGTTAAAAAAAAGTGAATAAAAGGAGAGAAAATAAAAGAAGGTGCAGTGAATTAAGACAGGGGTGCTAGGTAAAGAGGACTATGGGCCACGAAGCCCACCTCCATTCAAGCTAATGAATAATAGCAATGAACTTTCGGACTTTAAGCCCAATCCCAAGAGCAGCAAGACACACATGGCCAATCAAAAACAAAAGTATAACAATCAGCACAACATAGTCACGCCCTTGAGAAATAGCTACAACAAGAACCTCCAAAGGCTAATTCTCAGACAAAGAACTAATTCTTCTCTGTGTTGCACCCTAAAATTTGCTCAACCTATTTCACCTGGTTTATGTTTTAATTGGATTATCATTTGCATAGATACATCATGTACATAGTCCCATCATTTGCATATCATAACATAGCAAGTCATCTAACAAGGGATCAAGTGCCATCCTTATCTAAAGAAGCACATCAAGGGGCCTGTCCAAGCTGAAGAATATCCAAGTCATCAAGAAATGGGTTAAAGCTTTGAGGAGATTTGAATGTCAACAAGTGGATTTCTCTCCTAACTTGAAGTGTATTGAGGGTCATCAATGGGGTATGAAGCATGGAATTATGAATTTGAGGTGTGTATGGATCCTATGGGAGGCCTAGAGATCTCTATGGAATCTTAGACAAGTCATGGTATCAAGTTCAAGAATCACAGTTGAGAGGTGTACAAGTAGGGTTTCATCTGGGTAACCCTAGGTCAAGGAGAGCAAGGAAAGGGCACCAAGACCTAGCTCTAAGTCATGGAAGTCATATATTGATATGTTAAAGCATGGGTATGGATGAGTCAAGATCAAGTACAAGAGAATCAAGAGTGGTTGGAGGTGTTTGAGACAGGGTTCCTAGGGTAAAATCCACTATATAGCACTGAACTTCCAAGCCACACAAGTCCAAATAAAAGTTTCAAATGGATTCTTGGTCAACATGAAACTTGTAGAGATTCTCAATAGATTTAATTTGAGTATTATAAGTCCTCAAGAAGATTTGTGGAACTCAAGTTATGGTTCTTGCAAGTTATGGGTCACCAGAGGACATTGAAATTTATCTGTGAAAGTCACTTGACTTCCAAGCAACTTTTTCCCATCAAGGAGTTTTCAAATGGATTCTTTGCCAACATAAGAATTGTAGGGCTTGACCTTAGATTTAATTTGAGTATTAGAAGTCCTCAAGAAGATTTGTGGAACTCAAGTTATGATCTTGGCAATCCAGGGGTATTTTGGGAAAGTTGAATTATAGGTCATTTTCCAACATAGGTCAAAATCTCTATCTTCCACTCCTCAAATGGAAAAATGTTCAACATGAGATGTGCTTAAAATGATGTTTTTAGGTCATATAAGAAGTCATGGGTTATTGAAATGGCTTGCTTCACAAAGTGATCCAAAATGGCCTAAAAAGAATGATTTTTCAAATGAATCAAAGAAGGAAATTGTGATTTTTGAGCCATAGGTCCAAACCAATCCATATGACATACCAATTTGATCAGGAAATGAATTTCAAACACAATGACATTTCCACATTTTTGAGTTAAGGGTTAATTCCATGACTTCCTTTGTAAAAGTGCTTACTTACATTACAAGTCACAATGCCAAAACAAAAATCAGGGCAATTCAGGCCAAGCTAACTACCTAAACACACTCCATAACTAATTTGCAGTTGGATAGAACCTTCTAGAGAAATCTGGAAGCTCAGAATCGTGACTGGTACATTGCATTTTCATGGCAAAATCAGAATTTTGGATTAATGGGTTTGGGCCTGAATTGGATTGAATAAGCCCACAAACACTTCATATTTAAGTTCTAGAATGAGTTCAGATAGTTTTTGGTGCAGAATTCGTGGAGAGAGTGAAGATTGCAAGTGAAATTTTCAAGCTTCAAGCCAGAATCGGTTTTGGAATTCAAGACACAATCAAGCCAAATTGAAGGTTGGAGAAGCTTCCCCTTGCATCCTTAAAGGTGTTTGGATCATCTTGGAGATTGAATCGTGCTCCAAGTGCTTCTGTTAGTGAGCTTTTTACAGGTTTGTAACTTCAAGATTTCCTCATAATCTAGGCTGAACTAGGTAGATTCTTTCATATGGTTAGGATCTAGGATGATTAGGGAATGTTTCTGGATTGGTTTGGAGTTGATTGGTGACAATTAGGTTTGATGATCACTTTCTGTTTGGATGCGGTTATGCACGATCTTAAGGTTTCAAATCAAGATAGATAGCTCATGATGATCACTGAAGGATGGTGATCATTTCTAGGGATTCAATTTTGCAAATGGTGAGGATTGAAAATGTGACACCTTCTGAATTTTGATTCGTGTTTAGATTTCCATTGAGCGTTGAATGAAATAGACGTGATATTCGTGATCCTGGTGATTTTCTGAGTGAGATTAATATAAGGATTGTGGTTTTTGGTTGACTGTGATTGCTTGCTCGCCGGAGAAGACAACCAGAAGTCTTCTCCGGCCACCTGAATAGGGTTCCCTCCATCAGAGGTTTGAATGGGGACGATGAACCACGTGCGTTGGATCTTGCTTGGACCTTGACTCTTTCAGCTCATCCCACGACCACGTTTTGTTTTTGATTTGACTGACTTTGGCTGCTAAACGCAGCGTTTCATTTATCTAGTCAGTTGGTGACTGGACTCCCACGTGGACGCGCCCTCAGCTCTCAGATTTGATTACCCAGTCTTCTCATCCTACGCTCCTTGTTTAATCCAGCATTTTATTTTCTTTTTATTCTTTTTGGATTTATTTTAATTCATTTGATTTCTAAAATCCATATTAAATCCAATTTTGATCCAAAAAATATTTTAAAAATATCTCCATGATCTTGGATTTAATTGTGATTTTCTGAAATTAATAAATCTCATTTTCATGCCTTTTTCAATTTAATTTGATTTTCTCCATTTTATTATTTTTTTTAATTTTGTACATTTGTTACATGATTTTGTGGATTTTATTGTGACTGATTGGTGAATGATTGAGTTTATTCTTGTTGGATTGATTAGATTAGGGAAGCATGTACCCTTAGAAATTTTATCACAATTTTGTGAATAAAATTTAGGGTAGTTTGAGAGGTGAATAGGAGAGGTGTTAGAATCAGGGTTTCAAGACAAATAGTTGTAGTGTTGTGCATAGTTTGAGGTTTAAATGGTTGATTTAGGGTTTGGGATTCCTATGGGGTATTGGGTATAGGGTTAGGTTCCCTTAGAAATTTACCTAGGATTTTCTGATAAGCTTTAACATTTTTATCTGATTTCTCCAACTTGTGTGATGATTGTGGGGTTCTCCTTTGGATAGTGGGTTTGATTATGCTTGTGTGGGGCTATTTTGGAGTGCTTTTAGCTTGGGCTTTGCTTGGATGACTTGAAGATAAAATGAAGTTGCTTTGGGAGGGCTTGAAGAAGCTTGGAGTTGAAGACTTCTCTTTTGTTAGAGGGCTTGTCAGAGGCTTAGGGATTAGGGTTTATAGGAAGAGCATTAGAGTGGTCTGGTCCCTTTTGTCAAACATAGAGAGCTTCTTGTGCCTCTATTCCATCCCATGACACAAGGTCCCCCAAGGAAGTTCCATCTCTCCTTAGGAGGGATGTAGAGCATGCTTTGGTTGGGTAGAACCTTGAGGATACCTTTCATTTGCTATGGTATGATCTTAGTGATTTCCTTGGGTTGTCACTAAGCCTCTTAACATTTCAACTTCATCTATTATTAATTGAATCTCTTTTGGAGTGATTGCATTGAAGATGGAGACCTATTGAGGGTAAAGTTCAGTGAATATTGGTGAAGATGAAGCTGGTGCCTGTCAGAACTGGTTATCTGTTGAAGCTAGGGTTTTGCTGCTTTTTGTGGAAGCTGTTTACTGGCTGAGGTTCATGCTTGCTAGAGCTGGGATGCTTTTGGAGACAGGAGCTTATCTAAAGCTTGGGGATCATTGAAGATTGAAGATGGGGTCTTGCTTGGAGAAGTTGTTACTGTCAACCCTTTGTTGTTAATCAACTGTAGTTGTCGGAGCTGTTGCTGTTTGAGTTGCTTACTGTAGGAGATGGTGTTGTTGTCAGAGCTGGTGTTGGATTTTATTTCTTTTTCTGTATTGTTTGTTGGCTTGTTCAGCTTGCCCCTTAGGTTTGAAGTGAAGTTGTTTCACTTTGCCTATTGTTTCCCCAGGTTCGAGGTTGAGTGGGACTCCCTTGCCTCGCTTGTACTGCTGCATTGCATGCATATTTACTGTTTACTGTATATATCTGTTTCTTTTGCTATTTATCCCCTAGGATCTCTGATTTCCTCTGTGCAAGAGGGAATTATGACAGAAAATAGGTTGTAACCCATGCATGACAACTCTAGGATAGTTTTGATTCCCCTTTCAAACCCTAGGTTTTAGAACTTCTTTCTCTTCTATCTCAAAACAATTCAAAACACAGTAATAAGGATAATTAATGTCGTACGCTACGAGCCTTAAGCTATTTGAGAAAGGATTGCTGGAGGGTCACTCTTCAGTAATCTGACTGCTTAGTGTGTTACCCTTAGGGTGACATACAACGTAGTCACTCTCAAATCACAGTCTCTAGTGCGTCAGAGATTGCAAACATCATAAAAAACACTTCTTGCGTAAAAGACTGAAAACAAACTTCAAAGTGTCATTTTTGTCCGCTTGGACTCTTAATCAGAAGAAAACCCTTTCAGAAGGATCTAAAAAACAGTCAGACAAACATGTGTCTTCCGTGGCCCGAACTACGTTTGCTCTGATCTTTCATGCTGTATGAAAGTACATAGGCATAGGATGCCGTATCCTAGCGAGCAACCTTCCCCTCCTTTTCCGTAGGTAGGCGAACTACGTTGACTCTGATTTCTCGTTCCAGACGGGAATACGTAGGCATAAAGTGCGATACTTTGCCGAGTCATTTTCTTTTCTTTTAACCCTTGACCCTTTAGAGTAGATAGAATAACAATCCGTACTAGAAAACAAGCGTGGATCCCGTCGAGTACGGCGGACGTGAGGGGTGCTAATACCTTCCCCTTGCGTAATCGACTCCCGAATCCAGGAATTTGGTTGCGACGACCATTCCTTTTCCCGTTTTGCGTTAGGTTTACTCTGAGCGTTTCCTTTCCTTCTTGTGGGATAAATAACGCGCGGTGGCGACTCTTCTTTCATAGCCGGCGCCGATTTTCGCAGTAGCGACACTCTGTCATCGCGTCGGTTTGTCCAAAAACTAAGAAGAGAAAACACAACCTCAATTCCAACCTTGAACGAAGATCTCTCTCCTCAAATTACTCCATTCTCAGTCTCAGATTTGTTTAGCTTGGTTCAAATTTGATGGTTTTTGTTTGGGTGTGAGTTGGTTTAGGATTTGATAAAGGGTTGGAATAAAATCTTGAGGGTCAAAGGTTGAAGGCGATTTGTTGAAAAAAGGAATAAGGTGAAGGAGGATTAAGGGTGTTGGAGAGGATCGGTTTGAATGTTGTTGTTGTTGGGTAGATGGAAGTTTGAAGAGGTTTGTATGGTTTCTGATAAAGAGGATTGAAGAGTTTCAAGAGGTTGAAGGGATTTTGAAAGTGAAGGTTTATTGAGGATGACACAAAATGGTGAAAGAGGTGTGTTGCACCCTAAAATTTGACCAACTGTTTCTTGTAATTTGGCTTATGTTTCGTTTCATTTGCACTTGCATCTGCATACCGCATACTGTGCATTTTTTTCGGTCAGATTGATTTTATCAGGATTACAACCCTTTTTCTCGCGTTTCAGACATTTCAAGCCAGTTCAAATAAGGAGGTTTATTTTGGAATTTGTGCTCTTCCCGGTGATTCAGTATATGCTGTTATTTTTGGGGATATTTCGGTGTCCGCCTTTTTACCGTTTATTTCGTTGCGTTCTCGCATTTTTATTCAATGTTTTAATTGTTTTTCTTTGGGAATTATCTTCGGTTTGCTAGATTTATTTCATTAATTTTTTGGCATAGAAATTAGAGTTTTTAAATATAGTTTTAGATTTAATTTCTCTATTTTAGATAATTTTTGGTATTTTGTAGAATTAATTGATTATTAGAATATTAGAGTTTTCTTACTATTTTAGAATATTTTAGATTGTTTTTCCTTAGATTTTTATTAGAGTTTATTAATCTAGGTTTAGTTTGGATTTAATTGGAGTATTATTTTGTTATCATTTAATATTGGAGTGTTAGATATTATTTTAGTAGGAACTTAATTAGTTACTATTTTAATTAACTGATTTAGCTTTAATGTGACATTAGGTTAAATAGCTTTGTCATTAACTTCTTAACATTTACTTTGGTTTAGCATTTAATAGCATTCAACTTTATTCATTAATCTTTAGTTGTATTAATTAATCAGTCAGCTAAGCAATCCGTGTGCCAAGTGTCTTGTTGTCAGGGCTATAAATACCCTGTTCACACTCTCTCTCATCAGCTGACACATTTTCCAAAAAAACCATAATCCAGCTCCACCGGAAAAATCAACGCTCACCATCCCCTTCGCCGGAAAACTCATCGGCATTCAACCATCTTGCTGAAAAATTCATCACACCTTCATCATATTTTCCCGATCTTCATATGAATCATCAACTCATGAACATTTCTCCCAGATCTGAAGCTTCACCATCATCCGAAACCTTCAAACTACTCTTGAAATGAACAAACAAAACACCTTTAATCTCACCTCCGATTGATTTCCTGCTAACGACTAATATCCCCCTTTTCTTGCCCCAGTGCAATTGAGACTAGCCTATTGTTTACCCATTAGGTTACCTGTAACACCCCACTTCCCCGTATTAAATAAAATATAAATATCATAATAATAATCAGAGTTTTAACCAATAAGTGGGATATCACATCTCCAAATTTTATAAAAATACTTTATTCATTCTTTTCAAAATAATACAGCGGAATTTGTTTAATAAAATAAAATACATCAAATTCATGATACGTCACAGGATTACAATAAGTTTGACATGAAACAGTTAAAACACCCATATCCCGTGTTACGTATCAGAGCATCCTAGACTCGACGGTCACACCAATATCCAAGCTAGCTAAACACCTGGATTATCTGTACTTCCGAAGAAGCACAGACCACAACAACAACAAAGGGGTGAGAAATAATGATCAGAATATAATGGTAATGTAATACATGTAAATAAGGTAGTAAAACACACCAACACACCAATATTCACCCCCAACAACTCCATATGACGAACCTACTGCTCAAATTACAATATAACATATTATAATGCAAATATGCAACTCAACACCATGCATGCGGTACCGACTCATTGGTTCATTCAATCGAACCCACCATTCTCCACAAAGGAATACGGGTGAATCACTTACGCTCCATCCGAGACATGATTCAACCCCACCATTCTCCACAAAGGAGTACGGGTGAATCACTTACGCTCCATCCGAGACATAATTCAACCCCACCATTCTCCACAAAGGAGTACGGACAGATCACTTACGCTCCATCCGAGACATGATCCATCCCACCAAGACACCATGATATGCACACACCAATGTATAACTATTATGTTCAGGCACACTAAGTGCACACGATCCACCTGATCGTATCATTATACATCACATATATATGTACAGATATAACATACACCAATACCATATAAATCAACCAGATAGTAAACAAGTTCACATTCTATCACCAAGATACAAACACATCCCACTACTCGGGGATACACGATCCTACTGATCACTGCACCATAATCATATACATGATACACTCATCATTCATTTTAATTAAATTAGATATTAAACGAGTTCACACTCTAACACCATATATAAACACATCTCAACACTCGGGGAATACACGATCCCACCGATCACTACCCACATATATATCAACTAATTGCCCACCAGTCATTATTACGGGAAACATGTACTATCACCAAGTAAACAAGTTAGTTCCCACACTCATCATTTTTACAGTGCATCAAGGCCAAACTGTACCTATCATCTCAACTCGGATCCTCAGTCTATTCTAGTACCAATCTTGCACATTACCGTAACCAATAGGTTTCTAATTCCTATTCCCAAAATCATCACCTACACACTTTACCGATACCTCAAAAGCCATACGGAATTTTCCCTAAAAACTGTAAAACACCCTATATGCCCTATATGCCAAATCATCCCAAAACACCAATTCATTAACATTGACTTATACTCCATCACTATCAATTACTAGTTATCATCAAACACAAACACACCAATAAACATTATACTTACCAATTATCATATACTTCCTACTCTAGAACCAACATTACGGTACATTACCGACACTTCAGAGTCACTCTGAATCTCACCAAGGTCCTAACCATAGTCACTAACAACATCACAGGGAACAACTCATAATTTTCCTAAAGCTATAATCCTGGTCATTACCAACACTATAGTAACAACACCAAATCTCACCAAAACTCTATTTATATTTACTATCAACACTGCAGTAACAACATATAATTTTCCCCAAAGCTATAATCATGGTCGTTACCCACACTACAGTAACAACACAGAATCTCACCAAAACTCTATTTATATTTACTATCAACACTGCAGTAACAACATATAATTTTCCCCAAAGCTATAATCATGGTCGTTACCCACACTACAGTAACAACACAGAATCTCACCAAAACTCTGTTTATATTTACTATCAACACTGCAGTAACAACATATAATTTTCCCCAAAGCTATAACCATGGTCGTTACCCACACTACAGTAACAACACAGAATCTCACCAAAACTCTATTTATATTTACTATCAACACTGCAGTAACAACATATAATTTTCCCCAAAGCTATAATCATGGTCGTTACCCACACTACAGTAACAACACAGAATCTCACCAAAACTCTATTTATATTTACTATCAACACTGTAGTAACAACATATAATCTCACTAACATCACCATAATATATATACACCAAATTCACCAATACCAATCAATAATTCGTCAATGTCAAGCATCAATTTATCGTTAGCAACCATAATAACAAGCATGCCAATATAAAACTTCATAGATCGGAATTTTCCTACGGGGTTAAGGAATCCCCTCTACCCTATACATGTATATACCATCCCAAATCAAGTTTCTCCCCCCTTACCTTATTAATCGGTTGATCGATGAAAGAACCCTCCAAGGTTTGGCCAATTCTGATTTTCCCCCGTTCCTTCGTTCTTCGTTCCCTTTTCCGTTCCCTTTTGCGTTCTTCTCCCTTCTCTCCTTTCTATCGTTCTTTTTCACTTTCTCTAACTTCTCACAAGGTATCGTAAAAACTACTAACCCCTCACGTTCTCTATTTTAATTCTCTAATCCCAATAATAATAATAACTAATAAAATAATATAATAATATTACTAATATTAATAATACTAATCATAATAATACTATTAATAATAATAACAATAATAATAATAATGTTATTATCTCACCAAAATAATAATAATAATAATAATGAATATAATAAATATAATAATAATAATAATACCCCCCACCAATATTACCCTTAGTTATTATATTATTATATCTACACCAATTCACCACCAATAATCTTCCCATATCAGGGACACCCACCAATAATAATATTCATACTGATGATAATAATCATAATAATAATAATAATAATAATAATAATAATAATACCACCAATATTACTATTAACTATTATATTATTATCTCCACACCACCAATGATCCTTATATATCAAGGATACTCACCAATCACATACCAACACACCCCACCTAAGGGCACACCAACATAAAATAATTAAATTAACACCAAAATGACTAAATAAATAAAATGGGTGTTACAACTCTCCCCAACTTTAAGTATTTTCGTCCTCGAAAATTACCTGATGGAACACTTCCGGATACGCTTCCCGCATCCTTCATTCCAACTAACAGGTCACACTGCCTTCTGCAGCATCTCCCCAAGTTACTTTCACCAAAGATATCTCCTCCCTTCGGAGTTGTTTCTCGCTCGTCCAAACGAAATAGCAATGCCTCAACAATCAAATTATTTTCACTTGTACATCATCCACCTGGTTCAATGTACTTTCTCAACTAAGACACATGAAACATATCATGCCAATTCATAGCGACAACGGGAAAAACGGTCTAACATGTTACTCCTCCCATGCCTCTGCTGCGCCACTCTGATACAAACCACAGAACACGGTGCGAACTTCTGAGACTTCGAAGCTCGACCAACATCAGTCACCGGCGTGACTCTCCAAACATATCTTTCCTTGGATCCTCTTGATCTTTTCAGCCATCTCCACATAATTTTCAGGTCTGAGCACAACACTCTCACTCGACCCATTCCAACACAGTAGAGTCCTACACTCCCTATTTCACCAAGACACATATAGTGCCATTCCGACACTAGGATGGTAACCGTTATTATAGGTAACTCAATCAACGGTAATTAATCATCCCACAATCCACCTCGATCCAACACCCAAGCTCTCACCAATTCTCTACAGACTCAATAGTCCTCTCTGACTGACCATCAGTTTGCGGATGGTAAGTCGAACTCAACTTCAACTTAGTACCCGAAGCTTCCTGTAAGCCCCTCCAAAATCTCAATATAAACTTCAAATTCTAATCTGACACGATATTCGTCGGTATCTCATCTAACTTCGCCACTTACTCAATATGCATCTCATATATCCTCAACGTAGAATAGTTAATCCACTAACAATAATCCAAATTAAAATTATATCTTCCCAATTCTTTGGAAATCTCAACACCAACTCCACGAAAATACTACCCGACTCCCACTCTGGAATATTCACGGCTGCATCAGACTCAACAGTCTCTGATGTTCACTCTTCGAATTTCGGCAATTTTGACCAGCATATTCAACCTCAATCACTTCTCTCCTTATCTATGGTCACCAAAACAATCTACTCAAATTCGGTTACTTCTTCATAGCGCTGGGGTGGATACTCCATCTACCCCAATGTATTTCTTCACGAGTACTTCTACTCCCCTCAACAACATCTGGTACACATACTCTATCATAACACCTCGTGGTATTATTTCCACAAGCCCGACAATCCACTCCTCGACTCTAATTTATCAACTTCAACTAATTCACTACTCGACCCAGATTTCTGACTTTCTCGGTTCTTCTCAAGGATATCACTACTCACACAACGCATATTATGAAATTTCTCAATCAGTTCTACCTCTTTTCACCATCATCTTCGGTAAACACAAACATTTCCAACTCACCGCATCATCTACCACATCCACTTTACCCAAAGGGTAATTACACTCAAAGTCGTAATCCTTCAGAAATCCTAATTATTTCCTCTGCCTCATTTTCAACTTTTTCAAATCAAACAAACACCTTAAACTCTTAAGATCACCAAACGTCTCCGATCTCAGTCTGAACTTTCGAAGCCTCCGACTCCGGTACAACCACAATAGCAACCAACTCTAAATCACTGGTCGGATGGTTTCTCTTACACACTTCGAGTTGCCTTTTGCATAACTGAAACTCGCTGAAGTTGTCTTTAGCAAATCCCCTAATTATATCAACAAGCATCACAAACACCACAGTTAGTTCTATCGGATTCGGCAGAACTTTCCTTACGGAAGTATATCACCGCTCTTTTTCTAACACTGATAACCCCAGTTCCTTATGCTCAACATAATCCTCTATACTCTTCGAATATATCCAAACATCCTTGATTAACGTATCCATTGACTTACTCAAACAAGTCTGGAACATCCCATGACAGACCGACACTCAGTTCATGAGTTATGGCGGGAACACAAACCACACGCTCCGCGTCTACTACAAAGTCAAACTATAGTTCATCAAAAATTAACTTATCTCCATGCCACTACTGCACCATCACATAGAGCATTGCAATAGCTTTCCAACGCTTCGAACCAGGCGTCATTCCGAGTTACGGTTCTCCCGTTACGACAAAAATACCACAACAACATTTTCTGCTCAGGGCACTCCGCCAGGCGAATCTCGGCGAACATGACAGTCCCGAAATTCTATTTTCGACCGTTACCTGACTTCCGAGTGTCCGATTTCGATTCCGTAAAAAGCTGCGATCTCGGAATTCAACGTATAACCATAATTTCATACTTAGGAGGCCGTCCAACACACTTTCAATCTTTAAATATTTTAAAACCCGATTACTTCCAATCTCAACAGCAGATCGTGGAGCCTCCTATTACGATACCACTTCGACCTTCGACACCACAACACAATAATTCTACTCGCGATCTCACGAACACGGAACTCACGTCCTTCAATCAATTGATCCATCAAATCATTAACTCTTGGAAGCGAACACTTATCCTTGACAGTCACCTTGTGCACTTATCTATAGTTCACCCAAAGCTTCACAAAACCTTCTGTCTGTCTAACCAACAAAATTGGTGCACCTTACGGTAACACACTCAAACAAAAGAACCTCTCCCCCAGCGGGTCTTCAAGTTGACTCTTCAACTTCTCCAACCCCAACGTAAACATACAATATGGAGTCATCAATATCAGACTCGTCCCAAAAACAAAATAAACATGTAAGCTTTACTTCACACTCTGATAGTAAATCGCTTCCTTCCTCAGGGAACCTCTGGCAATTTCAACTAATTGACAAATCCCAATTTTCTCACTTTCCTTCTCATTCGAAGGTTCCGTCAAAATAAACGTCTCAACACCGTATTACGCCAACTCCTCAAAATAATCCCTTAAGCACTTAGCTTAACTCAGGACAATTCATTGCTCACGCCACACAAGCTTGCAAGACACGTCTATCCCATCCAACACAATCCCGTCTACTATTAACAAGAGATTAAGGGTGATCAGTTCCTCAATTTGTTAATAGATAGCCGATATCATGATGGGGTACAAACCATCTTTACCAAACTATGATAGCATTCCTCAACACATTAAGCCACCACACCGTAGCATTCCAGAGAAATACAAACTTCTCCCCCACTGGAATCATTCCTCTCCTGCAGACAAGGTTAGGAAATAAACACGTACCGACAGTGTTTTCACACACATGCCGTATACTAGGGATTTAAACCACAACACCAGGTTAAACAACACACAGTCTCCATCCCAAAGGACAGACTCAACTCAACTCAACAACACTGGCCGGACGGACCGACCTGCTCTGATACCAATTGTAACACCCCACTTCCCCGTATTAAATAAAATATAAATATCATAATAATAATCAGAGTTTTAACCAATAAGTGGGATATCACATCTCCAAATTTTATAAAAATACTTTATTCATTCTTTTCAAAATAATACAGCGGAATTTGTTTAATAAAATAAAATACATCAAATTCATGATACGTCACAGGATTACAATAAGTTTGACATGAAACAGTTAAAACACCCATATCCCGTGTTACGTATCAGAGCATCCTAGACTCGACGGTCACACCAATATCCAAGCTAGCTAAACACCTGAATTATCTGTACTTCCGAAGAAACACAAACCACAACAACAACAAAGGGGTGAGAAATAATGATCAGAATATAATGGTAATGTAATACATGTAAATAAGGTAGTAAAACACACCAACACACCAATATTCACCCCCAACAACTCCATATGACGAACCTACTGCTCAAATTACAATATAACATATTATAATGCAAATATGCAACTCAACACCATGCATGCGGTACCGACTCATTGGTTCATTCAATCGAACCCACCATTCTCCACAAAGGAATACGGGTGAATCACTTACGCTCCATCCGAGACATGATTCAACCCCACCATTCTCCACAAAGGAGTACGGGTGAATCACTTACGCTCCATCCGAGACATAATTCAACCCCACCATTCTCCACAAAGGAGTACGGACAGATCACTTACGCTCCATCCGAGACATGATCCATCCCACCAAGACACCATGATATGCACACACCAATGTATAACTATTATGTTCAGGCACACTAAGTGCACACGATCCACCTGATCGTATCATTATACATCACATATATATGTACAGATATAACATACACCAACACCATATAAATCAACCAGATAGTAAACAAGTTCACATTCTATCACCAAGATACAAACACATCCCACTACTCGGGGATACACGATCCTACTGATCACTGCACCATAATCATATACATGATACACTCATCATTCATTTTAATTAAATTAGATATTAAACGAGTTCACACTCTAACACCATATATAAACACATCTCAACACTCGGGGAATACACGATCCCACCGATCACTACCCACATATATATCAACTAATTGCCCACCAGTCATTATTACGGGAAACATGTACTATCACCAAGTACACAAGTTAGTTCCCACACTCATCATTTTTACAGTGCATCAAGGCCAAACTGTACCTATCATCTCAACTCGGATCCTCAGTCTATTCTAGTACCAATCTTGCACATTACCGTAACCAATAGGTTTCTAATTCCTATTCCCAAAATCATCACCTACACACTTTACCGATACCTCAAAAGCCATACGGAATTTTCCCTAAAAACTGTAAAACACTCTATATGCCCTATATGCCAAATCATCCCAAAACACCAATTCATTAACATTGACTTATACTCCATCACTATCAATTACTAGTTATCATCAAACACAAACACACCAATAAACATTATACTTACCAATTATCATATACTTCCTACTCTAGAACCAACATTACGGTACATTACCGACACTTCAGAGTCACTCTGAATCTCACCAAGGTCCTAACCATAGTCACTAACAACATCACAGGGAACAACTCATAATTTTCCTAAAGCTATAATCCTGGTCATTACCAACACTATAGTAACAACACCAAATCTCACCAAAACTCTATTTATATTTACTATCAACACTGCAGTAACAACATATAATTTTCCCCAAAGCTATAATCATGGTCGTTACCCACACTACAGTAACAACACAGAATCTCACCAAAACTCTATTTATATTTACTATCAACACTGCAGTAACAACATATAATTTTCCCCAAAGCTATAATCATGGTCGTTACCCACACTACAGTAACAACACAGAATCTCACCAAAACTCTGTTTATATTTACTATCAACACTGCAGTAACAACATATAATTTTCCCCAAAGCTATAACCATGGTCGTTACCCACACTACAGTAACAACACAGAATCTCACCAAAACTCTATTTATATTTACTATCAACACTGCAGTAACAACATATAATTTTCCCCAAAGCTATAATCATGGTCGTTACCCACACTACAGTAACAACACAGAATCTCACCAAAACTCTATTTATATTTACTATCAACACTGCAGTAACAACATATAATCTCACTAACATCACCATAATATATATACACCAAATTCACCAATACCAATCAATAATTCGTCAATGTCAAGCATCAATTTATCGTTAGCAACCATAATAACAAGCATGCCAATATAAAACTTCATAGATCGGAATTTTCCTACGGGGTTAAGGAATCCCCTCTACCCTATACATGTATATACCATCCCAAATCAAGTTTCTCCCCCCTTACCTTATTAATCGGTTGATCGATGAAAGAACCCTCCAAGGTTTGGCCAATTCTGATTTTCCCCCGTTCCTTCGTTCTTCGTTCCCTTTTCCGTTCCCTTTTGCGTTCTTCTCCCTTCTCTCCTTTCTATCGTTCTTTTTCACTTTCTCTAACTTCTCACAAGGTATCGTAAAAACTACTAACCCCTCACGTTCTCTATTTTAATTCTCTAATCCCAATAATAATAATAACTAATAAAATAATATAATAATATTACTAATATTAATAATACTAATCATAATAATACTATTAATAATAATAACAATAATAATAATAATGTTATTATCTCACCAAAATAATAATAATAATAATAATGAATATAATAAATATAATAATAATAATAATACCCCCCACCAATATTACCCTTAGTTATTATATTATTATATCTACACCAATTCACCACCAATAATCTTCCCATATCAGGGACACCCACCAATAATAATATTCATACTGATGATAATAATCATAATAATACTAATAATAATAATAATAATAATAATAATAATAATAATAATAATAATAATAATAATAATAATAATAATACCACCAATATTACTATTAACTATTATATTATTATCTCCACACCACCAATGATCCTTATATATCAAGGATACTCACCAATCACATACCAACACACCCCACCTAAGGGCACACCAACATAAAATAATTAAATTAACACCAAAATGACTAAATAAATAAAATGGGTGTTACATTACCCGTATCTTTAAACCAATGACATACTACGTCCGTTCTACCGCAAACAGGTAACGCCTAAGTCTCCAATGGTCGAGCAACAATACACCTAACTGTTATAATGCGTACGCTAGTATCGTCTACCTTTTCTCTCGCCCCCGTGCGATCTAGAACACCCCGTTTACCCGTAGTTAGCCTGAACTAAGTTTTTCTCTTATTTCTCATACCAGATGAGAATACGTAGGCACAAAACGCGATGTCTTGGTGAGCAATCCCCCCGTAGTTTCCCGAACTACGTTGACTCTAACTTTCCCATTGCACGAGGGAATACGTAGGCATATGGCGGCGATGCTCTATCGAGTTAGTCCTTTCCGTTTAGCTATAGCAGCCGTAGATAGTTTATTTTTCACCCATAGACTAGACAACAAGCATGGATCCCATCGAGTACGACGAACGTGAGGGGTGCTCATAGCTTCCCCTTGTGTAACCGACTCCCGAACTCGAGATATGGTTGCGATGACCTGTCTTCTCCCATTTTCGTTAGGTTTTTTCCAATTGTTTCCTTTCCCTCTTTTGGGATAAATAACAAACGGTGGTGATTCTTCTGTCCTTGCCGGCCCCTCTTCGCAGCGATGCGACAAGGTGTTCTCGCGGTGTTGTTGTTTAACAGTGAAGATGTTGAAATCCGATGTGGTGTCCCTCTTCCAAGCAGACTCAGCCGTGGAGATTCAAAGGTGAAAGCTTCTTTTATTTTTGATTTTGAAAATGAGGACGAGATTGACGACGGTAAACCCCCCTGGAAAATGGTGAAGGGCTCTGAAGGTAATAAGAAAAAAAACCCCTATTAATTTTTCTCGTTCTCCTTTTTGAAAATAAATCATGAACTTCCCTCTTGAGATTTTTGTATGGTTATGATATGTGTGGTGATATGTCACTTTCCTTTGCAGATTTTAAGCACATTTTTTAGTCGATGCTGTAGCTATTATGAGCAGGCTTTGTATTGTTGTGCAGCAAGTTTTTTGGTGCAGGATGGTAACAGGGTGGAGCATCAGAGCAGGTCGTACAGTTGTAGACATAATGCTTCAAAGTTTTGATTTTGTGATGTGAACAATAATAGTCATAGGGCGTATGATTTTGTTTTGTTGATAATGTTGTTTGTTTCCAGGTTGTTGGAGTGTAGTTTTGGTCAAGGCCTGAGGTTGTGGGTTGATGCAGGTTTTGTAGTGTTATGTGGTGTTGGGATGGTGCAAGGAGTAGATAAATCTTATATGGTGTTGGAGTGTGGTTTTCGTCCGATTTTGAGATAAATCGTATCCATTTAAATGGTTTAAACTGTCCAAAATGTGAACAAATCGGCTGTAATTCCAATAATTTCATTCTTGCTAATAGCATCGGCAATATGTGAGAAATGATTGACCTAAAATGAGATGAAAAGGAAATCACAGAACCTGAGGATAAAATTTGGGGTATGACAGGTAAATCCTATAGGGAGAAGTTTAACAAAGGCAAGCAAAGAACACGTGGATCTCTGGATTACATTCATGCTGATCTTTAGGGGCATGTAAGAAATCCTTCACACTCAGGTAGAAGGTACTTTCTATCCATCGTTGATGACTATTCCAAAAAGCTATGGGTATTCATCCAGAAGATGAAGGATGAAACTTTTGAGAATTTCAAAAGTTGGAAGATTCCGGTCTAAACTCAAGCTGACAGAAAGGTTAAGAGGTTGAGAACCGACAATGGCCTTGAGTTCTGCAACGAAGGTTTTGACAGTTACTGTGTTGAGTCTGGGATTGCAAGGCATAAGACTGTAGTAGGTACTCCTCAACAAAATGGTTTAGCTGAGAGATTCAATCGAACAATCCTTGAAAGGGTTAGATGCATGTTGGTTAGTGCTGGATTGAAGAAAGTGTTTTTGGGCAGAGGTTGTTTCGTCAGTAGCCTATCTGATAAATAGATGTCCCTCGTCTGCCTTGGGAATGAAGACACCTGAAGAAGTTTGGTCGGGACATCCACCTAGTCTCGACAGACTGAGAGTATTTGGCTGTGTGGCCTATGCTCATATTAGGCAAGACAAGGTTGAACCTAGACCTCTGAAATGCATGTTCATGGGATACCCTGAAGGTGTCAAAGCTTATAGGTTATGGTGCCTAGAGCTAGGTCACAAGAGGTGTATCACCAGCCGAGATATAATTTTCAATGAAGCAGATATGGCTTTCAAGAAAACTGATGATGCTGAAGTAGAGCTGGAACAGGGAGAGATTCTTGTTGAGGTGAAGTATGTTGATGCTGAATTGCGTATCCTAGATGAAGTCGAAGAAGACGCAAAAGATGTTGTCGAAGATGAGGAGACTGATAATGACTACCTGCTAACAAGAGACAGATCAAGGAGAGTCATCAAGCCACCTGAGAGACTTGGGTATGCAGATCTTATAGCTTATGCCTTAATCTTTGCAAGTGAGGTTCTAGACGAAGAACCTAGAGACTATAAGGAAGTTATGAGGAGTCGAAAGAACACTGAATGGCTAAAGACCATGGATGATGAGATGAAATCTCTTCATGACAACAACACCTGGGAACTAATAAAGAAACCTACTAGATCCAGGTTAGTCAGTTGTAAATGGATTTTCAAAGTTAAGGAAGGAATCAAAGGAGTGGCGTCGAAGAGATATAAGGCAAGATTGGTAGTTAGAGGGTTTACTCAGAAAGAAGGTGTCAACTTCAATGATATTTTCTCTCCTGTTGTGAAGCACAGATCCATTCGAATGTTGCTTGCTATTGTGGCACAGTTCAACCTTGAACTAGAACAGATGGATGTGAAGACTGCGTTCTTGTATGGTGATCTAGATGAAGGAAAGGAAGATTATGTGTGAAAACTGAATAGATCTTTATATGGACTGAAATAATCTCCTCGATAGTGGAATAGGAGATTCGACAAGTTCATGGCACGCATAAGTTTCATTAGAGGTCAATTTGACCACTGTGTTTACTTCAGATCTTGGCCTAGTAATTCATTTGTTATTTTGTTGCTTTATGTGGATGATATTCTAATAGAAAGCAATAATGTCGAAGATGTAATGAGGGTGAAGGTTGAACTCAATAAGGAGTTCGACATGAAGGATATGGGAGCTGGTCCAGGATTCTTGGGATTGACATCCGAAGAGATAGAAAATAGCCAAAATTATGCTTATCTCAAGAGGCATACCTACGAAATATTCTCGAAAAGTTTGGTATGTCGAATTCAAAGCGTGTTGTGACTCTAATAAACATTCAATTCAAGCTGAGTATAGATCAGTATCCCAATACTAATGTCGAAAGAGCTTATATGAATAGCATTCCTTATGCTAATATAGTGAGTTCTTTGATGTATGTTATGGTCTGTACTAGACCCGACATAACATATGCAGTAAGTCTTGTAAGCATGTACATGGAAAATCCTATAAAGGCTCACTAGAAAGCATTGAAGTGGATTCTAAGGTACATAAATGGGTCTCTGAATAGAGTCCTAATTTATGGTGGAGCCTTGGGTGAAGGTAGTAAAGCAGCAATCGAAGGATATGTCGACTCTGATTATGCAGATTGTATGGATTCCAGAAAATCTATTTCTGGATATGTGTTCACTATGTTTGGGACATCAATCAGTTGAAAAGAAACACTTTAGAAGGTTGTTGCCTTATCAACCACTGAAGCAGAATACATTGCAACATGAAGGTTTTACAAAAGAGCTGAAACTTCAAGGTCGAGTTATCACTGTTAAACGTGATAATCAAAGTGTAATACATTTGTCGAAGAATTCAACCTATCATGAGCGAACCAAGCACATTGATGTAAGGCTGTATTTTGTCAGAGGGGTAATCGAGCATGGAGAAGTCCAAGTGCTGAAGGTTTCGACAAATCATAATGCTGCTGATATGATCACCAAGACGTTGCCCAGTTGCAAGTTTTTCCACTGTATTCAGTTGATAAAACTGCATGAAGAAAGCTAGTTTCATGATGTTATAGAGTTAGATCCAAGGTGGAGATTTGTGAGATATTTGATTGAACTCTAGTATGGTCGAAGTCTGTTCGTGCGTAATGCGTGTTGTAGTTGAAGTTTTTTCTAACATGCATTAGTCAATATTGCTAGGTTATTAGCAAGTTGAGTTAGGTCTTGCTTGTAAGCCCTATTGTTTAAGTTAGCTTGTACCCTAAGTTAGCTTGTAATGAGTAATTGTTAAAAAGCCCATTAGGTTAGTGTGTTATTTTTCTTATAAATAACATGCTAGTCTCTCATCTTGGTATAAGGAAAATAGGAAGATAAAATCCTAAATTCAAGTGAAAGAGGTTATTTTATTATTCTTGTATACTTGTAATCTTGTTCTAAGAGAAACGAAAGAATATCAATTTATAACCAATCCTTGTTGTTTCTTGTTGTTTTACTTTGTTTTCTTTGGTAACCTTAACCCTTGTGTGTTTCTTGAATATAAAGAAACCGTTTATATTTTGTTTCGAGACATCTCATTCATAACATATATATATATATATATATATATATATATATGTGTGTGTGTGTGTGTGTGTGTGTGTGTGTGTGTGTGTGTGTGTGTGTGTGTGTGTCTGTGTGTGTGTGTGTGTGTGTGTGTGTGTGTGTGTGTGTGTGTGTATGTGTGTGTGTGTGTGTGTGTGTGTGTGTGTGTGTGTGTGTGTGTGTGTGTGAGTTCATGCATCATTTTCAAAGCATTGAAACCAAGAACGTGCAAAACATTGTTCACCATCTTCACTCTTTTTCTATGCATACACATAACAATTACACATAATCATTTTTGTTGGATGCCATCTAGATCAAGATTGATAAGATCCAATTTAGGATCATTGTAATCAAATTGGGTTGAGAATTCTTTAGGGGTTTCATTGATAAAACCAATTGAGGTTTTCCTTCCAAGATTAAGGTTGATTTGGGGGTTTATGCATAAGATTTTGCAACGAGGATTCAGCCAAGTGAAACCTTTTAAGAATAGGGTTCTGCCAAAGGAGTAACGGTAACGAAAGGATTGAATTGAAAATATTGGATCACTTTATCTTTCTTAAGACCAAAGGATCGAATTGGAAATATTAGGGGTTTGAATTGCTACTTTTTCTTTATATACGACATTTGCAAAGGTTAATTGAAGATCTCAATTCCATTTGAACTTGGGGGTAGATGTACCTATAGTAAGGATAATTGGAGAACTGCCTAAACAAATCATTATGCTCTCTCTCTCTCTCTCTCTCTCTCTCTCTCTCTCTCTCTCTCTCTCTCTCTCTCTCTCTCTCTCTCTCTCTCTCTCTCTCTCTCTCTCTCTCACTGAAAAATGTTGTTTGTGTTGAAGTATTTTAAACTGCTTTGCAAGATAATTGCAATCTAAATAATTGCAAATGGTTTTTCATATCATCAACACAAAGTACAATGTGTTTGGTGTTTATTTCACACAAAGTGTTTGATAACAATTAAATATTGTTTATTGTTAATATATTATTTAGTTTTATATTTTATTTTTAAAATTGTTATAATTGTATGTCAATAATTTTATTCTCTTTTGTTTACATTTCGTTCAACATATAGGTGTTTAACGAATAAACACCAGTCATTCTTATAAGAAGACTTATATGACATGTGTTTCTTCATGTTAGACAAATTGCTTCCTTGAGTCTTATAAGTTAAATTGAACCATTGATATGTTTTAGTTTTATTTTAAAAGAATAATATGAATAGTTTATGAGTCACTTTAGACATTTTTTTAGCCTATCCAATTTTGGTATATAATGTGTGTCATTCTTCTTTTGATGTAATTATGTATAATTTTTGTTTTAGTCTTGTAGCCATTAAATATATGGTACAAAATACTGGTTAACAAAAAAAAAATTATAAAAGAATTATATTTTTAGACAATCAATGTTTCAACAGTAGTGAAAGAGTTAGCGTACAACTTTTCACAATAATTATACCTTCTTACCATGGTGATATATTCACTTGTGTTTATTATAACTTATATGGAATGCTTATTTGACCAATTGCTCAATAAGCATATAATATTTCAATCTAATTTAAAAATTAATAATATGACAAATTGAGTTATATTAAAAGAACAAGTTACAATAATCAATGTTCTTCGGGCTTTCTACAATCCATTAACCGTATCTCGCTCTTTAATAGTTAAAGTTTAGTTCAACGCTTATAATTTTTCAATCAACACTTCCTTCTCTACTAGTTAAGTTTGCAAAGTATTAATAACTTTGCATAATGAACAAGTAAAAAAGGACGTGTTAATTAAAGAAATACAAACATTAAACTAAATTCTAACCGTTAAAGAGCAATATACATGTAACAGGATGAATAAATCTCATAAAACATTGATCAATGTAAGTTTTTTTCTAGCATAAATAAAATTTTCATATTATTATTTTATAATTTAATTAGAAAGGTTATATACTCAATGAGGGGTTGGTAAAACACTCAAACCAAATACTATATAATAAACTCATCTTTTAGGACATATTGGCTAAAAAATTGAAAGTTGCGATGTACAAGTAACAACATTAAAAATATCATAAACACAATTAACAACATTTATCAACATACCTCAACAACAACATTATCAATACTAGCGTTCAGACGGGCACTCCCGTGCCCATCTGTCCGCTTTTTTTAATGCGCACAGCATAGGAAAATAAACGTGTATATATTTTGTATGAAGTATTTATCATACTTACGATTAATTAAAAATAATATTTTTAAATACCCTCAAGCAGTCTTAAAATCAGGATGATAAATGTATATATACTAAAAATACTTTAGTGAATTAACTATATATTAATGCTACTATTATTTTAAACATACCGAATTAAATAAAATTTAGATTAAAAAATATGTAGTCTAAACATGCTAATAATATTATTACATTTTGAAAATGATAAACAAAGTTATTCTAAATATATTAAATAACCGAATAATACAAATTACTATTTATATTGTATAATCAATAAAATTCTTTAATAGGAAGACCGACCATTAAATCTTTATTCTAAGAAGTTTCTTTTTTCTGCCATTGTTTTGCGTATTAAATAAAAAATATAAGAGTCTCATATTAGAATTTTTTTAGAGAAAAAAATAGTGAAATTAATAGTAATTAGTGTAATATAGTATTTTTTTTATCTGTTAAAGATTTGAATTAATTATTCATACATCCTTTTATCAATGTGCTATTAAGCTTTAAAAAACTACAAATACATCCTGAAATACCTCTCTATAAAATATTTTTTTTCTATTTTAAGTGAAATACTTAATATCTTTTTAATCATACATTTGATTTCAAAATTTATTTTGGTTCATTAGCTTTAAAAAAAAATCCTTATTGCTCTATTTTCAAAAAGTATATTAGACGAAAATGATATATCATTTCAACTAAAGAGAGAGTATTTATAATTTGGTTATGACATAAAACATAGATGTTAATATATATTTTTAGGGTTTAAAAATAGTACACTGTCAGTACATTTTCTTTTTTTCTCATATTTTAATCATAGAGACCAAACATTGATATAAATTGAATTGGAAATCTATAAAACCTTAATACTTTAATTTTAGGTCTCTTGTTTTCCTATTTTATCAGTTATACCATAAAATGTTCCTCAATCATATAAATACTTCGTAAACAAAAAATATAAATATATGTTACATTTTTTATCATATAAATAATTAATATTAAAATTAAAATTAAACAAAATATATTGTTTATAATTATAAAAAAAAGTGGCAAAGTGCTGGTGGCACTATAAAAACCCTCTCATTTGAGAGGGTCAGGTATTCAATATTCATCCTAATACACACATACTTTGTACTTGCACTCTTTTTTCTCAATTCTTACTTTAGCATCAGATTGCCTCTTCATCATCTCTCACACTCAGTATTTCAGTATTACAGACGTTGTCTCTGACCCACTTCAGGTTCTGATCAGCCGTCAAAATTAAAAATTATTTTGTATCTTTTTGTATCTATAAGGATATAGTATATGATAAACTTTGTAAATGGGTTAGGATATCCCTAATACTTTTATGAATAATATTACTTTATTTATTAAAAAAACATATGTTTTCTAAAGATACTGATATTAGTTAGACTCTATCTCTACCTCTCTCACATATAAATATTCATATATGTCTCTAAAATAAATATTCATGTATAACGTACTTGTAAAAGGAAATATTTCTAAAAAGTTTGTTTTAGACATGAAAATATTAGATTAACATTGACTCTATACATTAAATATACAAAACCTTTAGTGAAAGATGATTTGGTTAAAAAAATCCTAGTCTTTATCTTTATACTATTTCAATCTTGTCAATTAAAACATTAATATAATTGTTAAAGACAAAAAAAAGGATTGTTATAAAAAAAACTATTACTACAATGAATCATTGTCATTATTTTGTAGTTATGATTAGCACATAAATGACTTATTTTTTTAATCTTTATTATATGATGATCGTTATTATTTTGTACTAATGATCACCTCACATTTTAAACTTCTTTTTCTATTCTAACATAATTAAACTAATTTTAATCTCATAAATGAAAGAAAATCTCAAATTTAAAATTCAACTTCATGAAAATTGCATCACAATTCTTAAATTCCTAAAGAATTTGGAACTTTTCCTCTCTTCCTCATTATTGTATAAACTATAAAAATATATAATTAAAAAAAAAGACAAAACAAAAGAATTGAAATACACAATAGTAAAAAAGTTTTTAAAAAAATATAATAGATAGAGGGTAAAAAAAAATGTATTGAAAAATACCCCAACAATATGAGCAACTCCTTCACAACATATAAAGAAAAAAAAAGATTAAACTATATTAAAAATTCAGAAAAAAAAAGGAAATAAGAAGGAAATAGAAAAGAATTAAAAAAAACCAAAATAATAATAATAATTAATAGAATAAAAAGTACAGTAAAAATAATAGAAGTTTTAAAAACTAATAACAATATACCATAAAGACAACTGATGATAATTAAACTACGAAAATATTATTGTCTACTGAGCAAGAATAAGAAAGTTTCTAATATTTTCTAAGTTTTCGCTCTCTTCTTAAATGATTAATAGATATAAAAGGATACAATGAATCATTTTACCTTTGTCTTTTTGATATAATACAAATCATACTTGCAACTACTACTTGATATAATACATAACATACTTGCAACTACTACTTGTACTTGTAGGAAAAAATAGTGAGAGTCTTACGAAATAACTACTATTGTTAAGGGTAGCAAGCAAAAGCTTACCTTTTTTCTTAATAAATACCATTAAGGATAACAAAAACATACTTTCTTTTTTTCTCGTAACCTTCGATATTGGTAAATTATAGGTCTTATTTTAATAAATAGTTGTAGCAATCCCTATAATTAAAAGGAAAACTGTATGAGAAGACATAATACAACTCCTTTCATTTTGTGTATATTGTAGACACATAATTTAATGCAATAAATATAATCAATTATCTCTATATTATATTTTTTTTCATTTCTCCAGTGGTATTATGGTTAAATTGGGTATCCATGAACTATCATTGCAAAAATAATTCATCGAAAACCGATATATCATCAGAAGATGATTTCTCATGAATTTTCTTCTTCAATCACTTTCTGTAATATCAAATCAAAACTATTTCCTGCAACACAATTCAATTAAATTTAATTCACCTCATAGACATCAATGTAAACGGTTAGTTCTCATATCATACTTTGGTGAATATAGCATCCAAATTGACACAGACCACACCTAATCTATAGATAAATAAACATGACTTACATGTGTGGAGAAGGAAAGCACAAATAATTTGAACAATGCAGAATATATAATTTATGCCTTCAGTTGATGTGAAATTGAAAAAATATATATAGCATCCAAACATCCAAAAATGATTTACAGTGGCATTAAGTTACTATTATCATGGGTTTGAAAATGAAAGACATGGAAACAAATGTCGTGCATCTGAAATGGTAGAGTTATGCAGTTTAAGTTTCAACAGTTAACAATGTTAGAAGCAGTTACAATTTGTAAGGGAAATTAAAAAAAAAATTAGAAAAATGCATTCAATTTCATAAAATGATTTTAATGGTCAATTCTAATACTATTTAATGCATGCTAACATATCAAAATATATTACCATGTTCATCAAAACAAATATTAACTTCACTCATGTCCACAAATTAATCATCAACCTTTTTGATCTTTGCCATGGTTTTATTGTGACATTATCCACTTATCCTACAAAATGAAAAAGCATAAAACTAACCATAACAGAGATTGACACTGAGTAATTGTGAAAACTGAAAGAAAAATGCAGAAGAAAAAAAAAGGTAGAGATTGACCAAGAAAGAAACTGAGTAATTGTGAAAATGGTGAAAATATATGTATGATTATTAAATTAACACTAAAATGGTGAGAATATATATGATTTCCTAAATTAACACTAAAATTGTGAAAATATATATGATTCCTAAATTAACACTAAAATGATGAAAATATATATGATTCTTAAATTATTAGTCACAGAAAAATGACAATCTCATCAAAACCTGTAAAATTAGAGCAATGTATTTTTATTTAGACACTAAAATCAAAAGCTACACATTAGAACAAAACAAAATTAAAACAAATTGAATAAATCAATAAAACATACATGAACATATACAAAAGTGATAATATTAAATGATTTATATATTTTGACCTTATCATGTTTAAGAACATATCTAAAAGAAAATTAAAAAGTGAAAACATGAAAAAATAGATTATAGGGATGGAGAAAAGAAAGGATAATATGTAGATAAGAAAAAAAGAAAAAAAAAACGATAACAGTCTACTCCATTGTTATTCAGTTTTGTAATTACTTTTATTTTGCTATTGAAATGAAGAACAGTTGTATCACACTTAAATGTCTGTATACGGAGGTTTTCGTTTTGGTTGAGCGGTTGAGATTCTTGCTCACACATGGTTGTAATTAAAACAAACTGCATAGATAATTATGGAAATATTACAATTAAATAAGGGTAATTTTGGAACAAAAATAAGCCACACCAAAAACTTGTATCCCCTTTATATATAGTTATAGATACCTCAATAAAAATATCAACTTACTTCAATAAAAACATCAAC
Source organism: Lathyrus sativus (assembly GCA_963859935.3). NCBI lineage: Eukaryota > Viridiplantae > Streptophyta > Magnoliopsida > Fabales > Fabaceae > Lathyrus > Lathyrus sativus. The sequence continues at coordinate 464,956,012 of OZ012741.1, read as the reverse complement.
TTACTTCAATAAAAACATCAACATACTTTAAAAAAAGCAATCTAAAAACAATAAAATTTATCAACAAAAATATAAACTTACAAAAAACAATAACAATAACATAAACATATGAAACATAAACTTACGTAACATAAACTTACGTAACCATTTTAAAGAACAAAATAAAAGTTGCAATGTACAAGTAGTAATACTGACAATAACACAAACAACAATATTTACACTACTACGGAAAACACCTATCACAACGGTTGAAATGGGAAACCACCACGCTGGTCCAACCATTGTGAGGTAAGGTGTGATTGTATGTATGATGCTTTTGCGACTGTGATTGTATTTACGTAGCGCGTTACATACTACACTGGTTACTTTAAATAGTTGTTGTGATATCCTTTAATGCAACATATTTAACAACGGTTGTGCTAAATAGCCATTGTGATATATAGACCTGAGTTTACTATAAATTATGTGGAATGCTTATTTCGCCAATGTTCAATAAATATATAACCTTTCAATCTACACTAAAATATTATAATATAACAAATTAAGCTATATTATAAGTACAAGTTCACGTTTAATGCTAGACAAGAGTTCTTCAACACCTTATCCATATTATGTTCTTTGATAGTAAGAACTTGGTTTAATGATACTAGTTCTTCAACCACCCATGCCTTCACCTCTAGTCCTTTTTGCAAAATATTATCTATTTTACAAACAATATTAGAGGTGGAGAGAGAGAGAGAGACAATTGAAGACCTACAATCATTAAAGCAAATTCTAACTATAAAAGAATAACATGTAATTAACGGTGTGAAGAATTATTGTCAAGAATTGAACATATACTTATTTCATAATACAACTTTATCTATCATATCATAATTTACTAATGTAGTTTGGAAAGTTGTATATTTGATAAGGGATTGGAAAAACACTCAAACCATATAATATATAATAAACTCATATTTTAAACAAACATTAACAACAACATTCATCAACAACAAATCATATACAACAAATAAAACATATCAAGTCATTGAATGCTTCAGAAACGTATCATACATGTCCCATTATGGCGCGTCCGCAATGAAATAAGCATGAAGGTAAAGTTAGAACAGAAAACTTAACACCCCTACCTACAAGTTTGCAACAAACTTTAGTTTCATCCTCTTTATTGAAACAAGCATCCCTACCTACAAGTCAAAACAAGAAGAAAGTTCATACATCATGAAACATGTTATTGAAACAGATTTTAACAAAAAAATTATAGAGAAAACGAACGCGTAAATATGCATTGGCTAAGATTTGATGTTATGGTTTCATTTTGGGGTTTCCATATGAGAGAGACGAGTGACATAGTTGTTAGGATTTCGTTTAGAAAGAGAGTTGTTAGGATTTTTTTTTGAGAGAGACGACTGTTATATATTGAAGCGAGAGATAATTTCTCTTATATATAAATAAGTATCACATTTGATCATGGTTGGTAATAAAAACCATGGCAATTTACATGGTCAATCACACTTTTATCACCATAAATGGCTAATTGTTGGTGCTGGGATTTGAACCATTTCACTCTGTGTATCTTTCACTATGGTTGCTTCATTTGACCATTGTGACATGTCCTTTAAATACCTAAAAAAACCGGCCAAAAATAAACTATTACCATGGTTAACACTATGATCGTTGTAAAATTGGTATTATGAAAGATCTATTTTGTAGTAGTTTTATCAATAAAACATAAACTTACATTAACAAAAAAACAACACACCTCCATAAAAACATCAAAATACCTGATAAAAAAACATCTACAATAGCACAAAAAACAACATTAATCAACAATAACAACACTTACCTTAACCTAAAAACAACTTAGTTTAACAAAAGAAAACATACCTCAATAATAACTTAAACACATTACATATCTTAACAAAAATAAAAATAAAAACCTATAATCTCATCTTAACAACAAGAAAAATAAACCCTATGTTGGACGAAGACAAATAATTTAGTATATTTTTAAAAATAAAAACAAGACAAGTGAGACAAATATTTTGAACAACTTAACTCATAAAATGTTTCACGTACGTACATTTTCTTGAAAAGATTCATGAAAAATGAAGACAAAGATATGAGCTAGCTAATTGTATCATGACATTTTTTCTTGATTCATACTAGTTGGAGAAGTTATGTTGGAGCTTTAAGAGATTGAGATAAGGCGAGAGAAGTTAAGGTTTTACTTTGAGCGCAGTTTGTTCTAAATTGAATTAAGTTAGCTTATTAAGGTAATTTATTTTGCTACAGTTATTAAAACAAACTGTCGTGAATTGTCCTGATGTTTTACCATAATTGTTAATATGTACCGTGGTTAAAAATAGAAACTAATGAAACACACCCTTTTTCTAACGAAAAAACATAAAACTGCAGGTGTTGGGATTTTAAGCGTGTCTCTATTCATATATCAAAACGGATATTTATTTTGACTATGGTTATATGTGATTTTAAAAAATGAAAGGTGCCTAATGAGCATATATTACTTCGATTGGTTATATGGTCGTAAGAAATGGTTACGAAATATTCTTATTATAGTAGTGATACAAGGGATTTCACATCAATTAACAGACCCAAGCGATGTGAAATGTTGTACTCCAAACCTGTATCCCCTTGGTTAGCAATCTAAACTGAGGGTAAAAGTGAGGAATTTCACATCGGTTCAAGGTCCAACTCATGTGAAAATTGAGTAATTTCCCCTAGGCTAACCACCCTATAGTGGGAAAAAGTAGTGTGCTTTCCAATTTTTTGCCTCGATCACTGGTCCACTACAAAAAACCTGGTAAGTTGTTGCGTTCAAAATGTGAACGTTACAGCGGTTTCAACTGCACTTTGGCTGCCACTAAGAATAAAATGGTTGTTTACAAGAAAATATGGTGCAAACATCCATAATATTCTTTACACAAAATGGTGGTTACAATTTCATAAATAATTTCGATTTCAACTGCCACAATTTTCATTATTTTCTTTTAAAAATAGAGTAAATTTTGGCTGTTATAACAATCATAATTTGCAAAATTTTCAACAATAAAAATTATTGACTAGCTTATAATCATATGCCTCTAAATTGATAATAGTAGAGTATACCCTAATTATGGATTAAATGCGTATCCAAACAGATAAGAAACTTCCCTTCAACTACTCAACATATCTATGCCTAGCATATCACTATTTCCATTGATACGTATGAATATAAGAGACAATACATGAATGAAAAACTCCAATCATCACAGTGTGCGTGAACTTAAGTTGGGTATGTTCATAATCCCTTGTATATATCAATTAGTCTATTTTTTGTCGATGTAGAAGTAACTGTTATAACAAGATTTTTTCTTGAAATATTCTCTTTTAGTTTTAATGATAACAAAAATATTAAAAGAACAATGGTTTACTTGATGGGTGTTTTATTTATGCAGGTTCTTGTTCTTGTACATAAATAATCAGAATCAATTTTACTTAGACACACTTAGAGTTGCTTCATTGCTAACTTCTGGTGGCAGTTTGAAGAACAATTTCTATTGTGGCTTGGCGCAGACTCTGAGCTGAATGTCTCAGCATTTAAACGAGTTACCATACTTAGTAATTGTATATCAACATCTGGTACCATTCAGAGTTGGTGATAAAGTTGTGGATTTTCTTTACTGTAGAAAAGCAAGTTATATTGTCTTATCAGCTTGTCAACTAGATTCTACAAGATTGCAAGGCTCAAGAAAGGTTGACATGTTCTACGCACGTCTGCTCCTAATGGCTCTATCAGTAAAAAATATCTTGAAGACTCAAAGGTTAAACGCGTTACACACTGGATTCATAATCTGTTGTGCAGCCATCTTCAATGTCTCTTGTACTATGAGAGTAAAATAAAAAACACTTCATCAACTCACTTTCACAATGGCTAGTTTTTGGAAAGGCTATATATATGGTTGAAGATTCAAGTTTGAATCTTAACAAGGATTCTTCTAATGAAGGAGTAGCAAGATCAAGCAATTATCAACATTGTAATATGCAAATTTTTTCTTTTAGGTTGTAATTATAAATGCCTTAAGATCTCTTACCTCTGAATATATTAGAAATATTAAGTGCTTTAGATATTTGTTATGATAATTTCCTGTACCTCTGATAATTGTATAATGTACACCTCATGCTCTAATCTGCTGAGCATTCAGTAGTTTAGATTAAGTCTCCTGCTATGTGCTTGAGCAAAACGTCTTGTCTCCTTGGGATTCAAGCAACAAGTCTTGAGCCAAGATTATTAAGCCACATAAGTCTCATTGTTTAAGTGCTTGAGTTGTGAAATTCTTATTCAGCTAGTTTTATTGGGTAAGTGGGGAAGTCTCCCTATGAGGGGCGAGAGCAAGAAGTTCGAGTGCATCTTGAGCAAGGGAAGTCTCAATCTGGATGGGCAGAAGAGCAGGTGGCTCGGCCATAGGATGTAAGGAAAGGGAAGTCTTAGACATGTACTCTAAGCAAAGGGAAGTTTAAACCAGAAGATAGATGAACAAGTGGCTCCATCAGATGGTGTAAGCAAATGTTAAGTCCTAGACATGTGATCTAAGGAAGGGAAGTCTCAGACGGTTGGTTTGAGTAGTTGTAAAAGTCATATGCAGAAGCATAAGCGATTGTAATCATGAAGTGATTATAATGAAAATATTTTATGAGTCTAGGGGACTGGACTACTCTCAGTTAGGGGAGGAACCAATATAAATCTTTTGTGTCTTCTGTTGTTACTTTATTTACTTTTATTGTATTTGTTGCCAAACGAACTAACTTAGAATCTGAACGTCAGCTCTGATTCTGAAACTCTGATAAGAAGCTAAGTTAAAAGAAAACGTGAAACACAATTCAACCCTCCCTTCTTGTGTACTTTTAACACCTTGAATTGGTATCAGAGCGTGGTCTGTGCTTAACACTTAACATTGGTGCATATAATGATCCAATAAGAAAAGTATATTTCTTCTTCAAGAAGGAATCAAGTTCCACATGAAAAATATATACGAATTTTCTTACCATATTCAAATGGGTGATTCCATTGAATTTAAATGATGGAAAATATTAACATATTTTTAACTCTTTGGACTTGATAAAGGGTTGCTGAAGGTCTATAGAATATCCTTGAAAAATGTATTACTATAGAAGTTGATGGTGTTAAAGATGATCATCTTGAAAATCTCTTTCACCAAATCAGAAGATGCATATTGAATATCTTCAGAGGTAGTTTCATTCTGGTAGATGCACTATCTCACTTCTAAGTATATCAACATCACTGATATGTTTAATGCTTGGACTATCTTTGAATTCTTGTGCTCGGGGTTGTGGGGATCGGTCTTTGAAGCTTGAAGTAGTTACACTTCATCTAATCTTTTCAAGCAAATTCTGAGAAGATTGTTCCCTGACTTAAATCTAAAGTTACAGCTTTTTTTATGTTTATATCTTGAACTTTCTGTGTTCTAAGGGTTTGTCTTGCAGTCTTTAAAAAAAATGAAGTTAGATGATGAAACACTATTCAACTGACCACCTTCTCTTTTTAGCTTAAGTTCTTTGGAATGACTAATGATGAGAAACTTAGGTTTCTTGTCAGAAGGACTTCTATACTGGCTAAATGGATTGTGATATATGTTGATAGAAGAGTAACTTCAAAAGCTTCTGAAGTATTTATATTTCAACTGATTTCCCAAATCTGAAATCAAGAAGAAAACTCTACCAGAACCTAATATCAGATGTTTTTCAGTGTTTAATCTTTTGAAGCTGATATTAATGCAAGATACAAATGAAAAGAAGCATTTGTGTTATGAAATAAAAATCAAGTATTGAAAAGTAAGAGATGATGTCAAATCTATTTTTCTTCAAAATATTTGATTATACGGAGTTTGTTCTTTAAGGTGATATCTTAAGAAACTCCATTGCTTCTTGGTTGAGGACCATCATGGAAGTTGTTTTAAAAGACATTTCTATGAGAAATTTTCAATTTCTATTTGAGTTTTGTCTGCTGTACTAAGGCAATACTTTGATCTGCTTTATGTCAATTTCTGATAGCAAACACCATCTGGTTCTGAGCTTGTCAATGATTTCAGAGTCAAAATATTTAAACCAAGATAATAAGATTCTTGACATTACTTAGAACAAGATTATGTTCCTATCATATCTAATTCTAGACTAATAATATGGAATTATTTATGATCTTGCTATTAGATTGAGATGTAAGGAAAAAAGAGTCTGTTTGTATTTACATGTATGGCCTTATAGATATATGAGTATTATAATGTATCTGATATAAATATAAAGGAAAGAAACATATGCATCTTCCATAAGATTATTTATAACATTTATTGGAGGAAGAGCCAACAAACTAGATTCAAGTACTGGTGGTACTGTATTTGGTGAGAGTAGTGGAATGAATGGTTTGACAACCATTGAATCATAATTCACTCAAATCTATGTTTAGACTCTATTTGTCAAGTTTGAATACTGAGTTGAGTCTGGCCAACAAAAAATGGGTATGCTTGTTCTTTTTTGGCTTATGTTTTGATTCAATGAAACATTTGTTTAGATATAAATATAAAGTTTCTATTAGGTCTTTAGAGAAGTTGTTTTGAAAAAGAGAACTTCATAAATCTCTAAGAGGAAACTCTGTTGTATTTATCTGCACTGAATGTATTATTAAGCCAGATGATGATCATATTTATGGAAAAAAGTTTCTCACTTTTTGAGATGATACTATTGTGTGTTAGCTGTTTAAAGAAGACAATTCATATTCATCTATCACCCATGACTCTTGTTTCAAGATGAAGTGCTAATTCTGAATAGAATCTTAGAGATCTATGACTGACAGTTGATATCTTTGTCTAAGTCTAGTTCTACTAGACTGTGATGGTTGATAGCACTGAAGGTTATCAGTTCCTGAGATTCAAAAGAAGACTTTTTACTTCTGATAGAGTAGTTTAAGTAAAAAGTTTTCTAGAAGCTTTTATAATACTTAAATTTTCATAAAGGTGAAACTCATCTAGCGGAATTGAAATATTTGCTGAATAAGAACCTTTGGGTAATGATGTTTTCACTTCTGTACTTGATATTACTATTCCATGTCTTGGGAAACATCATTGTGTCCTTTTTCTAAAAAGATTCTTATTTTTGTAAGATTCTTGTTTAGTTTCTTTCTTTCTTTCTTTCTTTCTTTCTTCTTCTTCTTCTTCTTCTTCTTCTTCTTCTTCTTCTTTTTCTTCTTCTTCTTCTTCTTCTTCTTCTTCTTCTTCTTCTTCTTCTTCTTCTTCTTCTTCTTCTTCTTCTTCTTCTTCTTCTTCTTCTTCTTCTTCTTCTTCTTCTTCTTCTTTTTCTTCTTTTCCTATTGTTTGTGTGATGATCAAACCAAACCTGAGATGAGTTCTTCAGTTAAGTCTCCTTTGAATTAGCTGGTTGTCATTAATGAAAAGTTTGTGGATTTTTATGAGTTCCTTAAGATTGGTTTCTACTTTTGGAAAAATTTTTCTAAACAAGGGTGGAATGGCTACTTTGAGATGCTCTATAGTTTCACTTATCCAAGTCTTGTCAAAGAGTTTTCGATTAATTCCTCCATTGTTAAGTTGAATTTTGAGTATGTTATTTTGTCTAGAGTAACTGGTTTTTCTATTACAGTAACCTCTAAAACGACTGCAAATGTGATCAATTGTGAGGATATTGGAGAAATCCCAAGAACTTTTGTTTGAGAACACTATCTTCCTACTTGGCGTATCTTTGTAGATCCATCTAATACATTCGTGGTTTCAAATCTTCTTCCTGATGCTATTATTTGGAGTTAGATTCTGAATTCAAACTTACTTCCTAAGGATAAAGATTTAGACCAAGTGAACCCTATTGAAAAAGATCTGCTTCTACTTCTTAATTCATATTTGAAGATTGATCTTCCTCAAAATATGTTTGACCATCTGAAGAGGTCTCTTTCTTCTTTTCAAAAGGGAAAGACCTTATCCATACATCTTGGACGAGTTATTTCTGAAATACTTGTTCAACAAGAGGTTAACATAAGTTTTGGGGCTAGTTTTTCCAAGATTTGGAGAGATAAGTGTGAAGCTATCTATGAAAGATTCTGATGTTAGATTTATGCATAGTTATGCTTTGTATTATTGTTGAAATTTTTGCACTAAGCATCTTATTAATAAATCTAGAGTTTGTTCATGTTTGTGTTTAGTTCAAACTAATTAATATTTATTCTTGTTGTTCAATGAGAATCTGAAATAGTTAAAAGTACTCAAATGTTTGCAACTTATTTTATTAATAAAAAGGAATCTATTACAATACAATTGGATTTTCTAGTCTAATGGATGTAGCCATAGGAATTTCCTAGGATCATCTGACATGTTTAGATTATCTAAGAAATCTTGCCATTCTTCCTTAGAAAACTCCAAATCCTCATTTCTCAATTTGTTTCTACGTCTGCATCTTGTGCCCAGCGGCGTCCGCTATTGTTATAGTCCATCTCCTCATCTATTGAATCAATTGAAGGTGAGATAATACTTAGAAGGGGGGTTGAATAAGTATGAAAGATTAAGACTTAAAAAATAATCACAATTATTTTTATCCTGGTTTGTTTAAACAACTACTCCAGTCCACCCTTCCTAGAGTGATTTGCCTTTCTCAACAAGGACTTAATCCACTATTTAATCAAACTGATTACAATAGTAACACCTAAAAACAACTGTTCTTAGTCTTCTCAAGAGCTACTGATTCCAACTGAATCCTCTTAAGGAAAAACCTTTACAATCAATGTAAATCAAATACAAGAGTATTAATGCTTCTATAAAGCTTTTATCACAACAGTGATTTTTCTCTTAAGTTTAAGTACAAGAAATTCTAAGAATATGAAAGAATGAGAGCTTAGAATAATATGATTTCTTTTCAGCAAATTGTGTAACTGAAGAATTTGGTGGAGTCCTCCTTTTATAGGCAGCTGATCCAAGGAAGCTGAGCGTTGAAAAGAGAGTCCCAAAAAGGTCTGAGCCTTTTTGTCTTCACATCAAGTGACCTTTCCTTGAAGTAGATAACACAAAAAAATCCTTTTTATCTGTGTAATTGTGTCTAGCACAAATGAGGAAAGAGACGTTGATTTACTCCAACGGATATATTCTTGAATATTTCTTCTTCAGTTTTCAGCAAGTTCTTCAAAGTCTGAATGGATCAGAGTCTTCTAATGATGTTCAGAACTTTGCTGTATCAGAGTCTTCTGCAGCATGTGTGCTTTCAGCGTGTTGATCATCAGAGCATATTTGACACAAAACTTCAGTACTTGGCAGCGTAAGTACTTTCAGAAACTTCTGTAGAATTATGCTTTGAGAAACTCTTCATACAATATTCTTCTTTGCTTCAGATGCTTCAGCTTCAGATGCTTCTGACTAGCTTCAGATGATTCTGACTCAGAATGTTCTGGAGCTTCTTGCTTCAGATCCTTCTGGAGACTACGCTCAGGATCTTTTGTAAAGAGTAATCAGAATATTCTGCAGGATGCATCTGGAGCTTCAGAGACAGGATAACTTCTTGTATACAATACAGATTTGCTTCTAGAGAGTTAATTTCATTTCAATCTGCAGTAAAACTCTTAAACAAATTTTAGAGTATATAATTCTTAAATATAAAATTTCCTAACAGTTATCATCAAAACAAAGAGTTATTATTAAGAACCAATCTGTGTTCTAACAATCTCCCCCTTTTTGATGATGACAAAAAGTATCAGAAATTTTATTTAACTGAACATAAAGAATTATAACTCCCCCTGAGATGATGAATCTCCCCCTGAGTTAAATATGAAAAGGGAATAGAAACTTCCCTTTTGTCTTGAGTAATCTTCAGAGTTAGATCTTGTTTGTTCTTATAACATTTGAAGGTCAGAATGTCTTGCAGATATAAGATTCAGAGTTTGATAATAGACAAATGATCTGAGAGACTCAGAGTTTCTTTTAAATAGTGTACTTATCAAATGTTTTGAAATAGTCAGATTAAATGTTAGATAGAATAGATATGTCTGAAGATTCATTCTGGTGAAGTTATATTAAACAGTTCAGATCTATATTTTCTCCCCCTTTTTTGTCATAAGCAAAAAGTAAAACTTTTAAAAAGACAAATAAAAGGAAACAGTAAATAAGATAATTCAATGGAGAAAACTGTGATTTATTCAAAAGAGCAGAGCAAGAGTACATAGGTAAACATCAGAAGACATAGCAAAAAGTACAGATGCAAAAACATTAGAATGAAAACAAATATCTAAGAGTGTTTGGACAAAAGCATCTTCAATAGATCTGTAATCTTAGAGGATGATTGCTCTTACATGGACATCCACTTAGTCATAGTTTCATTCTTCTCATCTTGCTTTGACATCCATTCTGTCATATCCTCAGACTTCTTATCCTGCTTAGCCATCCAGGATTTGATCTCTGACTGTCCAACCTCCAGAGCAACAATCTTGTCTTCAAAGTCTGGATGTTCTGTCTTTATCTCAAATGAAGAATTAGGAGGTTCTGTAGCCTGAACAAAGTTAATTGCCATTGGTTCTGTAGATCCTGAAGAGGGTTCTACCAGAGTCATAGTCAATGCATTATCAGTAGATTCTGTTGATGGTGGAGGAGCATCTAAATGAAGCAGAGGTTCAGTTTTGTTGACAGTCCAGAATAGAGTCCTTTCAGCTCTGAGCTTTGCCTCATCAGAACAGACGTTCTTCAGATTTGAAGCTACAGTGTTGAATCTGTTGATGAATCCATTCCAGATGATCTCAGATTCTTTGGCATCCATTGTTTCTGAGCATTTCTTCTGAACAGTACCTAAAGACATCTGTATTTCTTGCAAAAATGTTTGAAATAAATGATCAATATTAAGTCTGGGCAATGGTCGTAGCAAGGTTTCTAGAGTGGTAGGTTTAGGTTGGGGAGTTGGTGGAAAAAGTGATTTTTGGATGGAAATTAGAGGAGGAGGATAGTATGGAAAGAAAGGAATTTCAGGTTTTTGAGGTAGGGATCTGTTTAAAGCATTAAGCAAATGAGGTTTTGGTCTTGTGTGAGGGTAAACAACATCAAAAGGTTCATTTGAGTATGGTTTGAAAGCATATTTTGGTGGTTCAGCAGATGCAACAGTGTTATCAGATGCAAGTTGCAGAGCAGAAACAACAGCTTTACCAGATGTTGCAGATATGGTTGCTAAAGATCCTACATTGGACATTGATTGAATATATGAAACAAGCACAGATGGAAGAGCCTGTTTGAGTTTTGGTTTCAGAGGTTTGAAGGGGTCAGATGGTTCAACTCTGTCATAAAAGTCTTTCAGTTTGAAACCATAAGACAGATTATGAAAAAGAGAAGAAACATGGGCACAAGATATAGAAGATGATGGATTGGAATTGGGGATTAATATCTCAGATGATGGTGCAGGTGGAGGAATAGGATCTGGAATGGGAGTTTTTGAAGGTATGGTAGGTTCAGGTTCAGGTCCAGGTTGGTTCATCTCAGAGTATTTGTCAGATGGAGAGATTAGAAAATCTGGGTGGATTTCTGATTCTGATGAGTTAGAGGATGTTGTTGGTGTACAAGAGGTAGAAGATACTTGAAACACTATTTTTAGTGGAGTGACATCAAGAACTTCTGTCTCAGGGATGTGAGGTTCAGAAGTATTGGTAGGTGCTGATGGAATGTCAGATTGTTTGGATGGTGGTTCTGATGAAACAGGAGCAGAAGTTACTTTTGTAGGTTCAGAAGTAACAGGTGCAATGGGTTCAGAAGGTGGATTATTTGATGGTGGATTGTCAGAGGCTTTTTCTGGTTGAACTTCTTTTGGTTGGTTCTCTGGATGTTCAGAGGTTTGTTGTTGAACAGATTTTTGTTTTTCAGATGGTTGTTTTTCAGATGGTTGTTATTCTGATGGTTGTTGATCTGATGGTTGTTGATCTGATGGTTGAGGACGTGGAACAAAGTGTTTGATATGAATTTTGGGTTGAGAAGGTTTTGGTACAGAAACTGTTGGTGTTGTTGTTTGTGTTGGAATTTGAGTTGGAACAGGTGGAACAGTTGTTTGTTTTTGAGGTGAAATAGAACTGGGAGCAGTAACAAAAGTGGTTTGTGTAGCAGGTGGTTTTGGAACAGACTTAACATTTGAATCATTAATAACAAGATTTGCAGAAGTTACAGAAGACTTAGTACCTTTTACTTTAATCCTCTTGGCAGGTACAGAGGCAGCTTCTTCAGAATCTTTTCTCTTCAAGAGCTTCTTGGGCTTCTCAGCAATCTTGACCTTCTTCTGAACAGGTTCAGATTCTTCTACAGGCTGAGTCCTTTTCCTCTGGAGTGGTGCTTCTTCTTCTCCTGCATCTGGTAGTGGTTGTTTAACTAGCTGAAACACATTAGCAGGAACAGGTTTTCCTTCCTTCTTGCATTCATCAATATACATAACCACTATATGTCTGGGCTCTTCAGCAAAGAATAAAGGAAAGTCATCTACAGGAACCCTCTTATTCAATTCAGACATATTCAGCTTCTTGGGAGCTGTTGTGAGTTCATCAACAATTTTGAGTCTTATAAGACTTTTAGCATTCAGAGGCTTTCCCATTATAAACTCTAATTCCTCTGTAACTCCAGCATCATACAGAGCAGTCACTAAACCATTCTCAGTAAGAAGATCTGAGAGCAACCTTCCAAAGGGGATCCAAGTTCTGATCTTCTGTCCTTTCTCTTTCACATATTCTCTAGATGCATTGATATGGTTCCACAGATGCATAAACAGAATGTATGGAAGATCTACCTTGGTGCTCTGACTAAGGCAATACATGAAATAGAGATGTTCATTATTGACATAGTCTGGAGAATTTGTTGACTTCCTGTGGTGGATGCATCCCATGAAGATCTTAGCCCAGATCTTGTAATCAGGCTTCAGATCTTTGAATTTGTTAGAAGCTTGACCAGCAGTCATTACTTCTTCATAAACCTCATCCATGTCCACACGCCCAGATGGCAAGTGGGAAACACCATCTGTTTCTTCATATCCTATCAATTTTCTTATCAGCTCTTCTGTGATAATAATCTCTTTTCCCAGCACAGAAGATAAGATGAACTTGGGATAAACTGATGCATGGATCCAGAATTCTTTCACAAGGAGAGGGTAAACTGGTCCAAAGAGCCTATCAAAGTACTTAACCCATCCTTGAGCTCTAATTATGGAACGAAACTCAAACCCATTTTCTGCCAAAGAATCAAACTCAACCATAGATTCACATAGAACTTCCAACTTATCAACAGGGGTTAGAAGTGTTCTTTTGGGAGGATAATATGGAGCAACACCCAAGTTTTCTGAAGTCACAGCAGCCATAATAGATTGGAATTGAGCAGTTGTTGATGATGAAGTTGCCATTGAAGAATGCTTTGTCAAACACTTAGGTTTTGGGTTTTTATGCAGAGAAAATAGGAGATGAAAACGCATGTAAATTCTGAGAGAGTGAAAAGTGTGAAAGTGAATACAAGACAAGTATTTATACTAAAGCACTTAGGCACATCAACAGTCAGAAAAATGCACGTTTGAACAAGCATTAAATGAAGAGAATAAAAATCATTTCAAAACATTAATTGCTTCTGACAATTTGGGGGGAAAACCAAGATTCTTACTATTCAAACTTCACCTCAAACGTCTCTTCAGTTATGTACACGCCACCTCTTCAGATTTTGTGTGACATGTGTTTACTTGCATGCTGTTCTGAATTCTCTTAAGAAATGAAACGTTAGCCAACGTTCAGATCTTCTAAAGATTGTTAGTTCAGAGTTTCACAAAAGAAATATTGATCAGAATAAAATAAGCAATCAGAAGAAATACTTCAGAGCATTAAGCATTTTTTTGCATCTGTAACAATTTGCTTCTGATAAATATTATTCTGGACAAAAATCCATACCAATATTTTTCAGAATAAAATTGAATCTATCTTCAACAAGGGGTTTTGTAAAAATATCTGCCCGTTGATGATCTGTATCAACAAAGGCTAAGTTTATGATTCCCTTCTGAACATAGTCTCTGATGAAATGATGCTTAATTTCTATATGTTTTGCCTTAGAATGTAAAATGGGATTCTTGGACAAACATATAACAGAAGTATTATCACAAAAGATAGAAATGTTACTTTCAAAAATTTGATAATCTTCTAGTTGACTCTTCATCCAGAGCATCTGCGTGCTACATCCAGCAGCAGCAATGTATTCAGCCTCTGTGGTTGAAAGTGCAATTGTGGGTTGCTTCTTGCTGTACCAGGAGATTAGATTTCTTCCTAGAAATTGACAACTTCCAGAAGTACTTTTTCTTTCCACTCTGTCTCCAGCGTAGTCAGCATCACAGAATCCAACTAATTTGAAATCATCAGATTTTCTGTAACACAAACCCACATTAGAAGTACCTTTCAGATACCTTAGAATCCTCTTGACAGCTGTCAAGTGTGATTCTCTAGGATCTGATTAGAATCTAGCACACAGACAAACACTGAATAATATGTCAGGTCTAGAAGCAGTAAGATAAAGAAAAGAGCCAATCATACCTCTGTAGAGCTTCTGGTCTACTTTCTTACTTACATCTTCTTTGCCAAGTGAGCTAGTAGGATGCATTGGAGTCTTTGCCAGCTTACTGTCAGACATGTTGAATTTCTTCAGAAGTTCTTTAACATACTTTGTCTGATGCATGTAGGTGCACTCTGGAGTTTGATTAACTTGGATTCCTAGAAAGAATCTGAGTTCTCCCATCATGCTCATTTCAAATTCTGCCTGCATACATGTAGCAAACTCCTTTCCAAGCATAATATTTGTTGATCCAAAAATAATATCATCTACATAAATTTGGCAAATTAGAAGATCTTTCTTAATTGTTTTACAGAATAGTGTTGTATCCACTTTGCCTCTGATGAAATTCTTCTCCAGAAGAAAATTGCTCAATCTCTCATACCAAGCTCTGGGAGCTTGTTTTAATCCATATAGAGATTTCTTTAATTTGAAAACATGATCTGGAAAATTTTCATTTTCAAAACCAGGAGGTTGGTGGACATAAACTTCTTCTTCTATAATACCATTAAGAAAGGCACTTTTAACATCCATCTGATACAGAGTGATGTTATTTTGTGCAGCAAAGGAAATAAGAAGGCGTATAGATTCTAACCTTGCCACTGGAGCATATGTCTCAGTGTAATCAATACCTTCTTGCTGACTGTACCCTTGAGCAACCAGCCTTTCCTTATTCCTCTCAACTTGTCCTTTCTCATTTAGCTTATTTCTGAAGACCCATTTTGTACCAATTATATTGAATCCTTGAGGTCTTTGAACTAGATCCCATACATCATTTCTGCTGAATTGATTTAGCTCTTCTTGCATGGCAATAATCCAATCATTGTCTTGTAGAGCTTCTTCTACAGAAGATGGTTCAATTTCTAACTCTAGTCCAAATAGTGATGCTTCAGATGATCTTAGAAAGGATCTTGTTCTGATGGGATCATCCTTCTTTCCAATAATGACATCCTCTGGATGAGAAGCTTTAATTCTGGATGATGATCCTCTAATATTTGACTCTTCAGAAATGTTTAGATTATTCATCTGAGAAGTTAAAGGAGTAGCATCTGGAGTTGCTTCTGGTTCCTTCACTTGAATTTTGTCTGCTTCTGGAACTTCAGAGTCAATAAAGACTACTTCCCTATCTGCAGAGTTATCAACCTGCTTTGGCTTTTCAGAGTCAAGCTTATCATCAAATCTGACATGAATGGATTCTTCCACAATGTGTGTCTCAGTGTTGTATACTCTGTAGCCTTTAGAGCGTTCAGAATATCCAAGCATGAAACACTTCTGTGCTTTGGAATCAAACTTGCTCAGATTTTCCTTAGTGTTTAACATATAGCAAATACATCCAAAAGGATGAAAATATGAAATGTTGGGATTTTTGTTCTTCCACAATTCATAAGGAGTCTTCTTCAGAAGAGGTCTAACAGACACTCTGTTCTGAATGTAACAGGCTGTATTGATTGCTTCTGCCCAAAAATGTTTTGCCAGATTTGTCTCATTGATCATGGTTCTGGTCATTTCTTGCAAAGTTCTGTTTTTCCTCTCTACAACCCCATTCTGTTGTGGAGTTCTAGGACAGGAAAAATCATGAGCAATGCCATTTTCAGAAAAATATTTTTCAAAATATTTATTTTCAAATTCACCACCATGATCACTTCTGACTTTTATAATTTTGAAATTCTTTTCATTTTGGACTTGCTTGCAGAAGTCAAAGAACACAGAATGTGACTCATCCTTGTGTTTTAAGAACTTTACCCATGTCCATCTACTAAAGTCATCAATAATGACTAATCCATACTTCTTGCCTCTGATGGATGCAGTTTTCACTGGTCCAAACAGATCAATATGAAGTAATTCTAGTGGTTTAGAAGTAGAAACAACATTTTTTGATTTGAAAGATGTTTTTGAAAACTTCCCTTTCTGGCATGCTTCACAAAGAGCATCTGAAGTGAACTTCAGATTAGGGAGTCCTCTGACAAGATTAAGTTTATTAATCTGAGATATACGTCTCATATTAATATGGCCCAATCTTCTATGCCAGACCCATTGCTCTTCATTAACAGACAAGAGGCATTTAACATTTTGAACTTTAAGTTCTGAAAGATTTATTTTATAAATGTTTTTTTTCCTCTTACCACTAAATAGGATAGAGCCATCCTTTTGACTAATAGCTTTACAAATTTTTTTATTAAAGGTAATATCATAACCATTGTCACTTAATTGACTTATGGACAATAAGTTATGCTTTAACCCTTCAACAAGTAAAACATTAGTAATAGAGGGAAGTTTACCATTTCCAATAGTGCCAGATCCAATGATCTTGCCCTTCTGGTTCCCTCCAAACTTCACGTCGCCTCCAGATCTAAGTTCCAGGCTTTGGAACATAGACTTTTCTCCTGTCATGTGTCGTGAGCATCCAGAGTCCAGGTACCATGATTAGTGTCCTGACCTTGCTGCTAAGAACATCTGCAACAGGAATTATTTTGTTTTTAGGTACCCAGATCTTCTTGGGTCCTTTGGGGTTAGTTGGTTTGTAGGTTTGTCTAAACTTCTTTTTTTTAACATAATGTTTATTTTGAATTGCCTTGGGTTTAAACACATAAGTATTCTTCTCAGAGCTTGTGTGTTTAATGTCATTTAAGTGGCCAAATTTAAATTGAGAATACAGAGGTGTCTTCTTGATGAAAAGTTTGTCAACAGGTTTTGGATTGCTTTCAGATGAAGATTCATATCCAATACCTCTTCTGTTGTTTCCACTAACACCATAGATCATCGAAGCCATCTTGCTTCTGTCTATGCTCTTGGTAAGAAATCTCTGAAAGCTAGAGTCATATTTTTCTAAAATGTTTTCACATGACTTAGTCTCAGATTCAGATTCTTGTTGAGTTATTTCAAAGTCATTTTTGATTTTCAGATTAATTTCTTTTTGCTCAACAAGTTCTGTTTTCAGAAGATCAATCTCAGATTCAAGATTGCTTTTCAGCTTCTTGTATTTGAGTTTGATATTGTTATAACTTTTAACAACTTCTGTTAAAACTTTTATGAGTTCTTCTTTGGTAAGTTTAGCCATTACCTCTTCTGCGTCATCATCAGATTCAGAATCTGATTCATATCCTGAGGTACCTTCCTCTTGATCCTCTGTGCTGGCCATCAGTGCAATATTGGCACATTCTTCTTCTGATTCAGAAGATGATTCAGATTCATCTGAGTCATCCCATGTTGCCATCAGAACCTTCTTCTTTTTGTTAAACTTCTTCTTGGGTTTTTCTTTCTGAAGTTTGGGGCAATCATTCTTGTAGTGCCCAGGTTCTTTGCACTCATAGCACACAACTTCTTTCTTGGAAGATCTTCTATGTCCAGAAGATTCCTTTCTACTATCAGATCTTCTGAAGTTGTTGAACTTATTTCCCTTGTGCTTCCAGAGTCTGTTGATCCTTCTGGACAGCATGGATAACTCATCTTCTTCAGAAGAAGAAGATTCTTCAGAGCTTTCTTGAATGACCTGCAAAGCTTTAGCAGTTTTGTTAGATTTTAATGCATCAGATTTACCTTTTTCTTTCTTCTGAGGTTCATCTTCCTCAAGCTCAATCTCATGGCTCCTCAGTGAGCTGATGAGTTCTTCTAGAGAGATCTTGTTCAGATCTTTAGCCATCTTCAAGGCAGTCACCATTGGTCTCCATCTGGTAGGCAGACTTCTGATGATTTTCTTTACGTGATCTGATGTAGAGTATCCCTTGTCCAAAACTTTCAGCCCAGCAGTGAGTATCTGAAATCTGGAGAACATGGCTTCAACAGATTCAGAGTCTTCCATTTTGAAGGCCTCATACTTCTGGATAAGAGCCAGAGCTTTTGTCTCCTTAACTTGAGAATTTCCCTCATGAGTCATTTTTAGGGATTCAAACATATCAAAAGCAGTTTCCCTGTTTGTGATTTTCTCATACTCTGTATGTGAAATTGCATTCAATAATATAGTCCTGGCTTTGTGGTGATTTCTGAAATCTTTCTTCTGAGCATCTGTCATAGATTTTCTGTCAATCTTCTTGCCATTCCCATCTGTGGGATGGACATATCCATCTATGACTAGATCCCATAGATCAACATCATATCCTAGGAAAAAACTCTCAATTCTGTCTTTCCAGTAGTCAAATTTCTTCCCATCAAACATTGGGGGTTTGGTGCTGATCCTATGCCTTTCTTCATATTTATTGTTAATATTGGACATTGAATTATCAGCCATGGTAACAAATAAATATATATCAAAGTATTTCTCTCTGGATCTTTACTGACACTGTTAAGTGGTAGCACACTCAGAACCGGAGCTCTGATGCCAACTGAAGGTGAGATAATACTTAGAAGGGGGGTTGAATAAGTATGAAAGATTAAGACTTAAAAAATAATCACACAATTATTTTTATCCTGGTTCGTTTAAACAACTACTCCAGTCCACCCTTCCTAGAGTGATTTTCCTTTCTCAACAAGGACTTAATCCACTATTTAATCAAACTGATTACAATAGTAACACCTAAAAACAACTGTTCTTAGTCTTCTCAAGAGCTACTGATTCCAACTGAATTCTCTTAAGGAAAAACCTTTACAATCAATGTAAATCAAATACAAGAGTATTAATACTTCTATAAAGCTTTTATCACAACAGTGATTTTTCTCTTAAGTTTAAGTACAAGAAATTCTAAGAAGAATATGAAAGAATGAGAGCTTAGAATAATATGATTTCTTTTCAGCAAATTGTGTAACTGAAGAATTTGGTGGAGTCCTCCTTTTATAGCCAGCTGATCCAAGGAAGCTGAGCGTTGAAAAGAGAGTCCCAAAAAGGTCTGAGCCTTTTTGTCTTCACATCAAGTGACCTTTCCTTGAAGTAGATAACACAGAAAAATCCTTTTTGTCTGTGTAATTGTGTCTAGCACAAATGAGGAAAGAGACGTTGATTTACTCCAACGGATATATTCTTGAATATTTCTTCTTCAGTTTTCAGCAAGTTCTTCAGAGTCTGAATGGATCAGAGTCTTCTAATGATGTTCAGAACTTTGCTGTATCAGAGTCTTCTGCAACATGTGTGCTTTCAGCGTGTTGATCATCAGAGCATATTTGACACAGAACTTCAGTACTTGGCAGCGTAAGTACTTTCAGAAACTTCTGTAGAATTATGCTTTGAGAAACTCTTCATACAATATTCTTCTTTGCTTCAGATGCTTCAGCTTCAGATGCTTCTGACTAGCTTCAGATGCTTCTGACTCAGAATGTTCTGGAGCTTCTTGCTTCAGATCCTTCTGGAGACTACGCTCAGGATCTTCTGTAAAGAGTAATCAGAATATTCTGCAGGATGCATCTGGCGCTTCAGAGACAGGATAACTTCTTGTATACAATACAGATTTGCTTCTAGAGAGTTAATTTCATTTCAATCTGCAGTAAAACTCTCAAACAAATTTTAGAGTATATAATTCTTAAATATAAAATTTCCTAACAGTTATCATCAAAACAAAGAGTTATTATTTAGAACCAATCTGTGTTCTAACATCAATCACTTCTTCCTCCTCTATGTCTAGAAGAGAGCGGTAAAACTTCTTGTTGGCCTTCCTTTTCTTCTTTGTTGACCTCTTCATGCTTCTTCTTCTTGGCTTCAAGGCAACTACTGTTGAACCTCCTTCTGAAGGTCGTTCAGGTGTTGCTGAAGTAACCTCTTTAGAAGAAAGTTGTGTTGAGGGAAGAGGCAAATTGTAGTGGACTCAAAAGAAGTTCTCCTCTAAGGGGATTGGGTTTCCAAGCTTGTAGAGCTCCCAGTTACGTCTGTTACCATAGAAGTATTATGACTTTCAGTTAATGACTCCATATCTTTCAGTTGATGATTAATGAAAATTAATAAGGAGTTAGATGCTTTTATAATGACTTATGTGGATACCAAGATTATAAAATGAATCCTTGTTTTATTCTTTGGATAAGTAACGACCACTAAGACTTCAAAGCATGCACCATACAAACCTTAATGAATTTTATTACTGGGTTAATTTTCCTCTTTGGAAACTTATCCAATAATGATGATCTGAGATACATTTATTGGTGATATTCTTTCTCTTTCCCTTCTTTTCCTTTATTCTTTTTGATGTGACAAAAATGAGAGAAATAATAGTAAGTATTTAAGTGGAAACTGAACCCATTAAATACATGTTCTATACATATTGGTAATTTATTTTCTAGTCATTTATTTTATTTATTTTTTACTTTTCCCAGGATGTATTTTTAACTTTTTTATACATAGGTCTAAGGAAGAGATTACAAACCTCAAACTTAGCCTATTAGATCCATAAGGAGCTTACAAACATAATATTCTAATGTTGTCAAGGAAAGTTAAAAAGGGAAAAATATTTTAACTCTCTTGTACATAGTGTTAAGAAAGACCTTACAAACCTTTGATTTATCCTATGAGACTTAGAAGGAGCTTACAAACCTCGTATTCTGGTGTTGCCAAAAAGAGTTAAAATGTTGTTATTTTGGTGTTGTTAAATATGGAACTAAGGGGAGCTTACAAACCTCATCCTTGGAACTATTTGACTCAGGGGGGCTTGCAAACCTCAGACCCTGATGTTACTAAGAAGACTAATTTATTTTTCTTGAAAAATAGTTCTTAATGTTAGAGTAAATTAGACTCAGCAGTGAACTATCGGACTCAGGAACAACTTACAAAACTCATACCCTGTTGTTGCAGAGAAAATTAAATGCCCAACATTGTCCTTTAAATACTTGTGTTTTTCATTATCAAAAAGGGGGAGATTGTTAGAACAAGATTTTTTCTTGATATATTCTCTTTTAGGTTTTATGATAACAAAAGTATTAAAAGAACAACGGTTTATTTGATGTGTGTTCTATTTATGCAGATTCTTGTTCTTGTACATAAATAATCCGAATCTATTTTACTTAGACACACTTGGAGTTGCTTCAATGATAGCTTCTGTTGGCAGAGTCTGAAGAAGAATTGCTAGTATGGCTTGGTGCAGACTCAGAGCTGAAGGCCTCAACATTCAGACGAGTTACTGCACTTGGTAATTGTATATTAGCATCTGGTATTGTTCAGAGTTGGTTATAAAGCTGTGGATTTTCTGTACTCCAGAAAATCAAGTTGTATCATCTTATCATCTTGTCAACTAGAGTCTGCAAGATTGCAAGGCTCAAGAAAGGTTGACAAATTCTACAAACGTCTGCTCCCAATGGCTCTATCAGTACAAAACCTCTTGAAGACTCAAAGGTTAAACACGTTACACATTGGATTCAGAATCTGCTGCGCATCCATATTCAACGTCTCTTGTACTATGGAGTAAAACCAAACACACTTGATCAAGTCACTTCCTCAATGGCTAGTTTCTGGAAAGGCAATATATATGGCTGAAAATTCAAGTTTGAATCTTAACAAGGATTCTTCTAATGAAGTAATAGCAAGATCAAGCAATTATCAACTCTATGTAATATGCATATTTTTTGTTTTAGGTTGAGTTGTAAAAGCTGTAAGATTTCTTACCTCTGTATATATTAGAAACCTTAAGTGCTTTAAGTCTTTGTTATGGTGATTTCTCGTGCCTATGATACTTGTATCATGTAGACCTTGTTCTCTATTCTGCTGAGCCTTCAGTAGTTTAGATTAAGTCTCCTGCTATGTGGTTGAGCAAACAGTCTTGTCTCATTGGGATTCAACCAAAAAGTCTTGAGCCAAGATGCTTAAGCCACGTAAGTCTCATTGCTTAAGTGCTTGAGTTGTGAAATTCTTATTCATCTAGCCTTATTGAGCAAGTGGGGAAGTCTCCATTTGAGGGGCAAGAGCAAGAAGTCTTGAGTGCATCTTGAGCAAGGGAAGTCTCAGTCTGGATGGCCAGAAGAGCAGCTGGCTCGACCAGGGGATGTAAGCAAAGGGAAGTCTTAGACATGTACTATAAGAAAAGGAAAGTCTCAACCAGAAGACAGATGAGCATGTGGCTCAATTAGATGGTGTGAACAAAGTTTAAGTCTTAGACATGTGCTCTAAGAAAGGGAAGTCTCAGATAGTTGGTCTAAGCAGTTGTAAAGGTCTTATGTAGAAGCATAAGTGATTGTAATCATGAAGTGATTATAATTAAAAGCTCTTGTGAGGGAAGTGGACTGAACTAATCTCAGTTAGGGGAGGGACCAATATAAATCTCTTGTGTCTTCTACTGTTATTTTATTTACTTCTGTTGTATTTGCTACCAAACGAACTAACTCAAAATCTGGACACCAGTTATGATTCTGAAACTCTGATCAGAAGCTAAATTAAAAGAAAACGTGAAACACAATTCAACCCCCATTCTTGTGTACTTTTCACACCTTCAGTAACCACCAACCACAATCTGAAATCCATTGTAATAAGTGTCGATGTGTTTCTTGCTTTTATGACCGACTTTAATAGTGTAATACAACCATCTCAAATAAATGATGCAACCATATAAAACATTGTATGGTTCAATTTCTATATTTCAACATAATGTAAATATAAAATACCTCTTAATAAGCTTTCGACTAACCAAGGTAGAATATTATAGATGAACAAAGCTCCTATAAAGAGAGGAGTAAACTATATTTTTATTTTATCACTAAACAGATAGTAGATGGAACATAATCTCATCAAAACTTATTAAATTAAGCATACTCAATTTTGTAAGAAAGTTAGTGCAACTTCATATCTATACTCTTATTTTTCCCCTATTATTTAACATGAGTACATAAGTAAAGCATCATACTTACATTGGTAGGTAGCCTTAACTATGCATGAGGTGTGGAAGGTAAGAGCCTTTTTCATAGTAGTGAATGCACAATATGTTTGTGATCTAAAGATTGAGGATGGATGATATATTATCCAGAGTAATAATCATCTTACAAATGGGTATATGAAATTATGAAGTCTCTTTGTTCCATCTCTTAACAAATGTCGACAAAAGATCATGGTCAATTTACCCATATCATGTCCTACATACCTTAAATATATGTATGTATCGCTCTATTTGATACATCCACCTTAAATAAATTGGTACATAAAGTGTGATTTCTCTGACTAGATGAACAATTAAGTGAACCATAATGTCAAAAAATGGTGGAGGGGAATACATGTCTAATTGATACAATATTATTGAAACTTCATATTACATTTCATATGATTTTTTGTTAACAAGTAATTTATTACATATAAAATTAAAGAATAAGCACAATATGGTTATAGTTACCATTACATTTTTTGGTAAGATGCCACAGATAGTCATTGTTAGAAGTTGTTGCATCAAGACATGACAATCATGATATTGTAATCCAATTAACTTGAGATCTTTCATTGATAAAAGTTTCTTGATATTTGAAGAGTACCCTTGGAAAACTTTGATACCATGCAAACACTCACAAAGACTTTTTTTTCCCCTTTTTAGATAGAGTTTGAAAGGTTGGGGGAAAATAAGTTCTTTTTCTTAATTCTTCTAGAACCAATTGTTGTCGTATACCCATTGCCACCATGTCTAGACGTGAATTATAACAATCTTTAGTGTTGCCTTAAATGTTTAAAAGTGTTCCAATAAAAACTATCACACATATTTTTCTCTACATGCATCACATTAAGACAATGTCATACATCAATGCTAGACCGATATGGAAGATCAAAGAACACCAACTTATTTTTCCAAATATATTTTTCAAATGGGCCATTTTGATTCTTTAAAAAGACAACATTAATGTGTCTTTTTCATTTATAAACTTCATCCTCGACTAAAGGATTAGCAGTGATATCAAACTCCGGCTCTCCGTTAAAAGCCTTCCATAATTTACGATATGAATGATTGGGTTTTAGAAAGTTCCTATGTCTAAGTAAACAGTCTTTTTTCCATCCTGAATTTGGTGGAAAAATGTATTAGATTCATATATAGGACGCATTTTATGCCCCCTTGACATTGTATCCAGCAAAATTACCATATTTTGGAAAGTCGATGGTTGTGCAAAATGACATGTCATGCTTCTTAAGCTTTTCTCCTGAATAAACATTGTCAACATAAACATCAAATCTTCTAGGTTATTTTTGCCCCAAAATCATCATAGATAACAACAAATATTTGCGCTTCATAAAATACCAGGAGATATATAGATAGTGACAAGAGTAGGCCAAGAAGTATAGTTAGTACTCAGATTACTGTTGGAGTAAGCCCTAATAGCCAATCAATATTGGCTTAATATGATTTTGTATCATGACCTTGATATATATTGTTTGTTAATATATATACTTACTAGGCGTTGTATTTATTGTGTTATTTGTATATGACACAATAAAGTCCTTAGAATAATTAGTCTATTAATGACATGTTAAGTGAGACTTAATTGTGAAACCTCATTAAACATAAAGACGTTATTCTTAAAGTATCCATAATTAAGCTTTACTGTCAAATAGGACAACAGTAATGCATATCAACTATTATGTGAGTAGACTGATGATTGTATCTCACATGTCATGGATATGAGATATCAAGTCTCTACGTAGGTGTAAATATTATGAGTAATATTTATACTGGATTCACCCACCATGAGAATACTACATAGTTTATTATGTAAGTGTCATAAGTTATTCTCATAGTAATAATAATGTATATCATCCTTCGACCTGAAACCACTATGGACCCCAGATGTGGAGTCGAGTATTTTATTTCCAATCAAACATTGTCTATAACAGGATGACCATAATGATGATTTATGGGTACTTTACAAATCATGCTAAGGGACACGAGTGACCTAGATGAGATTTTCCCTTCCTACATATACAAAAGTAATATCTGTGGGCCCTTTGATAGAGTATGACTATAAAATGCATGGTCGTACTGAAATAAGTCGATATGAGATGTTGGGCTTATTTGTTGTTATTAAGTATACTCCGAGATCAAGGAATAAAATATTGGACTATACAAGGGTGACACATTTTATGTCTTGTGTTCAATATAGATATAAGGGCAAAAGGATAATCGTACATATGATCATTATCACATAAAGTTATGTCAGATCACACGACATTCTTGTCACTTGGGTAGCAGTGTTGTGTTGCTACATACCAATGACCGTTTATAATATTAAATAGATAATTTAATATTATTGGCAACGTTACGAGAACCTATAGGGTCACACGCATAGAGTACTGATAGTGGAATTGACTATTAAATTAAATAAGATTTAATTTAATCATGTGCTAATAGTATTCAATTTGTTTAATACGTTAGCACATATATAATTTATTTGATTATATTTGATTTAATTAAATAAATGAGAATTTACAGTTGTTAAATTAAATATGATTTAATTAAAATTTTACTTTATTTAATTAAAAGAGTTTAATTAAATACAAATAATATTTATTTAACTAAAATAGTTTTAATTTAATAAGGTTAGGCTTATTTTGGAGAAGCCCAAAATAAGAGCATTATGATTTTAGTAGCTCTCTATAAATAGAGGAGCTATTTTCCTTACCAATCTTAATTGTCAATTTTCTCAGAACAAGAGACGACTAGCATTGCATTCCACTTTGTGCTCGCGTGGACTTCGTAGAGATGATGGTATTTTCCACGTTCGTGATCAAAGTTAAAGCACACTTCAAGAGGTAATTCAGAATCCTTATTTTGTATTTGATTTGTGATTGATAGTTTAATCAAGATTCGTTCATCGGACTGATTCCTCTAAGAGGATTAAATTTTGAAAAACCTCTCTTAAATTCCTTTAATTACCCAAAGGGTTAATTCCATCTGTGGCATGTCTAAGCCTAAGGGTTCTTACCTTATGGCTAAAATATAGAAACAACGACATATTGTTATCTTCTAGAAACATTTGTTTCAGCAAGTCAAGCAATTAGGTGAAACTTGTATGCAACCACCCACTTTTGGCCTTTAAATTAAACAATTTTAACATCATATATAATTGTGTAAAACTTGTTCACCTCTTTTATAATGGTTCATCCTTGTCACTACATAAAGTATCATAAAAATGCGCTTTCCTAAAAGTATCTTCTCTAATATCACATATCATATCTTCTAGTTGATCATCTATATCTACATCAACTTCATGTCTTTGTGACATTGTTGTTTGTTTTTCATCTTCTTAATCATGTCACATCCATATTGTATAAATTTGAAAAATTCCATCACAATATAGGTGATGAAATATTTCTTTCTTTGCAATTTTTTTTATATTCTCGCGTATAACCCAAAGACAATGAAATATTCCATTATTGTGGGGAAGATTTTGTTTTACGTATTCAAAAAATTCAAGAACTCCTTTTTCATCCATCAAGCCTAATCTACCAGCTTTCATCCAACTACAATCCATAAGGCATTCTGAAATTTATATCAAAATTTGGTAAAACCATTTAAAACTACAACAATACAACAATACAACAACATAATAACAATATTCTCAATACAACAACTTACTTAATTTGTTTTCAATAATATGGAAAAAAATATTTATCATAATATAAAAATAAAACAATAACATTGTCAACAACGCGTTAACAATCTCAATAAAAAAAACACAATAAGAATGAAACAATTACAAAAACAATATGTAACATTCTAAAAAAAAAATCTCAAACTCACTCAATCACATCATCATATAATATTAGACAACAACAAAAACCTATTACTGTCTCAACAAAATATAACATTCAATCATAACAAAAATAACAAATAACAACATAAAAAATCAACATGCCTTCTAACATGAATGGTGATGAAATATCTAATATACTATAACTATGAATAAGAGGAATGTTAGGAAGATCCTAAAGTCCCACATTGGTTGGAGATAGAGCATTGAAATAGTTTATATAGAGTGTCACCCCTCACCTTACCAACCGATTTTGAAAGGTAGTGTTAGGACAAACTCTAATATGGTATGAGAGCCTATCGATCGGACCTTGGGCAGCCCACCGTTTAAAATCCACGTACCAAGCCCAAAAAGAGTGCTGGACGTGAGGGGGTGTGTTAGAAAGATCCTAAAGTCCCACATTGGTTGGAAATAGAACATTGAAATAGTTTATATAGAGTGTCACCTCTCACCTTACCAACCGGTTTTGTAGGGTAGTGTTAGGCCAAACTCTAATAAGGAAGAAGTCAAAAAATGATTTTCGTGTACACTTCTTGAAGTTTCGTCTTTCCCCTCCTTGAAGTTTCGTCTTTCCCCTCCTTGATTTGAATATAAAATATATTGAAAAACATGGTTTAAAGATTAATGTTATGTTCATTTTATCAAATAAATGATATGCTTGAACCTTAACATTGATATATAATGTCAAAATTTTTAAGGTAGTAAAAATTAGGGGTGACAAAATAGATGGATTGAATGTAGATGGATTGAATTGTTAATGGTGGATCAAAACAATCAATTAGTCCATTAACAATCCACTAATTTTTTTTTAAAATTATCCAATCCAATCTATCCGTTAAGAATAAAATCCATCCAATTTATCCATTAACATATTTTTAATGGATGGATATCCATCCATCCAACTTTTTTTTTTATTTCAAAAAAATAAACGTATTTTTTTTATTTTCGAAAAATTCATTTTTTTTTGTATTTTAAAAAAAATTGCTTTTTAATATATTCATGAAAAAAATTGAATTTTATGTTTAAAAAAATCATTGTTTTCTATTTTCAAGAAAAAAATTGATATTTTAATTTTTGAAAAATATTGATTTTTTTTGGGAAAATTTGAATTTCTTGTATTTCTCAGAAAATTGATATTTTAATTTTTACAAAAAATCGGTCATTTTTCGAAAAAAAAAAATCATTTTTTTCGAGAAGAAAATCTATTTTTTTTATAAAAAAAATCGGTTTTTTGTTTCGAATTTTTTTTTAAAAACAAAATCGTTTTTTTCCGAAAAAATCGATTTTTAATTATTTTAAAAAAAATAACTCTTACAAAAATAAAAATAATCTATTGGATCCTTAAAATATGTTGGATGGATTGAATCCATCCATGCATATAAATGGATGTATTTAATCCAATCCATTAACTTATTTTATATGTGGGGGATTGATTTGATGAATTTTTTATTGGATGGATTAGATGAATTTTGTCTTAATGGATCCAATTGTCACCTCTAGTAAAAATGAATAAAGATATTGCACACAAAGTGTCACTACTACATTAAGTATATATAACTATGGTTGGATGAAAGATTCCATCATGGATGGTGGCCCTTGGTAACGTAGCATGTGTTGGTAAGTAGACTATTTTCCACCATGGGCTAAGGTCCGTGATGAAAAACTAGATAGTGCGATACATTTCACCACAACTAGAAATTTCAATCGTGGTGAAATGTAGTTAGCTCACTTTTTATCATGGTTGGAAGTTCCATCCGTGGTGAAAAGTCAGTTAGCACAATTTTTCATTTTTGTCACATGTTTTGGTTGCTTACATTGAGAACTTCAAGATATCATAATATAGGATATTAAATATTTCTAACACAATTACATTAACAACAACAAGAACAAGAAAAAAAAACAACAACAACAACAACAACAGGAATAACAACAACAATAAGAAGAACAACAAGAAGAACAACAAGAATAACAAGAACAATAACAAGAAAAAGAACAAGAACAACAAGAACAATAACAAGATCAAGATCAACAACAACAACAACAACAACAACAACAACAACAACAATAACAATAATAATGACAATAACAACAACAATAACAAAACAAAATCAATAGCATCATTAGGCATTAAATCTCAAAAATAACAAAAACAAAAACAACAATAAAAACAACAACAACAACAACAATAAAAACAAAATCAGTAAAATCGTTGAACATTAAATCTCAAAACAACAACATTAAATATTTTACCTGACACAACAACAACAACAACAACAACAACTAGTATTATTAACTTGAATCTATGTTTTCCTTCCCTCGTTCAAGTTGAAAAAAAGATGACGGAGTTCCAAAACTTGTTAATGAAAGAAATTATGTTTTTCTAGTTTCTTTTATGGAAGAACTGATGTTTTCAAGTTTAATTTAGTGGTGAAAAGAGTTTCTTAAATATAAGATGAAGTTCGGAGGTAGAAGATGAAGTTCGTCTAGGACAAAAGTGAATGAACATGGAGCATTATATATTTTGGAAATGTAATTTATTTTTAATTTAAAAATAAATAAATAAAAAAGAGGAAAGCACCATTTTTCACCATGGTTTGAATTCCAACCATGGTAAAAAGTGGCTTAAAAATAAATAAAAAAGTCAAAATTGCTAGTGTTAGGATTTAAGCTCATAACCAAGCGCCACTTTCCACCAATGTTGGAATTACAACCATTGTAAAAAGTGTCTTAAAAATAAGTAAAATGTGCTTGTGGTGGGATTCAAACTCATGACGAAACGCTACTTTTCACCACATTATAAATGTCAACCATGATAAAAATTGGCTTAAAAATAAATAAAATGTCAAAATTATTGGTGGTAGGATTCAAACTCATGACCATACGTCACTTTTCACCACAGTTGAAATTTCAACCGTGGTAAAAAAGTGACTTAAAAATGAAAATGAAAGGAACTCTAATTGAGGAGATTCTACCATAGTGGATAATTTTTATGGGGTAATAGTTCATTAGGAAAGGTATATTATGTAGTCATGCGCCATGATTGTCTGTATAAATTAAAGTTTGTGAGATTGTAAAAATAAAACTTTCTATGAGATTATGAAAACTAAACTTTTTGAGATTGTAAAAATGAATGTCACATTTCGCTATGATCGTTAGAAATGACCGTGGTGAAAAAAATTTCAATTTTAATATAAATATACAAATTAAAGAAGCACAATTTTTTTTGTAACAAAGAAAAAAGGAAAATTACAATCGCTGAGATTCCAACAATTCTTAATATATTAGCATAGTTGTTAGTCTGGACCATAATAAAATGTATTTTAATAAAAGAAATGAAGACTCTAAATAAAAGTAATTATATATTTACGTTGATTAAATGGCGAAGTAACAATATGTTACAAAATATTTATTTTGTAGTAATGTTTGGTTGAAGAAAAAGGAAAGTCAACAGCACAACAAATCATATGCTATTTCACAAAGATGCATACACACACTAATATTACAACACATTATTCATTCAAAACATCATATTACATTACATTATTCATTAACCAATACTAGTAGTTTTTTAAGCAAATAAAGTACTAGCTTATTAGATTAATCACAAGGATCAACATAACTTTCATTTTACAAAATCCAAACTTCAAATTGAAACAACAACAGGAAACTCATTTATCTCATCACTCCAAGGATTAATCTCCTTAGTTGTATAAACGTTCCTTAATGCACACCAAACAGCAGTGTTGCACTTAAATCCAGACCCAAATGCAATTTGCCAAATCCTATCACCTTTTCTTATTCTCCCTTTAGCTTCACAATATGCTAACACATACCAAATTGAACTACTTGAAGTATTACCATATCTATAGAGTGTCATCCTAGAAGGCTCTAATTGAAAATCACTTAATCCAAGCACTTTTTGCATCTCATCTAGAACTGCTCTTCCACCAGTATGTATACAAAAGTGCTCAAAACACAACTTAAAATCAGGTGTGTAAATCTTCACCTTGTTGTTTAAGTACTTTTTGACAACAAAAGATGAAATAAACTTGAACTGTTCTAGTAAAGGTAAGACATATTTTCCAAGTGTTGTGATGTTTTGTTTAAGTGCAAAACCAGCTGAACTCATTAGATCTTTTGAAAGTGATACTCCTGTGTTTTTGTTGGTTTCATCTTCTTTTTGAAGGATAGAATTATAACAACTATCTTGTGAGCCTGTGTGTGTACGAACGGTGTGTTTAAGATGATACTTTGAACGACGAGAATCAGAGGAAATGTTTGAGAGTAAGATTGCAGCACCACCAACACGAAAGAGACAATTTGAAACAAGCATTGATCTGTTATTTCCCAAGTAACTTCCGCTGTTGATATTTTCTGTGCTCACTACTAAGGCATATGAATTTGGATGTACCTATCAAATATGAAAATATGGAATTAAAAACTTTAATTAAATGGGAAGCAAAAATTAAAAAATGATTAACAGACCTGTAGAAGTTGTTTGGCAAGATCTATGGCTATGAGTCCAGCGCTACAACCCATACCACTTAAATTATAGCTTAAAATTTGATGCTTAAGTTTGTAACGGTTAATAACCATAGCACTAAGAGAAGGTGAAGGATTGAATATAGAACAATTTGTTATAAGAATTTCTATATCCTCAACATTCATTTTTGTCTTCACCATAAGATCATCAATAGCACCAAAAATAACTGATTCTGTTTCTTTCCTTGCTTCAATAGTACAAATACATAGTGGGGTTTTTAATAAAGACTCTGGCAGATAAGTCTTATCCCCAAATCCAGACTTATCCATAATTTTTTTTTGGAAAAGTATGCTCTCATTTTTAATGTGCCCTCCAGATTTTGATTGTTGTATAAACGTTTCCTTACTGCATATGCAACTAGGAAAAGGTTTATAGCATGCAAAATCCACTAGATATACCTTTTTTGAGAATTTCTTTTGGTAAAATGTTGCTATAAATGCGATTAAGGCACACCATAGTAATAGTGAAAATATGTTTCTAGAGAGGGTAGAAGACTTGTATTGAGCTAAGAAAAGGAATAACATTGAAAACATACTCATGATGATGGATATGCCAGGGTTCATGTCGAGCTTTCTATTTATAGAAGTATGTAATAACGAACAGGGAGTTACATTGAATATAATATAATAAAAAGACATACAAGCAGTTAATTCTATATATTACTTTTTATCGTAAATTTTGATTATATTTAAAAGTTTTAAACAGATTTTTTAATTAATTTTTAAGTGAAAAATATTAAAAAAATATTTTGAAATATTATTATTATTATTATTATTATTATTATTATTATTATTATTATTATTATTATAATTTATAGAAAATTTTTAATTAGTTAATAATTAATTTATTGTAATGTTATCTTGACTTAGTCCAAATCATTAAATATTATTCTTTCTCTTATATATTCCTTTCCTATTTTTGGGCATGCAAGAAAAATAAGAACACTTGAGGCTAATTTGACAAAATCACTTTCATACTTACTTCTCTTATAAACTTATGTACCTTTTAATAAATTGAATATCTTCTATTGAAGGTATATGATTTATAATATATATTTGATATGTAAGTGTTGAGTGGGGTCACTTGTATGAGATTTTGACAAAATCTCAGTACTCATGAAAATTATTAGACACACACTTAGAGTTGTCAAAATAGATTATTTGACTTAAAAGGGTTGACTTTGGTGGGTCTCGAATTTGTTAGGACTGAGGCAAAAAAGTCAGGTTATAATATGAGCTCGAAAATTACTGCTGAATTTGATCGTAAATGTGCTTCGAACTATCCAGCTCTAAACGAATTTTTTTAATAAAAGAATTAAAATAAAAATAGCATGTTATTTATTATAAATAAAATTAAAAATTATATTATTTTATACATGATATATTTTTAAATACTATATTTTTTCTTTTATAAATACTATAATGTATTTTTAAATACAACACAAGTTTAAGTAGTATAAAATGATACTCAAATATTTAACACACATGAAACTAATATAATAGAAAGAAAGAGTGTTAATTATGTTAATGTATAAGATTTAAAAGATAAAAATTAAATATAATAGATATAAAATTTAATGAGGTGGGAAAATTAATGTGTAATTTTCGAGTAAAATAATATAAATATAAATATTTTATTTTTAAACTTATAGTTATGCGGGTCTAATGGGCTATCCACGGTCAATATGTGTTAACTGTAATGGGTAGCAGACTTTTTAAAGTTGAGTTAAAAAAGCCCTGAAAAATATAGACTCTAATTTTAAGGAAATTTTACCCCTTACCCTTCCAATTATACTCATACCCGTACACTAAAAAATTTTGGACCAAAATACCATCGTATAAATAGTTATAATTTTAGAAATTTTACTTTCCCATTTCATTTCCATTTGAAGACTTCTGAAACTACCATTTTTCACCTACAAACCGGAACACTTAGCATAAGTCTTTCGGTACACAAAGTGTAAACCGGAACACATTTCAGAAGTCTTTCAGTTTAGAAAACATATACCGGAACTCTTAGAGTAAGTCTTCCGGTTTTTGTTTTTTTTCGTTTGTTTACCGAAAGACTTTAAGTATGTCTTTCGGTATTATGAGTTTTTTAAATTCACCGGAAGTCTTTTTGCAAGTCTTTCGGTTCATTTTTTTTTTATATTTTTTTAAATTTTAAAAATCTTTTTTAATGTTTTTATTTTGGCAGTGGCGCGCACACGAGGCAAACACGGTAGGATCCCTTTTCGCGGACTAGGACGGGGTGAATCATCGAGAATGGCTGAAGAAGAGCATATTGACGCATCTGCATCAGCAACCGAGTCTGTTGGATATGCAGGAGGACCGTACGATACCTCTCTTTTAGTTAAGTACGAACATCATATTGCTGGACATATATTGTTCGGTGAGGTAAGTAAACGAAAATTATTTAATATTGAATAAAATTCGAATTTTTAATGTTGAATTTTATAATATATTTACTTTTAATTATTTTCAGGAGAGAGGTTCGAAGAAAGAGTTAAAGGTAGCCGGACATAGGTTGAAGTTGATTCAAAGGGTTCCACTACAACTACCAAGAGAGATGGAGGGTTAGATATCTAGGTCTGGTTTAGCTTCACTCCAGAGAACTAGTTTGACAAAGATAAACACGAACCTGGTTTTCACATTTGCAGAGAGATGACATCTAGAGACATCTTCATTTCACATGCCGTTTGGTGAGATGACGATTAGATGACGTCTCTTGCCTGCTTCACTTGCCCATCAGGGGAGTCTTTTGGAGCCCTCAAGATATCAATGAAGGATTTGCTATTGAGTGGGTTGTTGATTACTTAGGAGTATCACAGAGAGTGGCACAGCTACAAGTCCGTGACTGCAGGGGTTCTTATTATAAGTTGGAGTGGTTATATGATCGATTTGTAGAGCATATAGCTGCTTCTAAATGGGATTATGCGACTAGAGCTTATCTGTTGATGTTAGTGGGTTCCACTATTTTTGCGGACAAGACGTTTATGCATGTCGAGGCACGATACCTATCATTATTTATAGACTTGGAAGGGTTATCAAGATATAGTTGGGGAGCAGCTGCGTTGGTTACCCTCTATAGATATCTCGGAGATGCTTCCATGTTCAGTTGTAAGCAGCTCGGTGGTTATCCGACTCTCCTACAATTATTTATTTTAATTTAGTATATTTTGATTTAATTAATTTTATTTTGTATATTAATTTTATTTAGTATATTAATTTTATTTATCTAGTTTATTATGTTATAATTAATTATTTTAAACTTAGTAATAGTATTAATTTTGTAATAGTGCTAAATTCATGAGTATTTTCCAACACTTGGAAAAAAAGGAGAGAATTGGATACCAGCTAATAATGTGGGTCTCCCTCGAGCGATGAGATGGTCCTATAGGCAAGGTGTCCTGAAGGTGGATGACTTGTGACCTATTCTGGACGAGATGACACTTGCCGATGTCATATGGCGCCCATTCGAGAATCATAAAGTATGGCGTCAATTTGATGAGTTATGTCTATATAGGGGGTGTCTGACGTGGGGTGACACAATTGTTCCATACTTGCCTGACAGATGTATGCGTCAGTTTGGATACAGGCAGTATGTTCCACATCCACCTCTTGATTATACGATGGCTGGTGATATTGATGTTCAGTGGATTAGTTACCATCAGAGCGTTCGGGATGTGATTCGTCCGACATCACTGGCCACCACCCCATATGAGACAGATGATGGATATCTTTAGTGGTATTATCGTGTTTCGCATCCTCGTCCAGTACCTCCCTATTGTGATGCGCCAAGTGAGGTGCCAGTTCCTGTTTATGAAGCAGGACCATCTGATCCTAGCTGGGCTCGTGTGTCTTTATTGATTCATCGTTATCTTCAACAGGCTGGTGTTGAAGAGGATGATCCATAATTTGCTAAGTTGTTCGAAGCTTTACATATTGCTCAATCACATTGACTTATATTTATATTTATGGTTATGTGTTAACTTTTAGACGTGTTGACTTATACTTATGGTTATGTGTTAACTTTTAGACTCATTTGACCTAGTTGGTTTATGTTTATGTGTTAACTTGTAGCGTGAAATTAAAAATGAGTAACATAATTTATAATTCATAATGCGTTGGTAATATAGGCGTAAGTTGTTTCCAATGTTGTAGACGTCCTGCAAATCCTAGCATCCAAGATGTTGCTGCTGGAGAACGAAACTTCTTTCAATCTATTGTCATTGGTGGCAATGGAAACCCTTCTTTCATGTTTACCTAAATAAAAAAATAATCAAAATATTAAGTAAAAATAACGAAAAAAATTAGGTTTAATCACATTATATAAAAATAACCAAGTACCTGAACCCAATGATTTGTGTTTACAAAACCAATGCAGTAAAATGATACATTTGGTGAACATGAAGTTGTCATAGGGAAGAAAGTCCAGCATTCGAATCCTAAACAGACAAGTACAACATTATAACGATTCGCTATCACGTAACCCATATCTGGTAGAGTTAACCATTTATGTGGTTGTTGAGGACCAAATAACTCTATCATCAAAGATTCTCTCACTACTGCTAATTGATCAGTAAATAAATTGGCATACAAACTTGATCTTTCGTTATGTATTATTTCCAACCCAAGTCTCGACGAACCATTGGCCAACCATCTTCACCATATCCATGCAATGAAGCAATGACTCTAAATACACAATTACCATCTGATACGACATTAACTACATCATCAATATATGACCAGATGTGATTAAGAAACTGAAGGATGAACTGCTTAGATGACTGTGAAGATTGTGATAATTTCAACTTCTTCGAAGCCTGTGATAGTTGAGATTCCTTTTGTGAAGCCTGTGATGGTTGAGATTTCTTCGAAGTCTGTGATGGTTGAGATTGCCTCTGTGAAGATTGAGATGCTTGATCAACATACTCGTGATACGAAGGGTCTCTATAAAAAACACACCCTACTGGTTTTTTGCCTTTCTTCTTGACTCCCCCTTTAGTTTTTATTTTATCAAGTGGTGGACACATAGAAGTCATTGTGGGGAAGGCAAGTTCAAAAACCCTACTTTTTAATGCCCTTTTCCCCACAACATCCAGTGACTTAAACTTTTCCCATAACTCATCTATTGCACTACTCATATCCACCTCTGATCCATCATCTACGTCTTCGTCCAACTTTACTTCTATACTTAGTTTTCTCCAATGAACATGCACAACATCTATTGGTATCGGTATACCATCAATTCTATATCCTGTCAACTCATAAGCACAAGGTAATCTGTAGGTTGTTCTAAGAGTACAACGACATATTTCCTTGTTAGTTCCAACATAATCAACTCGTTTTCACTCTTCAGCAATGCGTCTCAATGCATCTCGAGACAATAAACCACGTAATTTATTGTAAAATGGACTTACATGGGCGTGCTCAACTTCATAAAAACTCTTTTGAAAAGAAGCTCTAATTTTGCCCAGTTGTAACTTTAAGTTGTCATTCATAGCCTCCCAACATTTGACCATGTCACCAATACTGTTCCCCAACATTTGCTTTAACTTCCAATGAGCAGACTCAACCCTAAAATTAATACATATTAAAAATATTTTAAAAAAATACAAAAATGATATACAATTTAGAAATACTAAAAATAAATACATACCGATTAGTCGTGGTGTTACCCAAATGTAGCACTCAATTAATCCATGCTCCAATAAATTTTTGTCTATATGGTGTCAACCATATGTCCTTCACATAATCAATAAATTCATTACAATCAACACACGCTGCTTAAGTTGGTTCAACCTTTGATCATACTCAACCTCATCACTAGCCCATACAACATCCGTCCATAATTCATCAATTTTCTTTTGCATCTCACTAGCCACATATTGTTTCCGTTTTGCACCAACATTCTTGTTAATATGAAATCGACATAGCAAACTAATCGACCTTGGAAACACAATTTCAATGGATTTCATCAAACCAAGATCTCTATCTGTCAAAATCACTTGTGGACACGAATCTTTCTTCACAAACAATTGTTTAAGCTTATCTAGCATCTAACAAAAAGTCTCAGTCTGCTCAGACTCAATATACGCAAATGCGACAGCAAAAGTCAACTTGGTTGATGTCATGCCAACAATTTCAAACAGAGGTTGCCTATATTTGTTTGTCTTGTAAGTGATGTCCATAACTAACACAATAGAAAAAATATTCAACAACTTAACTGAATCTAGATGAGCCCAAAATATATCTCTAATAACTTCAGAGTCATCTCTTTTTCTACTCCAATAAACATAACCTGCATCCTCAATAAGCTTAAAAAAATGTTGTATCTCACTTCTAGGACCTCTTATAATTTTTTCTATCATACTATTCTGCTTGTATATTTGCGTGATCCGAGTGACATTATCTGGATCTTTCTCTTGCAATGAAAGCAATATATGTCTAGGTGGAACCTTTCTCTTTGTCAAATCAACAACATGTTGCTTCTGATCCGCTGTCAACCTACCAACAAATGTGTGACCGTCTAATCTATCAGGTAAACCATGGTTATGAACTCCACATTTTACATCAATCTTCCATCCAGATCCATCAGTCGTTGGAATTGACCTGATTCTAAATGGACATCCACATTTTTTCGTTGCACTTTGGGTTCCACTATCAATATCTTTGTGTTTTCCACCTTTATCACATCCAAATATTAATTTGTTACTTCTTCCTCTCTTGCCTGTTTCAATATCTGAACCAGTGATGATAACCGTTACTTTATTTCGGATTCCGATCTCTTTAATCCATCTTATCACCTCTTCTCGTGTACCAAATCTTTGAGTAGTTGAAAAACCATCAGACGTATCTACACATATCTGATCTTTATCGCATATTTGTGAAGGAATTTTTGTACCTGCATAAAAAAAATTTACAAAAGCAAATCGGAAGACTCGGGAAAAGAGTTCTGGTAGACAAAGATAGTAAACCGAAAGACTTGTAAAAAGTGTTCCGGTACACTTTTCCTTCATACCAGAACTCTTAAGACAAGTGTTCCGGTAAATAATACTACCAAACCGGAAGACATGACATATAGTCTTCCGGAAGATTTCTACGTGAAACTCAAACCGGAAGACTTTGTTTAACTCTTCCGGTACATATTTTGTATAAACCATAAATCTTAGCCAAAGTCTTCCGGTTTGGAAAAAACAACATACCGAAAGTCATTTTAAATGTGTTCCGAACGACTTGATGGATGAATTTTTCGGAACTCTGAAAATCTGGCAGGACAGTAAAAAGTAAAAAAAATAAAATAATAAAAAATAGACAGGGATAAAATTTGTATTTTTTTAAAAATGTAGGGGTATGGGTATAATTGTAGGGGTATGGGGTAAAATTTCCTAATTTTAAAGCTCAAATCCTATAATTTTTTGGGTCGGACGAGATGGCTTATATTTACTAGCCCATTTTGACAGCTCTATTATTACTGTATCACAATGTCAACAACAAAAATTATGGAGGTGCGATGTGGGTGGTAGACCTCTAACATACGCAGAACGATTTTGGTTCATATTACTTGCAACACCAATTTTATATGTTATGTACTATTATTTTAGGATTGATCCATATAGCTTGTTATACTAGTTTAGCGCATCACATCTATGATTTTAATCCATAATTTTTTTTCATTCTTCTTTTAAACCTTTGAAATATATGAAAGATTATTGTAAATTTTGATTATATTTCAAAAGTTTTAAATATTATATTTTTCACTAAATTTTATGTTTTAAGTGGCAAATATGAGAAAATATTTATAAAAAAAATTGTTATTATTTATTTAGTTAGTTTACAATTTATTGTAAATTTTAATTTAGTCAATTAATTAATTTTTTATAATAATGATTTGACTTAGTCAAAATCATTAAACACTATTTCTCTCTCTTATATTCCTCATTTCCTATTTTTGGGACCGTGCATAGAAAATAAGAACAATTAATGTTAAACTTAACCAAACCTCTTTTATATTTCTTTCTTTTTTTTTGTTTATGGTTACATTTTGCAGTTATTTTAAAGATTATTTTTTTGATGTTCTGATATCTAAATTTTTTACTAAGAATCTGAGAACAATATATTAAATTCTAAAGAACTTATACTTATGAGGCGGATAAATTAAAAAAAAAAGTATTCATAAACGTCTCAAGTTTGTTTAAAGGTTCATATACGCCTAAATGTTCATATTCGTTTAAATGTTCATATAGGACTCCCATAAACTACATTTTATTAACTTTCACCCACAAAAGTGAATGTAAAGGAATGCATATTTTGTCATAGAGAGTTATTGTTAAATTGAACAAGTATGTTATCAAGTAAGCATGTTTTGGATTATTTTGTTGTAATGCAAATCTCCTTTGAGTAATGGACTCATATTAATAATAGTTAATAAGAAAAAGAACAACTTTTTTCTTAAACCTAGCTCCAAATTAACAACAATAACAATGGCAGATCCATAGAGGGATGATGAGTTAGTCTTGGGGAGTTTGGTTTAAAGTCCTAATCTTAGGATTAGGGACCTTCCTCCCTTAGGGTTAAGTTATTCGTCTCTCTATCTTCTAGGTTTCCTTTAAAGTGAATCTATATGAGTGGTTTAAACATGAAGGATAACGAATGGACTGAGATCAAACGTAA
Organism: Lathyrus sativus; assembly: GCA_963859935.3. Taxonomy (NCBI): domain Eukaryota; kingdom Viridiplantae; phylum Streptophyta; class Magnoliopsida; order Fabales; family Fabaceae; genus Lathyrus; species Lathyrus sativus. The sequence continues at coordinate 464,915,579 of OZ012741.1, read as the reverse complement.
CATCCCAGTGGAGCGTAAAATAAGATTTTCTGTTTGAGCTGAAAAGAGAGGTAAGGAGACAAAGGAGGAAGAAGTAGTAACATTCTGGCCCAGAGGGATAAGAGAGGAAAAAGATTTGGTTTTGCTATGTTCTGAAAAGTTACGAATGAAAGAACATTGGCAGCAAAAGTAGATAGCTTTCAAATATCTGGACAGAAGATCCATGCTAACATCCCCAGGATCCAAAGAAATGAAGGAAGGAAAAACCAAGAGTTTGGCAACCCTGATAAAAATGGGTCAAGGCACGAAAGATCTTTCAAGTCGTCTAATTTCTTTTTGGCTCAACAAATACCCCATGGAGAAAGATCATATGCTTAGGTTGTAAGGAAATCCTTGTGTGAGTGGATGGAAAAAAAACCAACTTTTGCTCATTAACAATTCAACGTTGACGGTCCGGAGCTCGACAGATTTGAAAAGGCCTTTGTAGAGGAAGTTATTAAGTCAGGTACAACCTATGGGATCCAAGAAGCTCTTAACTATGAAGGTTTTTTTGGCATCAAAGTGACATCGTTGGGCGCTAACTTGTGCCTGTTAGAAGAAAAAGAAGAAGGCTTAATAGCATCCTTGGTAAAAGATGATATTGAGTCTCAAAATGGTTTTCAGAAATCAATTTGTGGACTCCTGAAAAAATTGATAGAGAAAAATTAACATGGCTCAAATGTTTTGGTCTGCCGTGCCATGCGTAGGGAGATAATTTTTTCAAGTTTGTGTCTAGCTGTGTAGGAGAATTCGTCTGTTGTGATAATGAAACTAAGAAGAAAAAGACATTCGATGTTGCAAGATTCTTAGTAAAAACAAAATTTGCAATGAATCTGAATGAGGTCTTTAATGTGGAAATAAATGGATCAATATTTCGCATCAAATTTGTTGAAGATTACCACGGCTCTAAAGGAGTTCAATTATCCAAAACTGGAAAGGAGATAGAAAATGGGGGATCATAGGAAGAAGAAGATGAAGAGGGTGACTGGGAGAAGGCATATGACGTCTCGAGTTCTCAAAGAAATAGAGACCTAGAACTTGGAGAAGGCAAAAAGTAGTATCAAGAAAAGTGGAAATGTAAGAGCAGATATGAGGTGGGGCCTAGAGATAATAGTGTAGTAGCAGGAGAAAAGCAAATTTTTTGAAATATGGGAGTAGGAAAAAGTGATGATAGTGTAGTGGCTTGTACGCTTTTTGGTGGCAGGCTTAAGACTGATATGTTGAAAATTTTAAGGGTTGTGAAAGTGACATCATGGCTAGCTGGCGAGGCAAACATTACTCTTAATCTGTGTGAAGATAATGGTATGGGCCATACTACAGTTGAGCTGGAACAATCAAACATTCTAGAGGAGACCCTTATCCATTTAAACAACATTGGGCCCATTGAACCTGGTTTTAATGGGAGGAAAAAGAAGCTAAAACTTATTAATGATATTTATGAGAGCATTAAGATACCTTATTCCCCCTCCTATTTTTCTGCTCTGGTCCACTCCTTCAAAAAGGTTGATATATCTTCTAAAGGGGCTAGCAAGGTAACAAATAATGAATCATTGTGTGATGTTGAGATCGAGGAAATCCATCTAATTGCTCAAGTGGCGAAGCCCTTTGCTGTGATTCAATCACATACTCTAATGTAATGAGGGGAATGTCAGAATTCTCAAGGCCTTAGGCGTAATCCCAGTTAGATTTTGGAGGTCAATTAAGGAACTAGGAGTGGAGGCCGAAGAGGATGATGAGATCTTCGAAAGGATAATCAGAGACCTAGAAAGTAGAGACATAATTGCTTTTGAAGGTAGAAAGGAAGCTGAATGCAGGGTTCCATGAATTGTGTAACCCTAAACATTGGTGGGTGTGGTTCAATCATTAAGAGGAAGAGGTTGAGGCATGTTCTTACAGAAGGAAAAGTAGATATTTTCTTCATCCAAGAAACTAAGATTAAGACATGAAGAAGCAGTTGGTAGAGAGTTTGTGGGGATCCGGTTCAGTCCATTGGTATGCTTTGGATTTGACTGGTCAAGCATGTGGTATTGTAACAATGTGGAATAAGGAATCTTTCAATTATGTATTCATCTTAAAAGGCAGAGGATTCTTGGGTGTTGCAGGGCATTGGAAAGGTATCTTTGTTATCTAGTAAACGTGTATTCTCCGTGTTACTTAGGAGAAAAAAGACTCTTGTGGGAAAATATCTTAGGGGAAAAGCTCAAATATCCAAAAGGAGAATGACTTTTAGCTGGAGACTTTAATTCCATAAAAGCTAAGTATGAGAGAAAAGGAAAAGGTAAACCGAATTTGAGAGATTGAGGAATTCACTAATTTTATTGAGTAAATAGAATTGGTAGATGTTCCATTGGTTGGAAGCAAGTTTACCTGGATAAATACAAGCGGCACCTGTAGAAGTAGGCTTGACAGATTTCTGATAACTGAAGAATTGATTTTGAAATGGAGGACAGTCGCTCAACAATTTGGAGTCAGAGATGTCTCTGATTGCAAACAAGTGTGGTTGAAACCCAACGTAACTAACTAGGGCCCAAAGCCATTCAAATTCTTCAATTGTTGGCTGAACCACCCTGAGTTTCAGAAGTTCGTGGACGCGGAATGGAAAGCCATAATTGTCACAGGGAGTCCAACCTATTGTTGGCTCCTAATTTCGACACCTGAACAGAGTTAAAAAAAAATAGCAAATAGAATTTTCTGGGAATATAGGTACTTCGACTAAAACGTTGTTTGATGGAGTAAGAGTCGAAGATGTGTTTTTTATCAGAAGGTTCTATGTTTTAGACTTAGAAATATTCCTCAATATTTAGAAGATCCAATTCGATGAAGCATTGTTTGGGGGAGTCTTCGATGAGAGTTCATTTGAATTCAAATAAAAGAGGGGAAGTCCGTTTTAAAAAAGACACGTGGAACATTCCGGTGGTTCGAAGGCATTCGTAGTAACACTTGTCTTGAAATTATTTGTTAGCCGTTAATAGCGGTTATGTTCGATGGTTATAAATAGCAGATCTTAGTTTTAAGATGTGTGTGTCCAATTGTGTACAAAATCTCTAGTTTCTCTGAGTATCCGTGTGATTGAGAGAAAACGGGACGTGAGAATGTATGTTGGTTAAACACCAGTTTTATTTCAATGCAATTTAACACTTCTTTTACTTAAAAGTTTGTTTTTCTTCATGCATGTTATTATCCTTGTCATTTATCAGCACTTTACTTTCTTTTATCGTTACTTAGATTCATTCATGCGTGAAATGAGTTGTTTTGTCCTAGAACTTGTCGAAGTGTTTATAATTCTCATCCACTTCACTTAAAAGACCAATTAGCACATGTCCTAGGATTTGTGTGGTCGATCCTGCAAGTAACACATACCTCTTTAGATTTTTTATACCAGCGGTTGTTAGCCAATTTTCTCGGTGAACAAACTGGCATGCCCAGTGGGACAGTGCTAAGTGGTTACGAAAATCAATTTTTTTATGGAAAAAATCTTCTTTGGGAAAATTGTATTAGTTTGTGATAAAAAGTTTTCTTTCGGAAAAAAACTTCGTTGCATGTTATTGAGAAGTGGTAAGGTAGCCACTGTTAACGAAGAAAGACCAAAAAGGAGATATAGGAGGAAAATGGAAACAAATCAAAACCAGTCAAATAATCCTTAGGATGTCCCAAACGACAATATAGAATAACATATAGGAGCTTCGACAACGGGGCCAACGGTCTCAGAATCTATTTCAGAGGCAATACCGTCTATGGGAAGTTTGATGCCCACACATTCAATTCCCCATACGCAACCTATTTTGACCTACATTAGGCTAAGGGGTCCTCCTCAGACCCCACCACCAATAGGGACGTCGATGTATAGAGGCATTTCTCCCCCGGGATTTTCAATGCCTTTTCCGCGAGATCCACCCTATGGCATGCCAATTTCGTTGATGGAAAATTTACAAAATGCCCCTCCGTTATATACAGAACCCGTAATGATGTCCCCATTACATGGATCCGGTACTGGGATAAATATGGGTCAAAATAGCCAGAACTTAGGCATAGGGTATTCAGCCCAGATGCCAAGTTTGACGATTAATTCTGCATCTTATTTAAGACAACAAATGGACAAAAGTAACCACCAAATGGTTCAGATGATGTCTCAAACTATGGGGGAAATCTTTCAAACCCTCATCCGGAATACTACGCAAGCCAATCAACAATTGGCAGCGCAAATGACGCGCATGGCGGAATTCTTGGGTGTACGAAATCCCCCTCGACAACCACTGACGGATTATTTTAGAGAAAACCAAGGAGTAGTCTTCGATAAAGACAACACCATCAATCAAGTTCCACAAAACCAGGCCCAGGAAAACCAAAATAACTGGGGAATGGTCGAACAACCTAGGATCGAACCTCCTAGGTATCAACCACAAATTCCTAGAGAGGAAGAACCAAGGGTAGTGTTGGTAAATAAGAACCAGGACACGGAAAATGTCGTACAACAGGTTCAACGTAACAATCTAGCAGCAGGAAATAACTTGGCTGCCATGGTCGAAAGAATCGTGGCACATAACAAAGTAAATATTGGCCTTCGACGACCAAATTACACGTCACCATTGTCGGAATATATCCTCCAGATAGACTTGCCCCCCAGAACAAAAGTCCCCAAATTCACTAAATTTTCTAGGGACAATACTGAGTCTAATGTTGAACACGTGGCTAGGTACCTGATAGAAGTGGGTGACATTTCGAATAGTGAGAATCTTAGGGTCAAGTACTTCCCAAGTTCTCTTAAAAAAATGCTTTTACCTGGTTCACAACTTTGCACCCAAATTCAATTCACACTTGGGCCCAATTAGAACGTCTATTTCATGAATAATTTTATATGGGACAGACGAAGATTAGTTTGAAGGAATTGGCTAGCATAAAATGAAAGTTCGTTGAGCTAATTGATGATTATCCAAATAGATTTCGACTCCTCAAAGCAGGGTATCTTACGCAAATACTAGAGCATGAGTTAGTCGAAATAGCTGCTAGTGCCTTAGATTATTCCATCAGAAAGAAATTAGACACACAATACCTAAAGGATATGGCCTAGTTCACTAATAGAGTTTGACAGTTGGAACACTTAAGAGAAGAGAAAGTAAGGGAAAATAAGAGTAGAAGGATAACCTATGTCGATTTCGATGAAGATGACGAAGGGCCATGCCATGAGTCTATAAGTTTCGACGAAAATGAAATAGATCCCGCCGAATTAAAAAAGGGTTCATCCTATTCTTGCAAGGTGATAACACCTTCGAATGGGAAAAACCCTACTAAGTCAGATAAGAATGATAGGTTCCCTAAGAGAACTTATACATTCGACGTCACCAAGTGTAATGAAATCTTTGATTTACTAGTTAAAGATGGGAAACTGATAGTACCTCCTCGTGCTAAGATACCCCTTTTAGATCAAAGAAATAAAAGAGGATTTTGAAAATACCATAATTTTTTGGGTCATAAAACCTCTCAATGTTTTCTTTTCAGAGATCTTGTGCAAAATGCTATCCTGGAGGGGAGATTGAAATTTAGAGAGAAGCTCAAAAGCTAGACAAAGATGGATGTTGCACCTCAACAAATTGCCGACACACACTATACTGAGCCTAAAATGGTTAACATGGTCGGGGTTACTCGGGATCTCGACGGTGCTGTAAACATGGAGGAAGTCACTAAGGATTACCTTAATAAGGATGTTCTGGTTTGAGTCACTGAAGAGCTTGGTCAAAAATTTTTGAAGGATTTTGTCCAAGAAGCAACTAAAGGTTTCACCCAGGAGACTACTGATGGCTCCAACGGCGAAGTCACTGATGATTTTGCTAAAGGGTTGGGTGAAGACTCTAATTGAATGATAGTAACAAAGGAAACTACTGACAATTTCATTCAGATGGATAAGGCTATTGATGGCCTTCAAATGCAGTTCTACAAGTTAGGCATCACTGATGGTGTTGATATAAACATTAACATGGTGGAGGTTTTGTAGGAAACTCCAATGGAGGCCGACCGAGTATGTCGACATGAGGAATACAATGAAGTGGCCTACCTGAAGAATGAAGAAAGTCTTATAGACTTCCTTCATAGGTGCCAAAATAAAAAGTCCGAGGTAATGTTGTGCCCCAGGTGCAGTGTCGTGTTCGACAAAAAAGCGGCAGGCAATATAGAGGGTGTCAGAAAAGCAAAAGAGATACGTGAGCATAGGGCCTCTTATGACCAACGGGGTTTCGACCAAAGAAGATCCGCTTATAGGCAGGACAAAACTAGGCTAAGGATGCCTGGGGTTAGGCCAGCCACATTTAAACCTACAACAGAAACTTCCAAAGGGAGTTGGATAAGGCCAGTTGAGGGCAAACAGTCGGGACAGAAAAATAGCAGAAATTCGACGTTGACAGAGGCTCGTCGATAGATTACCATAAGTAGTTCAAAGCCTCAAAGAAGATGGCTTATGTCTCGGAAAATTACAAGGGAAAAAATCCAATGTCTCGATCTCAATGGAGAAGAGAACAACGTAGGAGGAATGCCCAAAGGGAGGTTGAAGCTAAGCCTGAGACCATCACTAACCTATCTTCTGTGAAAGAAAAAGATGAAGGATTAAAGCCTTTGACAAACTTCCCGTGGGAGGAAGCTATTTGCTACCTAGGGGAAGGAGGATAAAGAGAGGCACGATCGAGAAGAAGATGAAATGCTTACAGATTACTTCGACTTTAGGTCAGAGGATTCTTTAGATATCATAGTAAACGTGGTATCAGTTATACCCAGTGAATTCGACCAAATTACTGAGGTCAAAGATCTAGATATGTACACGGAAGCAAAAATGGCGGCACACAAACTAGTGTGCTACTATGTCATGAACAATGGGTGCATTGAAGAGTAGAATGCATTCTTCAAACGACCAGACGAGGCGATGAAAAGTTATCTTAAGGCTTTATTCATCATAGGAAAGGTGGAGAATGTCGTAGTCAACAGATTTTAGTGGACTGTGGCGCCACGGTGAATTTAATGACGCACTTCATGTTAAGAAGGATTGGAAAATATGACACGGACACCAAGCCTCATAATATGGTACTTTCAAATTATTAAGGAAAGGTGGGCACCACTTTGGGTGTAATACAAGTTTATTTGACAGTAGGGACTGTTACAAGGCCCACTGTATTTATGGTCGTCAAGACGAAAGTCAATTATAACTTGTTGTTGGGTCGAGAATGAATACATGGAGTAGGGGTTGTACCATCCTTCATGCACCAGAGAATCACTATATGGAGACCAGATGGTACCGTCGAAAATATCAAAGATGATCAAGGCTATTTCAAAGCTTCAATCAACCATGTCGACAGGCGTAGCTTCGACAAACACTTGGCCAATTTCTCTTTCACCCTAGACGACGAGCTTTACTATTCGTTGTATCTTCATCTTGTTCAAGGTTTTCGATGGGACAGGGAAGTGATAGGAGATGAGAGCTTGCCATGTCCTGATGTATATGGGATAACCCCAACAAGTTGGGGAAGCGAATTCGGTGATGATGACTGAGTTTGAAGTACTAAAAAGAATTTCGGCTTACATAGTTGAAAGTAAGTTACAAACAACCTTAGAGGCTGAAATGGAAAGCATGGTTGTGGAAGCCAATCAAAATTTTCACCAAGAAGGTCCTGGTAAGAACTTTGATCCAGAGTCTCCTGATAAGGTTCAAGAAGAAGATAGAGGCTCGATGCAATTTATGATGACGAGCCTTTGGGTTTCAAAAGGGATCCTTTGGCATCCAACACTAAGATGTTGCCGCAAGATCCACTCCAAGAGATCAACCTGGGAGAGGAGGAAACAAGAAGGCCAATGTATATAAGTGCCAACATCAGTGCACAACTAAAGGTCAAAGTAATCCAACTACTGAAGGAGTTTAAAGATAGTTTCACATGGGATTATAACGAGATGCCAGGCTTGAGAAGGTATTTGGTCGAATCAAAGTTTCCTATAAAGCCGGGAAAGAAGCCTATCAAGCAGACCCCCAGAACAGTTTGCATTGGAAGTCCCATCGAAGATCAAGGAAGAGGTCGAAAGGCTTCTCCGATGTAACTTCATTCGCACAACCAGGTATGTTGAATAGTTAGAAAATATAGTACATGTTATTAAAAAGAACGGGTCTTTCAGAGTGTGCATAGATTTTAGAGATTTAAATGTTGCAACTCCAAAAGACGAATATTCGATGCCTGTGGAGGAAATGCTAGTCGATTCTTCTGCAGGCCATAAACACCTTAGCGTGCTTGATGGTTATTCTGGATATAATCAAATATTTATTGCTGAAGAGGATGTCTCGAAACAGCCTTTCGATTCCCTGGAGCCTTAGGCACCTACGAATGGGTAGTAACGTCTTTTGGTTTAAAGAATGTTGGGGCAACGTATCAGAGGGCTATGAATACGATCTTCCATGATTATATAGAGACTTTTATGCAAATATACATTGATGATATTGTCATTAAGTCTATTTCAGGGAAGAGCCATATTGATCATCTCAGATAATCTTTTGAAAGAATGAGAAGATATGGTTTGAAAAAGAATCCCCTTATATGTGCTTTCTGTGTGCAGGCGGGAGACTTCTCAGGCTTTGTGATCCACAAGAAAGGAATCAAAATAAACCAGAATAAGACCAAGCCCATAATGGAAGCGAAATCGCCATCAATAAAGAAGGAATTACAGTCGTTGTTGGGCAAGATTAACTTCTTGAGGAGGTTTATTTCGAATCTCAGCGGCAAGACGCAAGCTTTTTCACCTTTGCTTCGACTCAACAAAGAAGGGTTCAAATGGGGAAAGACGCACCAAGAGGCTTTTGACAAAATCAAAGACTACTTGAGTCATCCTCCGATTCTATCACCACCTTGTAGGAATAAAAGCATGAGGTTGTACATATCTGCATCGGATAAAACTTTAGGGAGCATGTTGGCTCAAGAGGACGAAAATGGTGTCGAAAGAGCCACTTACTACCTTAGTAGAGTTTAAAATGATGCAGAAACTAGGTATAACATAGTTGAAAAATTGTGTTTTCGCTTGTATTTCTCTTGTACAAAGTTGAAGCATTATATAAATCCAACTGATGTTTATGTTTTGTCTCATTTCGATATCATTAAACATATGTTGTCCAAACCGATTTTACATAGTCGAATTGGTAAATGAGCGTTAGATTTGAATTTATATTCCTTAGCATATATGCCTCTAAAGGATACGAAAGGACAAGTGGTAGCAGACTTCATAGTCGACCACTCAATAAATGAAAGTAACATAACTTACCTCGAACTCGAGCCTTGGAAATTATATTTCGACGACTCTAGTCATAGAGATGGGACCGGTGTAGGAGTTTTGATCATTTCTCTTGATAAAATTCCAACAAAATTCAAGTATAAAGTCTAAGGTCTTTGTTATAATAATGAGGCTGAGTATGAGACTTTGATAGTTGGACTTGAAATATTGTTGGAATTGGGGGCAAATCGAGTCAAAATTATGGGAGATTCAGAGTTGGCCATAAAGCAGATTATAAAATAGTACAAATGCATCAAAGAAAATATCATTATGTACTTCGTAATAGCCAATCGATTACTAAAAAGATTTGAAACGATCAACATTCAACACATACCTCGAGTGGAGAATCAAGTGGCTAATGATTTGGCTCAGATTACTTCCGAGTATACGATTTTGAAAGAGAAAATTTAAGATGTAGTCGAAGTTAGAGGAAGGGTTGTGTCATCCAGACTATCCCCATCAGATTTGGAAACAACAAAGCTTGGATGCGCTGACAAGGAGAATTTCAAAATATTCGAAATAGATAGCTTATTGATGGAGATTGGAGGAAACCAATAGTGGAGTATCTGCAAAATCCAACGACATCCGCAGAAAGGAAACTCAGGTATCACGCTTTGAGTTACGTTCTTTTGGGAAACGAGTTTTTAAAAAGACTCCTAAGGGAGTTTTGCTTAAATGCCTTAGTGAATTAGAGGCTTACTTAGCTCATTCGACTGTTCATAGTAGAGCATGTGGAGCACATCAGGTTGGCCACAAAATGAAATGGTTGTTGTTTCGACAAGGCATGTACTGGCCCACCATTTTGAAAGATTTTATCGAGTTTGCTAAAGGGTTCCAAGAGTGCCAAGAACATGCAGGGATACAACATGTTCCCGCCAGTGGAATGCATTCTATAGTCAAACCATGGTCGTTTAAGGGTTGGGCTTTGGATTTGGTCAGGGAAATCCGACCAACGTCATCAAAAAATCAGAGGTACATTCTAGTAGGTATCGATTATTTTACAAAATGAATCAAAGCCATACCTTTGCCAAATGGTAACCAATAAGATATAATTGAATTCATCAAACAACACATTATGTATAGATTTGGAATTCCAGAAACCATCACAACGGATCAAGGATCAGTTTTTACTGGTCGAATGATGCAAGGTTTTGCTAAGGAAATGGGTTTCAAATTATAGACTTCCACGCCTTGTTATGCTCAGGCTAATGGCCAAGTCGAAGTAGCAAACAAGATAGTGATAGGGCTGATTAAGAAACGTGTGGGGAAGAAGCCCAAAAATTGGCACAAGATTTTTGATCAAGTGTTATGGGAATGTCGAACTTCTCCCAAAGAATCAACCAACGCAACTTCGTTTCGACTAACGTTTGGCCATGATGGAGCGTTGCCAGTAGAAATCTACTTACAGTCAACAAGGATCAAAAGGCACCATGAGATTTCATCAGAAGCCTATTAGAACATGATGTTGGACGAATTGGTAAATTTGGACAAAGAGAGACTTAATGCTTTAGAATTGTTAAGAAGACAGAAGAAAAGTGTCGAGAAATCGTATAGCAAAAAAGTTAAGGTCAAAATATTTTTGCCAGAAGAATTGTTTGGAAAGTAATTTTGCCAATGGATCGAAACGATATAGCCTTGGGTAAATGGTCCCCTAAATGGGAAGGACCTTTTCAAGTTATACAGTGTTTTTCTAACGGTGCATATGAAATCGAGGAATTAGATAAAGATAAAAGAGTCTTGAAGATAAATGGGAAGTATTTGAAAAAATATAAGCCAGCACTTCATGAAATAAAGATCCCCAGAGAATAACGATGCGAGAAAAGCGAAGCTAAAATGGTAAATAAAGTTTCCAAAATAGGCTTTATCCATTACAAAGATGCCATAAAGGCCTAAAAGTTATAATCTGCTAAAAAGAAAACACTACAAAGCAAATCTAGAAAGGAAGGGAGCTTTTCATTTTTCATACTTCGACTTCTGAAGGAGCAGGCGTCGTTCACAGAGAGTTTTGTTGGTGGAGAGAGCTTCGATATATTTCCCAAGTTGTTGAGTTGTCTCGAGGTGTTGAAGGCCAGCTTGGATATCTTTTGCCACCTCATCTTCAGCAGAGCTAAGCAGATTATTTTTGCGTTGTTTAGCTTGAGAAATTTTGTTTTGTAGAATGGCAATTTGTTTTTCCCATTCTGCAATGCTTTCGTCATGCCTCTTAGTCTCTTTCTTATTTTGCTCAGAGAGTTTCTCAAGCGTTGAGACTTTTTCAGTGGATGCAGAGACAACCTCCCATGCAACTTTTTGGCTGTTGTTTTTCTTGGAAAGGTTGCTCAAAAAGTCTCTAAGGCAGTTGAGATCAGCGGTAACTAGATCGATCATTGTGCATGGCTCCATAACAGTATCAGCTACTTCGAGAGAAACCTTCAAGATATTAATTTTTTTAGGAGTTTCTTAAGGGAAAAACTGGCAGAAACGTCTTGCTCCAAGATTTGGAATAAGTCTGTTGCAAATACTTTTTATTTTATTTGCGCTAGTAACTCACTATCAGTTTTCCCAGTCAAGGTGTTTCTTGAGGCAGTCGAAGTAGTAGTACTTTTGTCGCCAAAGCTGTATTGAGAACTAAGTGTCGCAACTGCGAAAAACACCCGGCGGAAAAACAGAAGAGTTGCCACCGGACATTATTTATCCCAAAGAGAGGTAAAGGAAACGATCGAAGAAAAGCTGAAGAACGGGAAAAGACAAGGTCATCGCAACCAAATCTTGGGTTCGGGAGTCGGTTACCCAAGGGGAAGGTATTAGCACCCCTCACGTCTGTTGTACTCAACGGGATCCATGTTTGTTGTCTAATCAAATGGTGTGTTTATCTATAAGCTACTGCTAAATGGGACTCGATAGGACATCGCCGCCCTATGCCTATGTATTCTCTCGTGCAATGGGAAATTCAGAGTCAACGTAGTTCGGAAAACTACGGGTGGTGGGGGAAGGTTGCTCGCCAAGACATTGTCGTCTTGTGCCTACGTATCCTCATCTGGTATGAGAAATCAGAGCAAACTTAGTTCGGGTAAACTAGACCACGGGTAGGTTAAGTGTTTTTTTATGAGTGACGTTAAATTCCCATTCAAGCAGTTAGGGACGATGCCTGTTTGCGCTTGTCGCACCCTAATTTTTGACCATAAGATCTCGTCTCCTTATGCTTGTTTCTGCTTTTTTTATTTATGTGTATATGTTTATTATAACTAACCGTTTTGTCAACTTTCGTTTTGTTATTTTCATTTGTGGAGATAGGATTGCTGCCGAGGAAGGCTCAAATGGTATGCAATTTTATATACGCTCTTGGTCTGTAGAGGCTCAGAGATCTCTAGAAGAAGACTGAGGTTTCATACCCTTTTAGTCGCAACGAAAGTTGTTTGAGAAAGAGATGTAGTCTTGTGATCTATCAGAAGAATGATATTGAGAAGGGATCATGGTTAGCGACTCGAAGAAGAATAATACAAGTTCAGTGTTTATATGCATCCATTTCAAACTCCAAACTCAGAGAGTCAAACTGCAAGAGCCATTCCAACAGTCTACCATTATTCAAATACAACCAATGAGTTTCATATTAGAGATTTATGAGATTAAAATTCAAGATTTATCCATTGCGCTCATGAAGTGCAAAAAAGGGGAATTCAAAATCAAGTCATGGTTCAATTTGAAACATCCACAAAAATCATCACAAGAAAGGTTCCATCAAATTCAAGAGGAACAATCCCGACTGAATGCTACATTTAAAAACCTATGGTCGTTTTTCCTACCTGGTCCAAGTTCGCAAAATGCTCTTAAATTTCATCATAATCCAATATCTTTCAAGGATTCGATTTTCAAAGATGACAAACACTATAAGCCAATCCAGAGTTCAAAAGGTTTCAAAGGTCCAAGGTCATTTACAGGAGCTAAGTATATTTCAAGTTTATTACAAGAAGTCACAAAATCAAGTGTTTACAAATTAAATATATTCACAAGTCACTTAAAGGTTACAACTTAAATGATCACTTAAAATTTTAAGTGCATTGCATCCAATCCCACATCTTGAAGGTCTAAGTCACAACTACTACAAGAATAGGCAAATCCAAATTGGCAGAATAGTTTCTTCCACACGCCGTGCATTAAGCTACTTCAGTTTTTTTTCTTCAAGGCACACAAGATTCAAGACTCTTATAAGCCACACATTCGAAAATGACATCATATGATCATTTCTCATGAACTTTGTCCAACCCGCTGTTATTACCATGGGATTCAAGGGACCAACAACCGGCGCCGTCATCAATATCTGAATCTGCATTCACAATAAACGGGCATTAGACAGGGGAATTATGACACCAAGTTAATGAGAAACCGCAAATCCTTTTCTTTCTAAGCTGAATATGTAGATTCTTTTAATTTAAACACAGGCCGTCAGCGGCGCAGACATTGCAGAAGTCCCTCCAGCCTGTTTTTGTGACTCACACCAAAACAAATCCTTCAAAGGAGGCGTTACATCCTTCAGGAATGTTCTCCTCATCGTCCAAGGAAAATGTTTATGAGCTCTCCTAATAACATCATTGGCATAAGAATTACAGATGCAGGCCATTACAATGCAATGGATTATAAAACAAAATCAAAAAACTGCAAGTGCTTTTAGCTACCAACTTACAATGTCATCAGTTTCCAAATCCATCCTGCACATGCTCATGGCAGCAATCCCGCCGCTGGCACCTCCATGGTAACCAACTAAAACGAACATCAAAGGATATGGGAGGATGTTAGTCAAGAAAGCCCAGTGTTCGAGATCAAATAAATTCGACTCAGCATCCTACAAGTTTAAAACCAAAACGAATTATCACAGCAGAGTCCTAACAAAACCACCTCAATCATAGGAATTACCAAGTTCTGTTGCACACCAACAACATCTTCCTTCCCAGCAGGATCTAACCATGAGACCAGCTCAATTTATGCCTCCAAGTAGTGCCCCTGGTCCACAGCAGCCCCCATTATTGGAATCCAACTCAACGGCACCTGCGCCTAGGACAACCGAAAACAGTTCTCATTAATATCCATTGAATTACAAAAGGAAACTACCACAAACATGATTATATCGGGATAAGAGACTTTACCATCAAAATATTTTGAAGCCAAGAGTCAGCAACTATCGACCCTTTGATTCTCGCAAGAAGGTTGTCGGTCTCGAAACAGTCATGGTGATGTTTGTTCCTGCAACAAAATCAAACCACACAGTAATTTCATGACTGAACACTACTTAGATTTGGACAGCGAGTAAGGTCCATTCAAAATGATCCTGTTATCAATGAATAAAGGAGGATGATGTTAATGATTTTCAAAACTAATAGCTAAAAGAGGAACTTATTAGAGCAAGGGTTGATGTTCATAACTCAGATGGAAATAAATTGGTTACCTTCATGTACAAAGCATATATTCAAAGCATGTCTCCATTTGAGGCCGGACCGCGTGCGAGGGGGGTCGAGATAAGATCGGCGAATGCAAGTATTTCTTACCTCCAAAACAGAATTTGAGGATGCAATTTGATATTGACGCATAAGCATGACGGACTCGATTCCCACTTCTGTGTGAGTGTTCAAGACTGATCCCTTTGTTCACAACTGGGCTTGTGAAAGCGCGTAATCCTTACCACTGAGATCAAATAGGAACTGATGAAGGAATGGCTTGCTTAACTTGGGTTGTACATTTATTCAAACGAGTATTGGCTTCCAACCCAACCTGACAACACGCTTTTGAAATTGATCATCAAAACGTACGTCGTCGACCTGCCAGAATCATGATCAACCTTGTGTTAATTGCCATCAAAACTTCTAATGCTACAGAAAAAACAGAAGTATTGGTAAATTTGCACTTCTATCTAACATTACCATTTGAATGTTTCTCTAAGTCGGGATACGCCAAAGCCTTTGGTCACATTCGTAAGCCTTCTAACTCACATCAAATTAATAAAAGTACAAATAAGGGTTCTAATAGATACACCTATGTGCAGTTCAGTGGGACAAGCAGCTCAAGTTCCAGGAAGGAGTAATCATTCTTTTAGCAATGGTGGCAAACTCGCTCGTAGTACTGGTGATAATCGGAGACCTGTTGTAGGGGCTAGTCACTTCGCTCCTAAACCGCAATCCAATTATAAGTTAAGGCCTGGCCGGCCAGTGGGGTCAAATAGCATGCCTTCAAAGATGCATGTTAATACCATGGGGAGTAAATCAGTCAAACCTGTCATTCTTACATCAGCTCTTAAGTCATCAATATTTTCAAGTCATTTCACAACATGTCAAGACGATGCTCAAAGTTGTTCTAAAAGGGAAGCACATGTGATTTCGGTTTCCTCATGATATCCTCTATGAAACTCTTGAATTGTGAGCATATTGCAGACTTGGCTGTCCTTGTATGTCTTGGCACCATCAATATCGCTCCACCGTACCTCACTGACCAAAGATGGATTACTGCACATTGAAAGATTGGAATCATTAAGTATGCGAGAAGACTTACTTATAGTAAGCTCAAGAGCAATTCAACTTGATGAACCACCGATGTTAAAGGCTAAATTGACGTACCTCGAGAAACCATCTGATACACAAGAGAAAAAGAATCAGCCCAATCAACTCCCTTACCGACTATGGTCTCTCGCTGGGTTTCAATCTTCAATCCCTGGGAACCATAATATTGGTTTAATTGCTGTCAACACCTTTTGTCCTGCATAAAGTTCAAAGTCACCGTGAGACTCGTCAACTTAGCCAACAACTTAAGATATGGAGAAATGAGAGACATCATGAATAATCACCAGTTTTTTTTATTTACTGATAGGTAGACTAAGGTGATAAGAGCATAAATCTGGTTTTCAACTATAAACCATCAAGTACAATGGCAGCAGACGTGTCGGCTATGACTCGTTTCGGATATGTCAAGTTCAACTTATCTCTTGCTTACCCCAACAGTCAATAGGCAGCACCTTCAGTTGCGGTTCTGCAAAGAAAACGAAAATTAAGATAAGAGTCAGGGCAGATATCATTTTTTGAAGTGGCTCGCAGTTTATTTTCAAAAACGATCAGACATCTCCAAAATTACCTCAGAATTGAAGACGGGCTGTTGTTTTCCAAATCAGTATTATCCCAAAACCAATTCAACTGAAAGAGGAAACTCATTAATCATCGAATAAAGAGAATTGTAGAAACGGTTATCAGCATGCCAAATCGAAAACAGCAAGAAATCAAAGTATTCAAGGACTTCCAAAACAAGACTAGACATATTCAGATAAAGAAGGAAATATGTTGTTGAAAACTTTCCAATTTAATCGACAGGGTTCAAATCGTTTCCAAATTATCCGTGAATCTGTCAAAAAGAAAAAGAAGTAATTGTCATTAACATGGTGTTTCCATTCAATCAACTATAAAAAGGGATGAAAGTCACATAGAAACGGGGGGATTGAAGATAGGGAGACACACACATAGAAATCCATACAAATAGTCTCAAAAAAAACCCTCACAAAAATCCCCAGAGTTCAACCCTCAAAATCAGACGAACCACAATCCCAAAATCTGACAAAACCTAAACAAAAAAAACACAAAAGTTTTATAAGAAGAAGGCTTATCTTCTCAGACTCCGCGATCTACCGCCTTCGAAGTCTTTCACCTCCCGCGAATCATCGTTGAAATCCATCAGTCCTGAAACAACCGCAAAACTTTCGTCCATCATAAATTCGCCCTCTGCAAAATCCAGGAACCGTGAGATTCTTATTATTAACATTAATAATTTTTGTTGGACTTTGTCTTGTATAGGTGAAACAGGAAAAAGAAGTGGTGGAGGCAGACAAGTAAAGGAAGGACGAACCGATGATTGAGAGAGAGGATTTGTGAGCGGAGATTGAGAGGAGGGACGATCGGAGAAGAAAGGAAACCCAAAGAGAGCGACGACGCTGAAAAATTGGGGGGGGGGGGGGGGGGGCGATTTAGGGTTTAGTTTTTGTTGTCTTTTTAATTTTGTGTAATCCTGTGTATACATACTCATCATAATGCAATGCACCCACACACTCACGACACTCAGATCACCATCACATGATCACATGCACACGTCCATGATAAACCTCACAACCTGCGCCTCACCGGATCGCCTCCCCATTAACCTTAATTAACCCGCTTTAGTCATGATTAGTCATATTTTAAACTGATATTTTGTTTTAAGTTAATATGATAATAACTTTTTTAATTAATTAACCTAATTAATCTAATTAATTAACTATTTTATACAATCAAATTTAACTAAAATCAATTTTTATAATTAACTCCCACAATAATATTATTAATTTACTTATTTTGTCAATTCAATAATTCTTCTAAAAAGCCTTCTTATCTTAAATAAATAATTCATCCTATCATAATTTTTAAAAGGCCATTTTCTTAAAACAAACTAATAACTTTTCATCCAACCAATTAATCTTTTTTTATCATCTCTCTTTTCTTTATGTATTATTGAAAATAAGAAAACCTTTTAATTTATTAATACTTATTTATTAATAATGACAACTATGTTAGAACACAGATTGGTTCTTAATAATATCTCTATATTTTGATGATAACTATTGTGAAATTTTGTATTTAAGAATTATATACTCTAAAATTTGCTTGAGAGTTTTTACTGCAGATAGTAAAGAAATTAACTCTCCAGAAGCAAATCAGAATTGAACACAAGAAATTAGCTAGACTCTGAAGCGCCAGATGCATTCATTAGAAGATTCTGATTGCTGCCAACAGAAGATCCTGAGCGTAGCCTCCAGAAGATTCTGAAGCAGAAGCTCCAGAAGGATCTGAAGCAGAAGCTCCAGAAGAATCTGAAGCAAGTCAGAAGCATCTGAAGCAAAGAAGAATTGTATATGAAGAGCTTTTCAAAACATAGTTTCTACAAAAGATTCTGAAAGTACTAAAGCTGCCAGTACTGAAGTTCTGTCTCAAATATGCTCTGATATTAAACACGCTGAAAGCACACCTGCTGCAGAAGACTCTGATTCAGCAAGACTGTGATCATCATTAGAAGACTCTGACCCAGTTAGACTCTGATGAATTTGCTGAAAACTGAAGAAGAAATATTCAAACATTATATCCGTTGGAGTAAATCAAACGTCTCTTTCCTTATTTATGCTAGACACAAGAACACAGACAAAAAGGATTTTTTTGTGCTTTCTTCTTCTAGGAAAGGTCACTTGATGTGAAGACAAAAAGGCTCAGACCTTTTGGACACTCTTCTCAACGTGAAGCTCACATTGGATCAGCTGCTTATAAAAGCAAGACTCCACCAAATTCTTCAGTTGACGTTTTGTTGAAAAGAAATTAAAAACATTCAAGCTCTCATACTTTCATATTCATTCTAAGAATTTATTTCATTGTTCTTAAACTTAAGAGAAATATCACAGTTGTGATAATAGCTTTTTAGAAGCATTCTTACTCTTGTAATAGTTTTACATTGATTGTAAAAGATTTCCTTAAGAGGATCCAGTTGGGATCAGTAGCTCTTGAGAAGACTAAGAACAGTTGTTCTTAGGTGTTACTATTGTAATCTGTTTGATTAAATAGTGGATTTAAGTCCTTGATTGAGAAAGGCAAATCACTCTACAAAGGGTGGACTGGAGTAGTTGAGTTCAACGAACCAGGATAAAAATACTTGAGTTTTAATTCTAAGTTTTAATCTTTCATACTTATTCAACCCCCCCCCCCCCCCTTCTAAGTATTATCTCACCTTCAGTTGGTATCAGAGCTCCGGTTCTGTGTGTGCTACCACTTAACAGTGACAGTAAAGATCCAAAGAGAAATACTTTGATATATATTTAGTTGTTACTATGGCTGATAATACAATATCTAACATTAACAATAAATATGAAGAAAGGGACAGAATCAGCACCAAACCCCCTATGTTTGATGGGGAGAAATTTGATTATTGGAAAGACAGAATTGAAAGTTTTTTCCTTGGATATGATGCTGATTTATGGGATCTGGTCATAGATGGATATGTTCATCCCACAGATGGGAATGGCAAGAAGATAGACAGAAAATCTATGACAGATGCTCAGAAGAAAGATTTTAGAAATCATCACAAGGCCAGAACAATACTGTTGAATGCAATATCTCATACTGAGTATGAAAAAATTACAAACAGGGAAACTGCATTTGACATGTTTGAATCCTTAAAGATGACTCATGAGGGAAACTCTCAAGTCAAGGAAACAAAGGCACTGGCTCTGATCCAGAAGTATGAAGCCTTCAAGATGGAAGACTCTGAATCTGTTGAAGCTATGCTCTCCAGATTTCAAATACTTACAACTGGACTAAAGGTTCTGGACAAAGGATACTCTACTGCTGATCATGTGAAAAAGATCATTAGAAGCTTGCCCACCAGATGGAGACCTATGGTGACAGCGCTGAAGATGGCTAAAGATCTGAACAAGATCTCTTTAGAAGAACTCATCAGCTCACTAAGGAGCCATGAAATTGAGCTTGAGGAAGATGAACCTCAGAAGAAAGAGAAAGGTAAATCTATTGCTTTAAAATCTAATAAATCTGCTAAAGCTTTGCAGGTTATTGAAGAAAGCTCTGAAGGATCTTCTTCTGAAGAAGAAGATGAATTATCCATGCTATCCAGAAGGATCAACAGACTCTGGAAGCACAAGGGAAAGAAGTTCAACAACTTCAGAAAATCTGATCATAGAAAGGAATCTTCTGGGCACAGAAGATCTGGAAAGAAAGAAGTTGTATGCTATGAGTGCAAAGAACCTGGGCATTACAAGAATGATTGCCCCAAACTTCAAAGAGAAAAACCCAAGAAGAAGTTTAACAAAAAGAAGAAGGTTCTGATGGCAACATGGGATGACTCAGATGAATCTGAATCATCTTCTGAATCAGAACAAGAATGTGCTAATGTTGCACTGATGGCCAACACAGAAGATCAGGAGGAAGGAACTTCAGCATATGAATCTGATTCTGAATCTGATGATGACGCTGAAGAGGTAATGGCTAAACTTACTAAAGAAGAACTTATCAAAGTCTTATCAGAAGTTCTGAAAAGCTACAACAATATCAAACTCAAATACAAGAAGCTGAAAAGCAGTCTTGAATCTGAGATTGATCTTCTAAAGACAGAACTTGTTGAGCAAAAAGAAATTAATCTGAAAATCAAAAATGACTTTGAAATAATTCAACAAGAATCTGAATCTGAGACTAAGTCATGTGAAAACATTTTAGAAAAATACGACTCTAGCTTTCAGAGATTCCTTACTAAGAGCATAGACAGAAGCAAGATGGCTTCTATGATCTATGGTGTTAGTGGGAACAACAGAAGAGGTATTGGATATGAATCTTCCTCTGGAAGTAATCCAAAATCTGTTGACAAACTCTTCATCAAGAAGACACCTCTGTACTCTCAATTTAAGTTTGGTCACTTAAATGAAATTAAACACACAAGCTCTGAGAAGAATACTTATGTGTTTAAACCCAAGGCAAGTCAGAATAAACATTATGTTGAAAAACAGAAGTTTAGACAAACCTTCAGAACCACTAACCCTAAAGGACCCAAGAAGATCAGGGTACCTAAAAGTAAAATAATTCTTGTTTCAGATGTTCTTAGCAGCAAGGTCAGGACGCCAATCATGGTACCTGGACTCTGGATGCTCACGACACATGACAGGAGAAAAGTCTATGTTCCAAAGCCTGGAACTTAGATCTGGAGGTGACGTGAAGTTTGGAGGGAACCAAAAAGGCAAGATCATTGGATCTGGCACTATTGGAAATGGTAAACTTCCCTCTATTACCAATGTTTTACTTATTGAAGGGTTAAAGCATAACTTATTGTCCATAAGTCAATTAAGTGACAATGGTTATGATATTACCTTTAATCAAAAATGTTGTAAAGCTATTAGTCAAAAGTATGGCTCTATCCTATTTAGTGGTAAGAGGAAAAACAACATTTATAAAATAAATCTTTCAGAACTTAAAGTTCAGAATGTTAAATGCCTCTTGTCTGTTAATGAAGAGCAATGGGTCTGGCACAGAAGATTGGGCCATATTAATATGAGACGTATATCTCAGATTAATAAACTTAATCTTGTCAGAGGACTTCCTAATCTGAAGTTCACCTCAGATGCTCTTTGTGAAGCATGCCAAAAAGGGAAGTTTTCAAAATCATCTTTTAAATCAAAAAATGTTGTTTCTACTTCCAGACCACTAGAATTACTTCATATTGATCTGTTTGGACCAGTGAAAACTGCATCCATCAGAGGCAAGAAGTATGGATTAGTCATTGTTGATGACTATAGTAGATGGACATGGGTAAAGTTCTTAAAACACAAGGATGAGTCACATTCTGTGTTCTTTGACTTCTGCAAGCAAGTCCAGAATGAAAAGGATTTCAAAATTATAAAAGTCAGAAGTGATCATGGTGGTGAATTTGAAAATAAATATTTTGAAAAATATTTTAATGAAAATAGCATTGCTCATGATTTTTCCTGTCCTAGAACTCCACAACAAAATGGAGTTGTAGAGAGGAAAAACAGAACTCTGCAAGAAATGGCCAGAACCATGATCAATGAGACAAATCTGGCAAAACACTTTTGGGCAGAAGTAATCAACACAGCCTGTTACATTCAGAACAGAGTGTCTGTAAGACCTCTTCTGGACAAGACTCCATATGAACTGTGGAAGAACAAAAAGCCCAACATTTCATATTTTCGTCCTTTTGGATGTATTTGCTATATGTTAAATACTAAAGAAAATCTGAACAAGTTTGATTCCAAAGCACAAAAGTGTTTCATGCTTGGATATTCTGAACGCTTTAAAGGCTACAGAGTATACAACACTGAGACACAGATTGTGGAAGAATCTATTCATGTCAGATTTGATGATAAGCTTGGCAATAAAAAGCCAAAGCAGTTTGAAAACTCTGCAGATAGAGAAGTAGTCTTCACTGACTCTGAAGTCCCAGAAGCAGACAAAGCTCAAGTGAAGGAACCAGATGCAACGCCAGATGCTATTCCTTTAACTTCTTAGATGAACAATCTAAACATTTCTGAAGAATCAACTGTTAGAGGATCATCATCCAGAATTAAAGCTTCTCATCCAGAGAATGTCATTATTGGAAAGAAGGATGATCCTATCAGAACAAGATCCTTTCTAAGATCATCTAAAGCATCACTATTTGGACTGGTGTCAGAAATTAAACCATCTTCTGTAGATGAAGCTCTGTAAGACAATGATTGGATTATTGCCATGCAAGAAGAGCTAAATCAATTCACCAGAAATGATGTATGGGATCTAGTTCAAAGACCACAAGGATTCAATATAATTGGTACAAAATGGGTCTTCAGAAATAAGCTAAATGAGAAAGGAGAAGTTGAAAGAAATAAGGCAAGGCTTGTAGCTCAAGGGTACAATCAACAAGAAGGTATTGATTACACTGAAACTTATGCTCCAGTGGCAAGGTTAGAATCTATACGCCTTCTTATTTCATTTGCTGCACAAAATAACATCACTCTGTATCAGATGGATGTTAAAAGTGCCTTTCTAAATGGTATTATAGAAGAAGAAGTTTATGTCCACCAACCTCCGGGTTTTGAAAATGAAAAATTTCCAGATCATGTTTTCAAATTAAAGAAATCTCTGTATGGTTTAAAATAAGCTCCCAGAGCTTGGTATGAGAGATTGAGCAATTTTCTTCTGGAGAAAAATTTAATCAGAGGCAAAGTGGATACAACACTCTTTTGTAAATCAATTAAGAAATGTCTTCTAATTTGTCAAATTTATGTGGATGATATAATATTTGGATCTACCAATACTATGCTGGGAAAGAAGTTTGCTACATGTATGCAGGCAGAATTTGAAATGAGCATGATGGGAGAACTCAGATTCTTTCTAGGAATCCAAGTCAATCAAACTCCAGAGTGCACTTACATACATCAGAACAAATATGTTAAAGAACTTCTGAAGAAATTTAACATGACTGATAGTAAGCTGGCAAAGACTCCCATGCATCCAACTAGCTCACTTGGCAAGGAAGAGGTAAGTAAGAAAGTAGACCAGAAGCTCTACAGAGGTATGATTGGTTCTCTTCTTTATTTAACTGCTTCTAGACCTGACATATTGTTCAGTGTATGCTTGTGTGCTAGATTCCAATCAGATCCTAGAGAATCACACTTGACAGCTGTCAAGAGGATTCTAAGGTATCTGAAAGGTACTTCTAATGTGGGTTTGTGTTACAGAAAATCTGATGATTTCAAATTAGTTGGATTCTGTGATGCTGACTACGCTGGAGACAGAGTGGAAAGGAAAAGTACTTCTAGAAGTTGTCAATTTCTAGGAAGAAATCTAATCTCTTGGTACAGCAAGAAGCAACCCACAATTGCACTTTCAACCACAAAGGCAGAATATATTGCTGCTGCTGGATGTAGCACGCAGATGCTCTGGATGAAAAGTTAGCTAGAAGATTATCAAATATTTGAAAGTAACATTTCTATCTTTTGTGATAATACTTCTGCTATATGTTTGTCTAAAAATCCCATTTTACACTCCAAGGCAAAACATATAGAAATTAAGCATCATTTCATCAGAGACTATGTTCAGAAGGGAATCATAAATTTGGCCTTTGTTGATACAGATCATCAATGGGCAAATATTTTTACAAAACCCCTTGTTGAAGATAGATTCAAATTTATTTTGAAAAATATTGGTATGGATTTTTGTCCAGAATGATATTTGTCAGAAGCAAATTTTTACAGATTCAAAAATGCCTAATGCTCTGAAGTATTTCCTCTGATTGCTTATTTATTCTCTTTAATTAATTTTTGTGAAACTCTGAACTAACAATCCTTAGAGGATCTGAACGTTGGTTAACGTTTCATTTCTCAAGAGAATTCAGAACACATGCAAGCAAACACGTGTCACACCAAATCTGCAAAGGTGGCGTGTACATTACTGAAGAGACATTTGAGGTGAAGTTTGAATAGTGAAAATCTTGATTTTCCCCCCAATTTGTCAGAAGCAATAAATGCTTGAAATGATTTTTATTCTTTTCATTTAATGCTTTGTTCAAACGTGCAAAATCTGACTGTTTGTATGCCTACTTGTTTTAGTATAAATACATGACCTCTCTTCACTTTCACACTTTTCACATCTCAGAAATTTTATGCATTTTCATCTTCTCTTCTCTCTGCATAAAAACCCTAAGCGTGTGATAAAACCATCTTCAATGGCAACTTCATCATCAACAGCTGCACAATTTCAATCTACAATGGCTGCAATTACATCTGCCAATATGGGTGTTGCTCCTTATTCTCCACCAAAAAGAACTTTACTCACCCATGTTGAAAAGCTGGAAGTTCTGTGTGAATCAATGGTGGAATTTGATTCACTTGCAGAAAATGGTTTTGAGTTTCGTTCAATCATAGGTGCTCAAGGATGGGTGAAGTATTTTGATAGACTCTTTGGACCAGTTTACCCCCTTATTGTGAAAGAGTTCTGGATCCATGCTTCAGTTTACCCTAAGTTTATCTTATCTTCTGTTCTGGGCAAAGAGATTATAATAACAGAAGATCTGATCAGAAAACTTATTGGCTATGAGGAAACAAATGGAGTTTCACACTTGCCAGCTGGGCGTGTGGATATGGATGAAGTGTATGAAGAAGTGATGACTGCTGGACAAGCTTCTAACAAGTTCAAGGATCTGAAGCCTGACTACAAGATCTGAGCTAAGATCTTTATGGGATGCATTCATCATAGGAAGTCAACAAACTCTCCAGACTATGTCAATAATGAATAGCTGTATTTTATGTACTGCCTCAGTCAGAGCACTAAGGTAGATCTTCCATATATTCTCTTTATGCATCTTTGGAATCATATAAATGCCTCTAGAGAGTATGTGAAAGAAAAAGGACAGAAGATCAGAACCTGGATTCCTTTTGGAAGGTTAATCTCAGATCTTCTAACTGAGAATGGATTGGTCACTGCTCTGTATGCTGCTGGAGTTACAGAGGAATTGGAATTCATTATGGGAAAGCCTCTGAATGCCAAAAGTCTTCAGAGACTTAAAATAGTGGATGAACTCACAACAGCTCCCAAGAAGCTGAATGTTTCTGAACTGAGTAAGAAGAGAATTCCTATAGATGATTATCCTCTGTTCTATGATGAAGAACCAAGGCACATTGTTGTAATGTATATTGATGAGTGTAAGAAAGAAGGAAAGCCTGTTCCTGCAAACATTATACAGCTAGCAAGACAACCACTGCCTGTTGTAGAAGAAGAAGAAGAACAACCACAAAGAAAGAGGACTCAGCCAGAAGCAGAAGCTGCACCTGTTCAGAAGAAGATCAAGATTGCTGAGAAGCCAAAGCTCTTAAAGAGGAAAGAATATGGAGACACTCCCTTTGTACCAGCTAAAAGAATCAAAATCAAAGGTACTAAATCTTCTGTATCTTCTGCAAATCCTGTTGTTTTAAATGATTCTAATATTAAGTCTATTCCAAAACCACCCTCTACACAAAATACATCTGTTACTGCTCCATCTCATGTTTCACCACAAAAATCTTCCAATCCAATTTCCATTTCACCACAAAAACAATCATCTGTTCCAACACCAATCACAACACAAACAATTCAAACTCCAAAAGTCTCTGTACCACAATCAACTCAACCAAAAATTCAAATCAAACAATTTGTACCACAAAAACAACCTTCACAAAAACAACCCACAGAACAACAACAAACACCAAAACCTTCCGCTCAACAAAAACCATCTGAACCATCTAAACAAAAGCCATCTGAACAACAAAAGCACCCACAAGAAAAACAACCAGAAAAATCATCTGAACCCATTGCATCTGTACCTGGTATTTCTGAACCTACAAAAATAACATCTGTTCCAGTTTCATCTGAACCAATAACAATTCCATCTGATTCACCTATCTCAGAAAACCCATCAAAACCCTCTGAAATTCCTTCAGAACCAACCAATACTTTTGAACCCAACATTCCTGAGACAGAAGTTCTTGATGTCACACCATTAAAAACTATGTTTCAAGTATCTTCTACCTCCTGCACACCAACCACCTCATCAAACTCTTCAGAATCTGACATTCACCCAGATTTTCTAATCTCTCCTTCTCACAGAGATTCTGAAGTAAACCAACCAGAACCTCCTGTATCATTAAAAGTTCCTATTCCAGATCCTACTCCCACACCCAATCCAGCATCTGAAATCTTGATCTCAAATCCTACCCAAACATCTAACCCAAGATCATCTATTTCCTGTGCACAAGTTTCATCCCTATTTCACAATCTGGCATATGGTTTCAAACTCAAAGATTTTTATGACAGAGTTGAACCATCTGACCCTATCACCCCTCTGAAACCCAAACTCACAATGACCCTTCCATCTGTATTTCTCACATATATTCAATCCATGACAGATGTAGGTTTATTAGCAACTATATCTTATTCTGCTAAATCTGACAAAGTTGTTGCTTCAGCTATCCCAGTGTCATCTGATAAAACTGTTGTTTCTGATGAACCTCCAAAATATGCCTTCCAATCCTACTCAAATAAACCCTTTGATGTGGTTCCCTTTCACACTAAAGCAAAACCTAATCTGTTAAATGCTTTAAACAGATCCAAACCAGAAAAAGCCCCTGAAATTCCTTTCATTCCATACTATCCTCCTCCTCTGATCTCCATTCAAAAATCTATTTTTCCACCAACTCCCCAACCAAAACCAATAACACTGGAAACTCTATTACATCCTAAGCCCAGACTTAATGTTAATCCTTTATTTTAATCATTTTTGCAAGAAATACAGTTGTATTTAGGTACTGTACAGAAGAAGTGCTCAGCAACAATGGATGCACAAGAGTCTGATGTCATCTGGAATGGATTCATCAACAGATTCAACTCTGTGGCCTCAAATCTGAAGAACATATGTTCTGATGATGCGAAGCTCAGATTTGCTGAAGCTACAAGAAATTTGTTCTGGACCGTCAAGAGATCTGAACCACTGCTCCTTACAGATGCTCCTCCAACTTCAGAAGAAACTACTAAACCTGCATCTGAAGATAATCTGTTGGCCATGACTCTGGTAGATCTTCCTTCTGGCTCTAATGCTCCAGACTCTACAGACCCAATGGAAATTGACTCTGTTCAAGCTCCAGAAAATGTTCAACCTTCATCATCTGAGATAAAGAAAGAACATCCAGATTTTGAGGACAAAATTGCTGCTCTGGAAGCTGGTCAATCAGAGATCAAGTCTTGGATGGCAAAACAGGATAAGAAATCTGAAGACATGACAGAGTGGATGTTAAAGCAGGATCAGAAGAATGAAACAATGGCTAAGTGGATGTCCAAGCAAGAGCAGTCCTCCTCTGAGATTACAGATCTATTGAAGATGCTTTTGTCAAAACACTCTTAGATTTTCATTTTTTCATTCTGATGTTTTTGCATCTGATGTTTGCTATTGTACTTTTTGATATATCTTCTGATGCATGTACTCTTGATCTGAACTTATTGAATGAATCAAAGTTTTTCTCCACTGAATTATCTCATTTACTGTTTCCTTTTATTTGTCTTTTTAAAGTTTTTACTTTTTGCTTATGACAAAAATGGGGGAGAAAATATAGATCTGAACTGTTTAATTTAACTTCACCAGAATGAAACTTCAGACATATTTATTCTATCTAACATTTAATCTGAGTATTTCAGAACATTTGATAAGTACACTCTATAAAAGAAACTCTGAGTCTCTCAGATCATTTGACTATTATCAAACTCTGAATCTTAAATCTGCAAGACATTCTGACTTTCAAATGTTAAAAGAACAATCAAGATCTAACTCTGAAGATTACTCAAGACAAAAGGGAAGTTTCTATTCCTTATCTGTATTTAACTCAGGGGGAGTTATAATTTTAAATATTTTCAATTAAACAAAATTTCTGATGTTTTTGTCATCATCAAAAAGGGGAAGATTGTTAGAACACAGATTGGTTCTTAATAATATCTCTATGTTTTGATGATAACTATTGTGAAATTTTGTATTTAAGAATTATATACTCTAAAATTTGCTTGAGAGTTTTTACTGCAGATAGTAAAGAAATTAACACTCCAGAAGCAAATCAGAATTGAACACAAGAAATTAGCTAGACTCTGAAGCGCCAGATGCATTCATTAGAAGATTCTAATTGCTGCCAACAGAAGATCCTGAGCGTAGCCTCCAGAAGATTCTGAAGCAGAAGCTCCAGAAGGATTTGAAGCAGAAGCTCCAGAAGAATCTGAAGCAAGTCAGAAGCATCTGAAGCAAAGAAGAATTGTATATGAAGAGCTTTTCAAAGCATAGTTTCTACAAAAGATTCTGAAAGTACTAAAGCTGCCAGTACTGAAGTTCTGTCTCAAATATGCTCTGATATTAAACACGCTGAAAGCACACCTGCTGTAGAAGACTCTGATTCAGCAAGACTCTGATCATCATTAGAAGACTCTGACCCAGTTAGACTCTGATGAATTTGCTGAAAACTGAAGAAGAAATATTCAAAGATTATATCCGTTGGAGTAAATCAAACGTCTCTTTCCTTATTTATGCTAGACACAAGAACACAGACAAAAAGGATTCTTCCGTGCTTTCTTCTTCTAGGAAAGGTCACTTGATGTGAAGACAAAAAGGCTCAGACCTTTTGGACACTCTTCTCAACGTGAAGCTCACATTGGATCAGCTGCCTATAAAAGCAAGACTCCACCAAATTCTTCAGTTGACGTTTTATTGAAAAGAAATTAAAAACATTCGAGCTCTCATACTTTCATATTCATTCTAAGAATTTATTTCATTGTTCTTAAACTTAAGAGAAATATCACAGTTGTGATAATAGCTTTTTAGAAGCATTCTTACTCTTGTAATAGTTTTACATTGATTGTAAAAGATTTCCTTAAGAGGATCCAGTTGGGATCAGTAGCTCTTGAGAAGACTAAGAACAATTGTTCTTAGGTGTTACTATTGTAATCTGTTTGATTAAATAGTGGATTAAGTCCTTGATTGAGAAAGACAAATCACTCTACAAAGGGTGGACTGGAGTAGTGGAGTTCAACGAACCAGGATAAAAATACTTGAGTTTTAATTCTAAGTTTTAATCTTTCATACTTATTCAACCCCCCTTCTAAGTATTATCTCACCTTCAAACTATTTCATTTTAATAAAATTTGTTAACTTTGATCTTTAATAATATTAACTAAAGAAACTGTTTCATAAAAATCTATCTAATTTATTTATCAATAATACTCCCTTTTATAGTAACTTAAAAAAAAACAAGTTATAGCAAGAAAACCTTTTCATAATTTAAATAAACTTATAATAATAACCATAACTTTTACTAAACCATTTCATATTTAAATTAGTTTTTTATTTAATAAGACAAATGATAAAAAAAAACCTTTAGATATTTAAACTCCTTTTATTCAAATTAGAGCTTAATTAAATCACACCAACTTTTTTAAACTAATAATTAAAAATCTCGCCTAAAATCAATCATATAAACTGACCTCTTCCTAAAAGCAATCCCAACCAAACTAATCAATAACTCGATCTAATCGTGCACCCCACTACACGAGTCACTCTCACACACTTCAGCTCTTTCATGCGTTTGTGTATGGTTTACTTTATATTTCTGCATTTATGTTATCGCAATTTATCATTCTCGCAATTGCATCCGTCCAAAGGAAGAATCTGCGCATGATCTCAATAATCGTGCGTATGCATTCACATTTGCATCATTCTCCCCATATGATCCTTGATCTCATTCAAGTTGATAGCTTAAGATAGATCCTACCCCATAGGAAGGACCGTTGTCTTTTATCTCTTTACAACTTAGATACAAACAAAAGAATTCAAAACAATTATTCAAACACATTAGAGAAAGATGTTAATCATCTTAAGTGAGATAGAATCTCCACTCCACATCAATTACAGTCAATACCGTAGGGACTTTTCCTTAGGAGAGATAAAGGCGTACCTCGTCGATCCCTATCCGAGTACTTGAGCCCTTCTCTTAAGATGATGCAAAAACTACATTCCTACAACTTGTGGCGGTTAAATCTCTCTTAAAATGACAACTCACCTTTTCTCCTAAAATCAATCAATCAACTACCCTAAACCCGTAGGAACTTTGACCACAGTCAAAGAACTCCTCATACCCTTTAGGGGAACTACAAATACTCTGATTCCACTCCCGTAAGGATATGTAGTCATAAGATGCGACATCTTATCGAGTATACTTAGAAATAAACCACCTAGGTATTTTATACCTTAAGCAGATAAACACTTAGCAATAAACAACATAAAACAAGAGGTTCCTGTAGAGTACTACAGAAACTTAGGATGCTAGTACCTTCCCTAAGTTTAACCAACCCCCGAACCTATAACTCTCTAAACCTTGCATTTGCATTACATTGTGGGAATTTCGATCTTTATCCATTCCTTTGGACAAATCAAAGTTCGGTTGCAAAATGAATTAAATATTCAAACTAATTAATAGTTTGGTATCCGAATTTCACTGCGACAGAAATGGCGACTTCACTGGGGATCCCTCAGTGGGTTACCCTAACTTGTTTTATTTACTTGTTTATTGCTTTCTATATGTTTGTTTGTATGTTTGTTTATCTTTTGGGCTGTTACCTTTGAGTGGTGAGACAAAGTCCTACACCCGGACTTGAGAGAAATTAAGATAGGATGGTGATATATTCGATGAGGTTTATAGGGAGTGAGTCCCGACTAAGTTGATTCGAGAATCCCGCTTAGTTGAGACCCTTTTGAAAATGGTTCGGTTGAACAAGTTTAGTCGTGAAAACTTTTACTATTCTCAATTGGAGTCCATGATACTAAGGACCATAGTTACCTTTAACCCCACTTTGGCCTTTATTAGGACGTAGTGCGAGGCTATGAGGGAGTAAGTCCGAAATAGTGCTACGCGATGCTACACTCAAAAGAAGTTCTCTTGATAATATTATTAATCCCCGAGTTAGTTGGGAAATTGATAATATCCGAAAGATGGACTAATGACTTTGGGAACCTCTTTAAAACCTTGTTCTGCAGATACAAATAACCTTTAGTCCACAACCTTTGGGAATGGGTATACCTTTGCTCCATGCTCGTTGCAAACCTAGGGTCTCCCTTGTTTGTTTATCTTTGTGTGTCCTTATGTGCTTACTTGTGTTTGTTGCATCCATATAGCATCATATTGCACTCGGTGTCATGGATTCCTAGTTTATTTATAAACATTATAGAAACCAATAAGGATTACAAAATAAAATATTTTGGAATATTCTTTTAAGAGTCCTAACTTGGATGTCCTAAGGAAGTTAAGAGCACCGATTGAAGAATCGAGACACTCAAAAGGACAAATACAAGAGGCTTCCCCTATCATGGAGAACCATTAGAAGTTCAAAAGACTATCATTATCATTGAAGGTCCCAGTGAACAAAGGAATTCTCCCCTTACTTCCAACAAGAACAAAAGAAGAGATGGAGGATTTATTTTCCTCTATCAAACTAATCTTTAGATGTTGATCATGGACTATGTATATTCAAGAAGATCCAAGTAGAAGAGTATAGCAACAAGCACGACGAAGGACTTCCTTAGGGCTTTATTAGCTTTTATTTAGCTATTATGTCAGGACTCTTATGAGAATATTCACTTGTAATCAAATAAATGAATTTTCTTTGGTATTCTATAACGTTTATAAGAGCTTCAATTCCATGAAACCTTCCATTTCTGCATAGCATCCTTCATTTAGCATATGCATGTGTCTCTCCTTTTCTGTGGCTCATCCGGTCTTCTGTCTTTATCTGTCAGCTGACATCTCGACCATCTGACCAAGCTTGAAGTACTACCGAAGGATAATAAAGAGAACGAAGGATATGGATCCCATGACTAGCTTCAGAGTTGTGACTAATCCGTTATTTGATCTTCACTCTGATAATGTTCAACAAGTGGATATTTCTACACAACCTCAGCCTGTGCAAGATAACCTGGTTAGTCAAGGTGATAGAAGAGATTCCCAGTTTCCACAGCGTATACCGAATCCTCCGAATGTTCATGCTAAGATGAAGGTGGATGATCCTAGATTCATAACAATGGAGAAAGAATTATGTGATTTTAAAGAACAATTGAAAATAGTGAAAGAAGCTAATGCATCTGATCTTGATGCTCGTGACTTATGTCTGGTTCCAGGTGTAATCATTCCTCCAAAGTTCAAGATGCCTGTCTTTGAAGTTTACAAGGATGTTAGTTGTCCAAGATATCATTTGACGATGTTTTCTCGAAAGATGGCTGCTTACGTTGACAATGACGAATTGATGATCCACTGCTTTCAAGAAAGCTTATCTGGGGCATCCTTGATATGGTATATGAAGCTACAAAGGAATTGTATTCAGTCGTGGAGAGATTTAGCTGATGCTTTTGTGAAGCAGTACAATTATAATTTGGACATCGCTCCAGACAGTGATCAACTAGAAAGAATGAGTAAGAATGACAATGAATCCTTTAGGGAATATGCTGAGCGATGGAAAGAGTTGGCAGCCCAAGTTCGTCCACCACTTCCAGAGAAAGATTTAACCAAGATGTTTCTAAGAACACTGCCAGACTCTTATTATGTTAGGATGGTAGGTGTTTGTCGCTACTGCGAAAATCGGCGCCGGCTATGACAGAAGAGTCTCCACCGTGCGTTATTTATCCCAAAGGAGGGAAAGGAAACGCTCGAAGTAAACCTAACGCAAAACGGGAAAGGAATGGTCATCACAACCAAACCCCTGGATTCGGGAGTCGATTATGCAAGGGGAAGGTATTAGCACCCCTCACGTCCGCCGTACTCGACGGGATCCACGCTTGTTTTCTCGTACGGATTGTTACTCTATCTACACTAAAGGTCAAGGGACAAAAGGAAAGAAAATAGAAAAGAGACTCAATAGATCTTCGCCGCTCTATGCCTACGTATTCCCTCGTGCAATAGGAAAGTCAGAGTCCACGTAGTTCGGCTAACTACGGATGAAGGTGGGAAGGTTGCTCGCTAGGATACGACATCCTATGCCTACGTACTTTCATACAGCATGAAAGATTAGAGCAAACGTAGTTCGGGCTACGGAAGACACAAGCTTGTCTGACTGTTTTTTATTACCTTATGAAAGGGTTTTTCTTGATTAAGAGTCCAAGCGGACAAAAA
Organism: Lathyrus sativus; assembly: GCA_963859935.3. NCBI lineage: Eukaryota > Viridiplantae > Streptophyta > Magnoliopsida > Fabales > Fabaceae > Lathyrus > Lathyrus sativus. The sequence goes on along the minus strand of OZ012741.1, from coordinate 464,882,032 downwards.
TGACACTTTGATGTTTGTTTTGAATCTTTTACGAAAGAAGTGTTTTTTTAGTTTGTTTGCAATCTCTGACGTACTAGAGACTATGATTTGAGAGTGACTACGTCGTGTGTCATCCAAAGGGTGCCACACTAAGCAACCAGACTACTGGAAAGAAGCTCTCCAGCAACCCTTTCTCAAATAGCTTAAGGCTCGTAACGTACGACATCGATTAACCTTATTACTGTATTTTTGAGTTGTTTTGAGATAAGAAGAGAAAGAAGCTCTAAAAAGCCTAGGGTTTAAAAGGGAATAAAAACTAACCTAATGTTTTCATGCATGGATAAGAATCCTAATGTCTATCATAATTCCCTCCTGCACAGAGGAAATCAGAGATCCTAGGGGATAAATGTCGCTTCCGCGAAAATAAGGTGCCGGCAAAACAGAAGAGTCGCCACCTTTCGTTATTTATCCCTCAGAACGGGAAAGGAAACGATCGGAAAAACCTGACGAAAAGGTATAAGACAAGGTCATCGCAACCATTGTCTGGGTTCAGGAGTCGGTTACGCAAGGGGAAGGTATTAGCACCCCTCACGTCCGTCGTACTCGACGGGATCCACGCTTGTTGTGTTTACTGGACGAGTTGGTTTATCTATCTACCTATCAAGGCTGGGTTAAAAAAGAAAAGAAAATGACTCGGCAAAGCGTCGCGCTTTATGCCTACGTATTCTCATCAGAGAATGAGAAATCAGAGTCAACGTAGTTCGGCCTACGACGGGTTACGGGGAAGGTGGCTCACGAATACGTCAGTATTGTGCCTACGTACTCTCAACAGGCTTGAGAGATCAGAGCTTACGTAGTTCGGGTTAATACGGATTACGGGGATTCAGATTCATCTGTTTTATCGAGTAGGGTTAAACAGCAGTTCCAGCAGTTAGGGGCAAAGCCTGTTTGCGGTGGCGCTGAAGTTTAACGACACTCTTTTCTTCAGAAAAGCTTTCCTTTGAATTACGGGCCCACGGGGCAAAAAGGTTTGAAGTTTGTTTTCTGTCTTTTACGGACGAAGTGTTTTTTATTGTGTTTGCAATTTCAATCGCACTAAAGACTATGACCTGAGAGTGAATGCGTCGCATGTCACCCAAAGGGTGCCATACTAAACATCCAGACTGTTGAAAAGAAGCTCTCCAGCAATCTTTTCTCAGGTAGCTTAAGGCTCGTAACGTACGAAAGAAATCATTCATGATTACTGTATCTTAAGCTGTTTTAAGATGAGAAGAGAGAACAGGCTCAACTACGGGGAGACTATCAAGTCCTACTGTTGTCATGCCAAGGATTCATCCTATGGTTGAAGTTTGAAACAGGGAACTCCTAGAAGTTATCATGCATAGGTTTCAACCTAAAGTTCTATCATCACTTCCTTATCAAAGGAAGTGAGAGTCCTAAGGGATCATGTCAATGATACACAGAAACAGATAAAGCATCAGCTTAAATAGTAAACAGATAACAACTGTAAAATGCATGCAATGCAAGTGAGGGAGGAAATGTGTGTGGGGCAGCAGCCTCCACAAGCTCATCTCAACCTCAAGCCAGAATGAGTAACAGCAATCATACAGAGATAATAACCTGCTATCAAGCAGGATATAAGAGACTATAATCATACAGAAGAAAAATGAACATGCTGTCAAGCAAAATGAACCACATGGGCAACAAAGCTGGCCTCTACCGAATACCCGCAAGAAAAGCCATACAGTAAAAATACAAGCAGAGGGAGCAACTCAACCTCTAGTGCAATCATGCTCCTAGATTAAAGTCAGTCTAGATATGAACTTATTCTAATGCATCAAGCAAATCACACAAGGCACATCAGCACAGAAAATAAAACAGACAAGAAAGCAGATCAACAACTCTCTCTCATCTAAGCTTCAGCTCTCCTAACAGCAACCCAGTCTTCATACCTCACTCACCCTTCAAGGCTATCCTCTTTCATGACAAGTGTCAACTTGCTTCTCATCAACATAAGTTTCAACTTAACTTCACTTCTCCAAGCTTCAGCTTTTCAGTCAATTCCACCCTCAGGCTTTGCTTCTAACTACAAGTATCAACTTGATTCCTTCAGGCTCTCAATGCATCAGTGTCAGTATCAACTCATCCTTTATTCCTCAAGCCTCAGCTCCACACTCAATCTCAATTGAATCCTCTTCATAAGTATCAACTTAGTCTTCAAGCTTCAGCTCTCTTTGCTTCACCAGTATCAACTTGGTCTTCTTCATCTACAAGCTTCAGCTTCCCAGGGTAGTCTTCAATCACATGGAAGTGTCAACTTCATGCTTCACTCTTGCTCAATCCTCAGCTCTTCATTCAATCTTTACTGGATCCTCATTGGGTCTTCAAGTATCATCTTGCTTCTCCAGGTTTCAACCCATCAACATAAGTCTCAACTCATCCTCCTTCTTCAAGCTTCAGCTGCAGTGGCAATGTTCAAGGAATCATCCTCCCCACTCTTCAATGAAGTCTTCATCTTCAAACTCAAGTCCAACATCCTTCAGGATACTCAAACCAGAAGACAATCACTTAACTGGATAAGCTAGAATATTAAACTGCTTATTGACCACCAAAGAAGGCCTATAAGGGTTTAACATCAGAAGAATGGTTCCCTCAAAAGTTCTACTTCCTAGGTACCATCACTTATCCCTCCAAAGGAGGGAGTTGGATACCATGGAATGACTTTTAATCATTGGGAGGAATGGAAGCACAAGATGCTTTCCATGTTTGTGAAAGAAATCACTCTAACTACAAAGCTCTCCCTATGTCCTATCTCCTAATCTTCATCAGACACCTCCAGGCACATCCAAAATCCAAAGCTTCAAGCACCCTCAAGCAACTTCAAGCATCCTCACCTTGTCTTCAACTTGTCTTCAACTTCAATCAAAGGCAAACCAAGCACAAACTCTAATCTAAGGGAACTAGAGGAGTTAAACTAGTTGAATTAGTTGATTAGGATCACCTAAAACCTAGTACTAAAGTTAGTCCTAACTAAAATACTAAAATCAATTGTAAAATCCTACAAAAATTACTATGGGAACCTAGGTCAATCATGACTCTATCACATTAGTTTCAAAGATCAAATCATCAATTTGGACCTAGAACTAAATCCTACATTACAAGGTATCAACCCTAAAACCCTAAAAAGGAAGCATCTAAACATCAATCTAGAAGGCATACATATTTTCATCACAAAAATGTGAGAAAAATACTATGGGATCATACATGTCTAACCTAATCACACACAAACAAATTAGGCCAAGAATCATCACTATGAGATCAAACAAAATTCTACAAAAACATGCATCAAACATAAACATTTTAATATCAATTAAAATACAAAATTCCAATTAAATCAGAAATTATATGAAATGAAAATATTTTTTCTCTAAAAAATAATAGACTCAATCATGATTAATATGCAAAAAGAATGGTTTGAATTGGATTAATATTCAATTAGTTATGAATTTTACAAAAATCATGAATTAAATGGAAATTAAATGAAAATCCAATGAAAATAATGAAGCGCGTGGTGCAAATAGCATTCAGATTCAGTTCAAAACATGGGTTGGGCTTGCTGGGGGTGTGGATAACACTCATATCATTAAGCCCAAGGCACCAAATAAATGAAACGCAGCGTTTCATTTGAAATCCTTCACAACTCAGAAATAAAACACAGCTCTTGGATCTTCTCCCAGTCAATGGTCAAAACATGATCTGATGGTGAGAACTTCATCTTCTCCAATTCAAAGCTCTGAGCTTCGCGCCCAGCTCCGGCCACCGCAGATGGAGCTCCGGTCGTCCCCTTCAACCCTAGTTCTTCCTAGAGGCATCCAATCCAAGAGGTCAAAACATGAAACACACTCCAAATCTTGCCACGAACTCAACCATGCCCATAGTTTCCTCTGAAACCTCAAGAATCATCATCTCCCAATCTCAACCGAAAATGGTGATCTTCCTATTTTGTCTCTAATTCAACAATTAACCATCTGAAAACCATCCTAGGCCATTCTACAACTAATCTAACACCCTAATTCAAACTAATTCTACCTAAATCAAGCTAGGGGAAGAAGGTTACAAACCTGGAAATTCTTGAATAACAGATGCACGAAATCTCCACTTCAAGCTCTCAAATCTTCTGGACACGATCACTGAACCTCCTCCCTACTTCTGTATGCAAAAGATTCAATGGAAAGTGCTTCAATCTTGAAACACGATGAAGAGTTGCAGGTGCTAAAAATCACTTGCTCCCACACGATCTAGCCACCAATTCTCCTTGGAAATGATCTGGAATCAATCCTTGATACTCAGGGAAGAAGAACCAATCAAGAAAATGGAAGGAAATGGAGGAAATTGATGAAACCGATTTCAATTGCAATCTATGAAAACTCAATTCCAAACTATGCTCAATCCTTCAATGATCACCAACCCTTGCCATGGATGCATTCTAATCAATATATAGATGAAGTTTGGATGATCTAGAACCCTCTAGATCCTTCTAGTGAGATTTTACACATCTCATGTCATGAGATTTTGGATCACTTATCATGCCATGCTCAATTTTGTTTGCAGCTTGAAATTCATCTCAATCTCCTTCAACTTCTCCCCTAGTGACAATTTGGAAGGGTTTAGCTTGCCAAGTTCCTTGCCCATGCCTCAATTTTAAGTTATGCATATGTTACTTAATATGCAAGCAAGTGTTTTTCAAAGCAAGTCCATGATTTAGACCTCAAATAAAAAATGTGGCTAAACCATTGTCTTTAAAATGTTTTCTAGAGTCAAAATGATATATTACATGCCATGTTTTGGATGTGTAGGTTGAAAATTTCAATTTCCAACTTTGACTTATTTAACTTATGCCTTCATTTTAGGTCATTTTTGCAACTTTGATCTACATGCCTTTTCAACATCTCATGACCTCTTTTCTAGCCTTAAAACATCATTTTAAGCAAGTTTGATGTTGAAGATTTTTCCATTTGAAGCTTGGAAATGGGAGTTATGGCCTTATGGTTGAAATGACCTATAATCTCCAAATGACCAAAATGCCCTTGACTTGTCAAAGCCATAAGTAGAGTTCTACAAATCCTATCAGGGACTTCTAGTACTCTATAGAAAGCTAAGAAGATAAGGAACAACATTCATGTTGACCAAAATTTCATAGGAATCATCCCTCTTGGGCAAAAGTTTGATGCAAGTTGGGTAACTTTCAAGCCCCCAGATTCACATACCTCAGATGACTTGTAACTTGTCAAAGTCATAACTTGAGTTCTACAAATCCTATCAAGGACTTCTAGTACTCAAATTAAAGCTAAGAACAAGCTCTACAACATTCATGTTGGGGGTAAGATAAGATGACAATTACATCTTGGGCTAAACTGCCTTGAAGATAGGGGTCAAACTAGGGGATTTTACATTGTCAAGCCTTAGAAACCCTAGCTTGAAACTTCTCAAACTCTTCAATCATGATGAGTGAACCTTGGAATCATCCTTAGAACATATCAATGTATCAATCCATGATCACATGGCTCTTGAATTAGGTTTCAACCTTCTCCAAATCATCAGTTGACTTAGGGTTGACCCAGTCAAACCTTAATTACACCACTCATGGCTGAGGCTTCTTATCCTTGCACAATGACCTGTCTAGGCTTCATGATGGCTTTCAAGACATCTCATAAGCTCTCTAAAGGCTTCAAGTCCACATTCTTGGCTTCAGAATCATCTGAGGAGCTCCCCACAACTCTCATGTTAGGAGGCACACAACCTTGGTTTCAACCACTCTCTCTAAGGATCTTTTCTCTTCTCTGGCAAAGATATCAACCTTTGAACACTTGAATAATCTTCTTGGCTAGCTTCATAGTCTTGATTGGTACTCATACCTCTTGATCTCCTGCATACCTGTCAATGAAATGCAAATGATAATGCTAATGTGAATGAAATGAAACACAAGCTAGGTAAAGAAGAGTTGGTCAAATTTTAGGGTGCAACAATAAACATAAAAGAAAGCACGCAAATATAGTAAAATGCATGCAATGCAGTAATACAAGCGAGGCAAGGGAATCCTGCTCTAGCTCGAACCTGGGAAAACAACAGGCAAAGTGAATCAACATTCAATTCAAACCTCAAGGGGGCAAGCTGCATAAGCCAACAAATAATACAGAAAACAAAAACCAAAGCAGAGGAGGCAGCCCAAGCAGCAGCATCAAACTCCTACAGCAAACAGCACAAGCAGCAGCTCTGACAGCAACAATTGATTAAACAGCAAAAAGTTGACAGCAACAACCTTCATCTTCATGAATAGCTCCTATCTTCAAGTTTCAACAAACTTCAAACTTCAACAAGCACCTAGCTTCAACAAGCTTCAAACTTCAACAAGCAACCAACTTAAACCAGCAAAACAGCTTCAACAAGCTCCTAACTTCATCTTCCACAAGCAGCAAAACTCTAGCTTCAACAAGCAACCAGCTTCAACAAGCACAAACTTCATCTTCAACAAGCTTCAACAAGCAACCAGCTTCAACAAGCACAAACTTCATCTTCAACAAGCTTCAACAAGCAACCTCCAAGGGAGAGTCAATTAACAAGATCAAGTTGGAATGTTAAGTAACTTAATGACAACCAAAGGAAACCACTAAGAACTTAACATTATAAGAGAATGGCATCCTCAAAGTTCTACTCTCAAAGCATGCCATTCATCCCTCCAAAGGAGATATATGACTTCTTTAAGAGGAATTTATGTCATTGGATTGAATGGAGATGAACAATATACTCCATGTTTGAAGAAAGGAACAAAACTAGCCTAATGCTCTTCCTAAAACCCTAGTTTCCCGATGCTCCTGACAAGCATCCACAAGATGAGAAATCCTTTATGTCCATGCTATTTCAAGCTCTCCAAAGCCTCTTCAAGTTGTCTTCATGTTCATCCAAAAGCAAAGGCACCACCACCCTAGTCTAAAGGGAACTATGGGGTTAAACTAGTCAAGTTAGTGTGTTAGAAACTCCTAAATGTTAGTCTTAAAACTAAATCTAATTAAAATACTAAAAATGATTGTAAAATCCTATAAAAAATTATAAGGGTTCCTAAACCTATTAAGAATATCTCCATACAAAAACCAGGGGGTTAACCATTCATTAAGACCTAAAACTATGCCCTAAACCTAAGGGTACTATCTTAAAACCCTAAAATTATAACACCTATTGTTTAATGTTCAAAACAGCCTATATTTATCTCACAAAATTATGACAAAAATACTAAGGGTACATGCATTTCTAAACTACATAACCCAAAAAGAATCACCTAAAAATTCTACACCAATCTCCCATACTAAAATCAGCAAGATCATGTATCAAACATATTCAAAATAAAACCAATTAAACTTCCAAAAATGCAATTAAAAAATAAAATGCCTGAATTAATAAAATTCCAACCCTATTAAATTGTAGACTCTTTAAGGAGTCAGGGGAAAAAAATCTAACCTAAATTGCTTAATTTTCCTAATTATGGTGATTAAACCCTAAACTATATGAAACATGTAAAATAAAAGAAATATAAAGAAAATTATGAAAGTTGCGTGTGAAAATTCTCCAGTTATTCTCCAGGCTGGGCCCAAGGAGGGGGTGTCAAAAGCGCTTAAGACTAAGCCCAAACCTATTAAAAATAAAATCAGGAAAACCAAGGGAAAATGTAAAATGCTCGTGGCAAATAGCAAGACTATCACGTTCAAAATCCAACTTGGGCCACGCAGGAGGTGTCAATAACACTTTATTCACTAAGCCCACCCAAGGTTGATTAATGAAACACAGAGTTTCATACCTCTCTTCACTCTCTTCAGAATTCATAAGCAAATCCTGGCCGTGTATCCATTACCTTGGTCAAAGTCCAAACATGATCTGAGGATCCTGGCTCATCGTCCCTACACGAGTTTGAATATTGGAGGGAGAATTGGACGGTGGCCTGAGCTGCAGCGCCACCGTCGTCTCCGGTGAGAGTCCCCCAAAACGCATCAAACCTAACACTTAGCTACTCAATCTCACTCGTTTTTCTCTCCTGAGCATGAATATGATATCAGATTTTCTTGATTCTTCCTCTAAACCAAAATACGAGCAAATGTTCAGAAATGCATCTAACTTCAATTGTCTCAAATCTTGCAACTAATGAGCCTAATCTCATCTACACGCTTCAGAGATGAGTTCTACCTATCTAAATATGATTGCTACGCCAAGAATCCAAAGATCTTCCTCTCAACAGAAATTGTATTGCACTTAGTTTTGTCTCTAAACACTCCAATTTTGCACTGAAATCCATCTAAGCATCATCACTAATCTATCCCCCTATCAAATCCTAATCAATTTCCTATGAATTATGCTGAAACTTGAAAGATGCATACCTGGTGTAAATGGATGAACAGAGTAGGTTTTGCTTTAATTCAGCCTCTAATCTCTTCCAGATTCGTTCAACAACTCCTTCTGAAGCTTCTCCAATCAACAATTTTCCTTGAATCCACCTTTATTCCCAAAACCGATTCTTGATGCAATGATGAAATTTTCAGTTGCTCTCTCTTGATTACCTTCAATGCTTGCCCAAAAAATGGCCTGAATTCATTGCATTTGTTATATAGAAATGGTTAGAAGCATATAGAACATTCTGGAGCTAACAGAATGAGAAATTGAATTTCTCATTCTCCTTGAAAATCTCATATGTGAAGCTCGTGTTTTGCTCTGTTCTTGGCCTTGATTTTGCTTGAATTTCTCACCTCATGACATTGAGAATTGGATGGAAGTGGTATGCTCCTTGTTTCTGATCCAAAGGCAATGAATTGATGTGTTACTTCCACCTTATGTTACAAAAGGGAAGTATGTGTAATTGATCCCAAATGTAAAAAGTGCCGATGCCATCCCTCTTAGAATGTGTTTTCTGATCAAAATGACATATAATATGGACCTGTTTGACCATAAAACAAAGAATTCCATTTTTTGGCCTTTTAATGACTTTAATTTCTTCCTTTTCAAAGCCATTTCAAATGAATTGGTGTTACAAGCCAAACCAAACTCTCATGACCACTGGGTTGCACTCAAAACATCATTTTGAACAAGTTCCATGTTGGACAATTTTCCATTTGAAGCTTGCAAGTTGGAGTTATGGACCTATAATCCAAAGTGACCTATAATCTCACTTCCCCAAAATACCCCTGGCTTGCAAAGATCATAACTTGGGTTCTACAAATCTTATCAAGGACTTCTAGTAATCTATGGAAAGCTAAGAGGATAAGGAACAACATTAATGTTGACCAAAAGTCCATTTGAAAACTCCTTGAAGGGAAAAAGTTGCTTGGAAGTCAAGTGACTTTCACAGATAAATTTCATAGTCATCTGATAACCTGTAACTTGTCTGGACCATAACTTGAGTTCTATAACTCCCCTTGAGGACTTCTAGTACTCAAATTAAAGGTATTGAGATGATATAAATGTTTCATGTTGGCCAAATATTCATTTGAAACTTGTATTTTGACTTATGTGGCTTTGAAGTTAGGCATTAAACAGGGGATTTTACACTGAAACCCTAATTTAGCAACTTCCCACATCCTTGATTCCTCTTTGCTTGATCTTGACACAACACCACACATGTATCAACATATCAATACATGAACTCCATGACCTCAAAGTAGGCTCTGACACTCTTCAATTGCACAGTTGACCTAGGGTTGACCCAGATGAAACCCTAATTGGCTGCACTTCAAATGTGGCTCTCATACTTGAATCAATGACCTGTCTCAGCTTCAATATGGCCCTCTAGGCATTCCATGAGATCCATACACACCTCAAATTCACATTCCATGTTTCACATCCCACTGATGATTCTCAATATTCCTCAAGATAGGAGCAAAACGCACATGTAGGCACTCAAACTTCTCAAGACTTCAAATCACTTCTTGATGGCCTGGATGATTTCTCATACTTGGATAAGACCTCTTGATAGGCTCTTTTGATAAGAATCACACTTGATCCCCTGTTGGAGGCATGCTATGCTATGATATGAAAATGATTGAACTATGATAATGCAATGAAACATAAACCAGGTAAGAAAAGGTTGAGCAAATTTTGGGGTGCAACAGCTGCCCCTATTCAAACGGCTTGGACCCGACTGGGTGAAGAGCGAACGGCCTTCAAATAATCGAGGTAAGAGACGGTTGAATACCAAGGAAACCCGGAAATTTGCCAACCGTAGAAATAAACTGCACTGCTTGGGGGAGCAACATCCCCTATCTGAATCTGGTTGTTACGGCAACAACTGATCCAACATCTGATAATAATTCTGATTTCAACTTCAACCACCTATGTAACGCCATAGGTACTGAACAATTTTTGCAAAAACACCTCCGTCCACAACTGGACTAACCTTGTCAACACAAGAAGAGAAACAAATTCGTCAACACGAATAGAGATTCTATCATCACAGGAGTAACCCTGTCCACATCTGGACCCAAATTTCGTCAAATCACGAATAAATACAAATCTGTCCACGTCAGGACTCACATTTCGTCAACCCAAAGAAATCCTATCGTCATAGGAATAAAACTTTGTCCATGTTAGGACGCTTGTTTCGTCAACACGAAGAAATTCCCTCAACAAGAGCAAAACTTTGTCCACGTTAGGACGCACACTTCGTCAACACGAAGAAATCCCATCATAACCTTGTCCACGTTAGGACTCAAATTTCGTCAACCCGAAGAAATCCTATCGTCATAGGAATAGAACTTGTCCTCATCAGGACTCCACATTCCGTCAACACGGAGAAATCCCGGCGACTTCGCTGGGGATGAGTTGTTCGCATCTCGTCAACACGAGGAGATCCTATCAACATAGGCAATAAAATCTTATTTGTGTCTCGTCAACACGAGGAACTCCTATCAACATAGGAATAAATTGTCCACATCATGACTCACATATCGTCAACACGAGGAAATAAACCTGTCACCATGAAGAGAAATAAATTTGTCCACGTCAGGATTCCATCTCGTCAACACTAAGAACGGTAAACTTGTCCACGTCAGGACTTGCATCTCGTCAACACGAGGAACGGTAAACTTGTCCACGTCAGGACTCGCATCTCGTCCACACGAGGGAAGGTAACTTGATTTGTCCATGTCAGGACTCACATCTCGTCAACACGAGGAAATCCTATCAACATAGGAGTAAATTGTCCACGTCAGGACACCGTTTCGTCAACACGAAGAAAGATAAATTTGTCCACGTCAGGACTCGCGCATCTCGTCAACACGAGGAACTATAAACTTGTCCACGTCAGGACGCACATTTCGCCAATCCGAAGAAAGATATCTGCTGGGGATAAATGGTCCATGTCAGGACACCATTTCGTCAACACGAAGAGTAATCAATTTGTCCACGTCAGGACTTCACATTCCGTCAACACGGAGAAATTAAATCTGCCCACGTTAGGACTAGCACATCTCGTCAACACGAGGAAATAAATCTGTCCATGTTACGACGCACACTTCGCCAACACGAAGAAATCCCATCAATACAGGAATAAATTGTCCACGTCAGGACTCATATCTCGTCAAGGAACTCCTATCAACATAGGCAATAAAATTTTGGCGACTTCCGGGGAAATACTTCTGTCAACCAGTAGGAAAATACATCCGTTTATCCATACGGGAAGATACTCTGAATACAGTTTTTCTGCTTATCTCTGCAGTAGCTAACTCCGTTGGTCCCAAACCACAAACCTTTTAGCGCTGACGTGACAGCGACTTTGAGGAGGACTCTACTGGGGATATTTGGAAACCAAATTGTCGGACGTCTGTTTCGATAACCGGCGGCAGCTTCTGAAATCTTGATTCATGAAACCCTTTGACGCTGACGTAACAACAAATTTGAAGAAAATAATCCGCTGGCCGGATAAGAGAAACTTCAACAAGCAACTCTGTGGGGAAAATAGTAAGATGAACCGTATCATCACACGTCTCGCGGCGAGACCTCGAATACCTGGTAATAGATCTGAGCTAGAACTCCATACTCCTGCTGAGAAAACACACCTGAAAGCAAAAGGTTAGCCAACCTGATTTATGTTTCAAAATGCGTATGTTTGAAAATGGCGTAATGCTCCGTACGGCACGGAAATGCTACGCGTTTGAGTAGATGCAAATATGACGATATATGCAAATGCAAATGTAGGCTCAAGCTGCCGGGGCCACTCTGATAATGATGTCTCAACAACATGAATGCTGAGGATAAAGCCAACTCCGCTGGGGAGAACAAGCATCATAAGGTATTCCGGTAAAATAAATGCTGGAAACACGGTCAACTTTGTCGGGGGAGAGATTAAACATCAATTTCCACTGGGAGGAAAGAACAAACACCCTGCTGTGAACAAACTTAGTTGGGGAAGAAGCGACACTTCTGGGCAAAGCACATTGTCTGGGCACAGTTTACACATTCAGAGTTACCACTCCGCTGGGGACAATCATCCCGACGGAGGCAAGACGACCTGTGGGGGAGCAAGAAAACCACCCTTCGCGGATATAAACCTTTCGAACCAACAACTTGGTTAACTATTGCGGGAATCTCCCATGCTGGAGATTGAACATGCACATCTTCGATTCGCTGAGGAGCGCAACCTCTGCAGGGGACATTGATTTTGACTTGCTGGGGTTAATCCTATGGACGACTTTCCATGAGGACACTCTCCTGGGGAAAATAATTCCCTCCTTCGAGAAGGGATAAATGTCATTTCAACTCTCTGGGGATAAGCTGCGACTAGCTGAGGAATGACATCAACTGGAGTCAGGTCTTACGTCAAGCGACCTTGGCTGGGGAATACAATTCCTGACCATTTTCTCCAAAGGTAAGAACCCTGCAAAACACAAACGAGACAAAACAGGCCTATACAACAGAATCTATCCGGGTTAGCATCTGTGACATCACTTCAGTCAATTCGAAGTTTTAGAAATTATTGACAAGGTCCAACAAGATTATGTAAGCGCAAGTTTATCAAAAACATCGGCGTCTTTCACAAACAAAACAGTAAAGAACAAGCATCAAGTACTGAATAACATGTTTTATTGATAACGGGCCTCTGAATAGGCAAAGTTTTGTACACTGGATGCAACTCCTGAAAAGAGGAAGTTATGCACAAACACACATAAATATATGCACAAGAAGCATAAAGAAAATACAAAACAATATTTGTATACATGTCGGCAACGTGGCACAGACAAACACCATGAGCTGATCCTCCTATGAATCGCCTGACTCTGCGCTTTCCCGGTACTCGATCTTCGGAAGAGATTGTTTTTGGATAGACGGCCCCCAGGTACTCCCAAACCACTAAGCAACGCCGTATCAAATCCGGACCGCAGTCATTTGCTTTTTCAATCCCTAACTTTTGCGTGAACCGCCCTTTGCGGGTTTTCAATTCACCGGGATACCCTTTTTGCCGAAGTCGCCCTTTTCAGGTTTTCGACTTCGCGGGTGTACATCTTTTCAATTTTATCCCTAACTTTTGCCCGAACCTTTTATTCATTTTTTATTGTTCGCCGGGATGCCCCATTTTTGCCTGGACTCTCTTTTAACTGTCCAGCGGGTCACTTTCAAGCAAAGTATTTTTTAACTACGTCCGAATTCACAGGAGACGTAAAGTCCTCACCATCCATGGTGGATAGTAACAAGGCTCCTCCATAGAAGACTTTTCTGACAACGTAGGGACCTTCGTAATTGGGAGTCCACTTTCCCCTGTGATCTGATTGTGGTGGGAGAATCTTTTTCAAAACAAGATCGCCCGTCTGAAAGCTTCGAGGGCACACCTTCTTGTCGTAAGCTTTCTTCATCCGGCTCTAATACAACCGACCGTATGCTAGAGAAGCCAATCTCTTCTCATCCATTAAGTTGAGCTGATTCAGTCTATCTTTAATCCATTCTGCCTCGTCGAGTTGGACATCACGTAAAACCCTCAGGGAAGGAATCTTGACCTCCAACGGTAACACCGCCTCCATCCCGTATACCAATGAGAAAGGGGTTGCCCCGGTTGATGTGCGTACCGTCGTACGATAACCGTGCAAAGCAAAAGGTAACATCTCGTGCCAGTCCTTATACGTCACAACCATCTTCTGAACAATCTTCTTTATGTTCTTATTGGCCGCTTCGACAGCGCCATTCATCTTGGGCCGGTAAGGAGAAGAGTTGTGATGCTCAATCTTAAAATTCTGACACAGCTCTTTCATCATTTTATTATTCAAATTTGAACCGTTGTCGGTGATAATCCGCTCAGGGATTCCATATCTGCAGATAATATCTCGTTTGATAAATCTGGCTACCACTTGTTTGGTCACATTGGCATATGATGCTGCTTCAACCCATTTGGTGAAGTAATCGATTGCCACCAAAATGAACCGGTGTCCGTTTGATGTCGTAGGCTCAATCTTGCCAATCATGTCAATTCCCCACATCGAGAAAGGCCACGGTGATGACATCACATTCAGAGGACTTGGAGGCACATGGATTTTGTCTGCATAAATCTGGCATTTATGACACCTCTTTGCAAACTTGAAACAATCTGTTTCCATGGTTAGCCAATAATAACCTGCCCGCAGCAGTTTCCTCGTCATAGCATGCCCACCAGCATGCGTACCAAATGTACCCTCATGTATCTCTTCCATGAGCAACTTCGCCTCTTTCTCGTCTACACAACATAGCAACACCAAGTCGTGGTTTCTTTTGTACAGGACACCGTCCGGATTCAGATAGAAATTGCCAGCCAATCTCCTGAAAGTCTTCTGATCTCGACTGGATGCCCCAGCCGGATACTCCTTGTTCTTCAGGAAATTCTGGATGTCAAAATACCAGGGCCTACCATCGGAAGCTTCGTCAATGGCAAATATGAAGGCAGGCCTATCAAGCCGAGAGATAACAATATGGGGAGCCTCGTTCCAGAAGTTAACTTTATACATTGAAGACAATGTCGCCAGGGCGTCAGCCATTTGATTTTCTGCTCGCGGTACGTGATGCAATTCCACCTTGTCAAAGAAAGGCAATAATCTCCTTGCATAGTTCATATAGGGTATCAAATTGGGCTGACGTGTCTCCCATTCTCCTTTAATGTGATTCACCACTAGAGCTGAGTTTCCGTATATATCCAGGTTCTTGATTCTCAAATCAATGGCTTCTTCCAGACCCGTGATGCAAGCCTCATATTCCGCCTCGTTATTGGTAACGGGAAAAGTCAATCGGGCAGTAAATGGGATGTGCGACCCATGAGGAGTAGTGATAATTGCACCTATTCCGCTACCATAGGAATTAACCGCTCCGTCAAATATCAACTGCCATTTGGAACCCAACTCTGGTCCTTCGTCCGGCAACGGTTCTTCACAATCTTTCATCTTCAGGTACATGATATCCTCATCAGGAAAACCATACCTCATCAATTGGTAGTCCTCAATAGGCTGCTCAGCAAGGTACTCTGACAGAACGCTACCTTTAATAGCCTTTTGCGAGACATATTGGATGTCGTATTCTGTTAACACCGTATGCCATCGGGCAATTCTTCCGGCGAGTGCTTGCTTCTCAAACACGTATTTGATTGGATCCATCTTTGAAATTAGCATGGTTGTATGATTCAGCATGTATTTCCTCAAACGTTTGGCGGCCCAGGCTAGTGCGCAACACGTCTTCTCGAGCATTGAGTATCTGGACTCACAGTCGGTAAACTTCTTACTCAAATAGTAGATCGTATGCTCTTTACGTCCGGTCTCGTCGTGTTGACCGAGAACACAACCCATACTTTCCTCAAGAACCGTCAAATACATAATCAAAGGTCTCCCAACCACCGAGGGTATCAAAACAGGAGGTTCCTGCAAGTATTCTTTTATCTTGTCGAACGCCTTTTGACAATTTTCATTCCAGGTCAACACCTGATCCTTTTTCAACAACTTGAATAACGGCTCGCATGTCGCAGTTAGGTGAGATATGAACCGAGTAATGTAGTTCAACCTCCCTAAAAACCCACACACTTCTTTTTCTGTTTTAGGCGTCGACGTTTCTTGTATAGCTTTTATCTTTGCAGGATCAACCTCTATTCCCTTTTCGCTCACAATAAACCCCAGCAGTTTACCCGATCTCACCCCAAAGGTGCACTTGTTAGGGTTCAGTCTCAGCCTGAACTTCCTAAGTCTTTTGAACAGTTTCAGCAGATTAACCAAATGCTCCTCCTCTGTCTGAGATTTGGCAATCATATCATTAACATAAACCTCGATCTCTTTGTGCATCATGTCATGAAAGAGAGTCGTCATAGCACGTTGATATGTTGCCCCAGCGTTCTTTAGTCCGAAGGGCATTACTTTGTAGCAAAATGTTCCCCAGGGAGTAATGAAGGTAGTCTTCTCCATGTCTTCTGGTGCCATTTTGATCTGATTATAGCCTGAGAAGCCGTCCATGAAGGAGAATACGGAGAACTGAGCAGTGTTATCAACCAGCACATCAATGTGAGGAAGTGGAAAGTCTTATTTCAGGCTCGCCCTATTCAAATTACGGTAGTCTACACACATTCGCACTTTACCGTCTTTCTTCGACATTGGTACTATATTAGCGACCCATGACGGATAAGTTGTAACGGCTAGGAAACCAACATCCCACTGTTTTTGAACTTCCTCTTTGATTTTCACAGCCATGTCTGGTCTGGTTCTTCTGAGTTTCTTCTTAACAGGAGGACATTCCTCTTGCAATGGCAGACGGTGCACAACCATGTCCGTATCCAACCCAGGCATATCCTCGTACGACCAAGCAAATATATCACTATACTCTCGTAGTATCTCAATCAGCCTTTGCTTGATGTCGCTCTGCAGCGCAGCCCCTATACGGATATTTCTCACAACTTCTTCTGACCCCAAGTTGATAATCTCAATTTCCTCCTGATGAGGCAGAATGATTCTCTCTTCTGTTTCAACAGACGAGTCAGCTCCTCTGGAAAGTCGTTATCCTCAACAATCTCTTCCTCTGCTTGGAATACCGGGTGCTCGAAGTCGAAACGAGTCATAGGCGGTTCGCAGAAGATGTCATCTGAAATATTAGTCCTACAAAGGAAATGGTTAAATGCTTCAAAACGCAAACAAAGCAAATAACCACGTTGCCATTTATTGTTAAAGTAAAAACAAGAAAAACAGGGATCACAATATTTGCATATGAAAAACGCCTTTATTTCATGATTAAAACAGTGCAATACACCTAATCAAGTAGCCCTAAGGTAAAATCACTATGCCCCGGGTAGGACATATGATTATTCAATAATTGACAAAACAAATCATTACTATTTAAGAGTCACTGGGACAGTTTCTCGGATGGACCAGTTGCAGAGACTTTGTCCTGGCACGCTTGGCTTGATCCACGCGTCCATATCGCAGTCACTATCTCCGTCTTCGGCATCGGAAATAGCGTTGATTGTCTCAAAGCACACCCCGCTTGGCGTAATCGTTATCGGTCCCTTGAACCTGGGCGCTCCTGAAGATGACGCTGACGACGTCGGTCGATACCCTAGCCCAAACTTGTCATTCTTCACGGGAACCTCCAGTACCTGCCCCAACCTTTAGTCTCACCAGTCTGCACTAAAGCTTGAGCTTTCTTGTAGGATGACATTGTCACATCTGGCATTTTGCTGGAACCCTGAGCTTTGTCTTTAATTCGCAACCATTCGAAGGCCTGACAAGGTGTCTCATGTATTTCTCCGTCGACCTCAACATATCTGAACGATGATAGGTGACTGACCAAAATGTCCTCCTCCCCGCAAACGGTAACAACACTATCACCCACCATGTACTTCAACTTCTGATGCAATGTGGACGTTATGGCCCCTGCAGCGTGGATCCATGGGCGCCCAAGAAGGCAGCTATAAGCTGGATGGATATCCATGATGTAGAATTCGGTATCAAAAATTTCTGGCCCCACCTGAAGCGGTAATGTTATTGACCCAAACACTGATCTTTTCATCCCGTCAAACGCCCTCACAACCAAATCGCTGGGCGTGCAAATAATTCCCCGTATGTTCAATTTCATCATGGATTTCTTTGGCAATACGTTCAACGACGATCCAGTATCCACCAATACACGCGACATTACGGTGCCCCGACATTCCACCGATATATGCAAAGCCATGTTGTGCTCTCGACCCCTGGGTGTTAGATCAAAATCTGTGAAACCCAGGCTATGCCCAACATTGACATGTGCCATTATCCCCTCTAACTGATTTACAGAAACTTCTTGAGGCACAAATGACGTATCCAGAATCTTTAGCAAGGCGTTCCGGTGGGCCTCGGAACATAACAACAACGAAAAGATAGAAATCTTCGACGGCGTCTGCTGTAGGTGTTCAACAATTTTATAGTCGCTTTTGCGAATCAGTCTCATGAACTCCTCTACGTCCTTGAGTGATGTATCCTTTTCTTTCAACTGAGTAGGCCCGCTTTCATTTACTTTGGCTTTGCCTTTGGCCAATCTCTCTGCTTCTATTTCAGGTGAGGTAAAGATCCTTCCGCTACGGGTCATGCCCCCCGTTCCAACGACATTGTCAACAGGCCCTGCTTTGGTAATCGTAATAGTTGGCCGCTGGGCGGGTGCCGTTATCGTTATAGTCTTCCTCGGGATCGTCACCGTTGTAATATCATTATGCTTATCACATAATGCCTCCATAGGCTTCTCAACCGCAGTTCGATCAAATTGCAAGGTCCCTTCGTCGATCATGGCCTGAATGCCCTGCTTCAAATCAGTACAACTGGGTCCAACACTCTAAACAATATTCATCACAACCAGGGAATACTCCCCCTCTGAGCAACCTGCTTTTCACCTCACTCAATGGTGTCTTCAAATCGTTAACATCCATCACCAAGTTCAAATTTTCTTTTGTCAAGATGGCATTTTCCCCATGATTAGGCATAGGCTGTTGTACAATATTGGGCCCTACCTGGCCAAAGTTGATGGCTTTACTGTCTGTTGTGATGAAAATTGGATATCAAGCTATTAATTAAATTGAACCTTATTTCTTTTACAACCGATCTTTAATTTATCCAAAAGAAAGGTCTCAAGAAAGAAAAGCCTTCTTCGCGATGTAACGACAACGCTTAAGAGATTCGGGGATCGGGGGTTAGTTATATCTAGGGAAGGTATTAGCACCCTAAATATCTGTAGTACTCTACAGGAACCTTTTGTTTGATTGATTGCTAAGTGTGAAATATGTATTGTGGTTAAGGGATAAGATAAAAACAAATGAAGTCCTAAGTGGTTTCCTAAGTTTGCTCGCAAAGACATCGCATGTTCTGCCTACGTATCCTTACTAGGATAGAATCAGAGCAATCGTAGTTCACCTCACAAGGGGAAAGAACACTTGATGACGATCAAGGTTCAATGGGGAACAAACATGACAATGTTTGTGTGGAGTTTGACAAAACTCCCTAAGCTAAATTATAAAAGGGGGAAGTAAGAGATCATGACGATTATTCTTACGCAGAGTTGACGAACTCTTTCCTAGGGTTCTAGTTGAAGAACGCTCCTAGTACGGGCGGGTCTTTTAGACTTAAGCAAAGTATAAGGTTTCTAATCTAAGGTGAAAAATGACTTAACAAAGTCAAGAGAGTGTGATTGAATCGTTCATGACATTGAGGGTCAAGTGGACAGACCTTCCTTTGGAGGGAGACTGGAAGGCGACTTGGACGAGAACTAACGAGTTTCGTCGCTTGGGGACAAAAGGAAAACAAAATGCTAAACAAGATAACAATCCAGATAAAGCATGTTCATGGTGACAACCAAGTAAATGATAAGAGATGGTAAGAGTGAAACATGCTGATAACAGTTAACAGATGTAAACGACCGATACTGCGACGGCAGTTCGCACTTGAAAAATTAACAGATGAAAAACAGTAACAACCAAGAAATAAATCCTGGCATATTAACTAACATGTATAGACATGGATTCAAACAATTATCAAAAAATATCATGAGGAACCACATAAACATTCATCTGCAACTACGTATACGGTCACGTAAATGCGCACAACTTACACATAAACAAAGTAAGTGATAAAATGTGCAAACATGAAAAATAAAAACATGACATGAAAGTACACATTAATACGAGCACACATGGGGTACAAGGCGCGTTTGGCAATATGGTCTTACCACTGGGGTGGCTATACATCCATTGATGAAAGCCACCCCTTAAAATAATAAGGGATAGTTAGAACTATGGCTGGGCAAAAACACCTAATCGAACGTGTTTACGTTTTGTACCGTAACTTCCTAACCGTTTATCAGAATGGAACAAAATTTATATGGATTTGGGGTAGAATTGAATGAGGAATCTAATGGTGGTCTTAGTTTTCAAAAATTCCCATCCCTCTGCAAAACCAGATAATACTTTTGTTTTAGGCTAAAAGATGCAATTTCATATGTACAGCCCCAAATAAACCTACTCAAACCATAACAATCATGTATACATCTCAGGTAATAGGTAATTAATGAATGCAACTCAGTTTTGTGGTTGAAAATGAAATGTTATGAAAAGCCACATACAAGATGCAAAGTTGACACGAATTTATGCATGAACAATGGTATTTCTGTTTTGGATAAGTATTGATCATACCAACCATCTGTACACCTCTAACACAAGTTAAGAAATGAGTTTATTCAGAAAAATAGAGCTTGGTGCTGACTGTTTGAAATTTTGGTGATTCAAAGTGCTCATGTGTATGTGACCATGCATTTTGGTATGAATTGTGTGTTCCAGTCAGTTTCAAATTCAAATGGCCATACAAACACCTTACAAATGATAAACATGAGATGTTAGATCAAGTGTTTCAAATCAAAATCAACTACTGCAGAAAAAGGTGCATGATATGCCAATTTGTGAAGAAACATGCATTTGAAGAGTGAATTTTCTAGACAGTGAGTTTTTGTGCCAAGTGAACATGCCAACACATTATAAATGATCAATATGAGATGTTAGAAAAATCATTTTGGTGAAAAACAAACTCATGTAAAAACTGGTATGTGAGTTGCTTGACATATGGGAGAAAATGCATCATGATGCCTACTACATGATCTAAGTGTTAACTCTTTTAAGTAGAAGCATAAACATACTATATATGATGTATTTGAAGAGTTCAACAGAACATATCATGTGAAAGATTCACTAGAAATAAAGTGAGTGTGTGAGTTGCAGTTTTGAGCACCTTGTGGCATGTGAAGGAAATCAGTTTATTTACAAGCATGTTAAAGTAAGACTGAATGCACACACACAGTTCTTAAAGAAAACTGTAGACAACATGACTCACACATTACTAGGTTCAGGGCAGATTGGAGCTAGGTAAAGGTTATGCTGCAGCCACAAATCTAGGTGCTATCTACTTCTTAAATAGGCACAAAATGGCCTGGCTGCAATGAATGGAACAACAGCAGTCCAGACATAAGTGGTACCTCAGGCCTCAACACTAGTTATTGATGTAAAACACCAAACTCAGTTTTGAAAAAAGGGCTATACCCAAGATCCCAACTCCAACAGGTTGTGAATTTCCAATTCTACCTAATAGCCTCCCTTCAAAGGGTAACTTGCCTTAGGACATCTCCAAAATCTTCCTAAAAACATTCTCTAGCAGGCACCAACAGACCTTTCCATTTACACAAATAATCTTGATTTGAAATTTAAGCACAACTAGTTCTATAAGTCAAATCTGAGACCTCACTTCATCTTTTTGCCAATGAAACAAAGGCTCCACATTTCATGCTTATTACAGCCAGCAGGGTACAAATTTTAAATCCAAGGACAAGATCCACATTGTCCTCAATAAAATAGCAATCTCCTGAGGTTAATAATGGTGACTGAGGCTTTGGGGAAGAGAAAAAGTAGCACTCAAGCCTCATGCCAATTTCTTAAGCAGCAGCATACCATTTTTGTGAAACTCAAACCTGTCATCCAAACCAAAAACTTAAAACATGATTTTTAGCTGCAACTCCTACATCAGGGCAAAACTTCAGACTGTCAGCACAAGGGCTGAATGGGTCTTGCCTATCCAAACTCAAAAATGCTATTTCCACAAATTTTCCTCCCTGTCCATCAAAACTGACAACAACTACAATCTCAAAGGGGTCTTGCTAGCTATGCCCTTTTCAAACTTGGTGGCAGTAGGTTGATCTACACTTACCCTCAGAATGCCCTGAGTTGTGCTGATTTGAGATGGAACAGCCCTTAATCTTTGCTAACCTACAATCATCACCATACTAACAGACCTGCCACACAATCCTCCTTTCCTCAGGCCAGTCAGACCTCAAAGCAAGATTTCATCTACTCTAAGAATTAACTTCAGCTCAGCAATACCAGCTCCACATTCTTAAATGCTAGAACTAGGAACAGGTCAAACACTACCTCATTCTTCATCTAAAAGTTAACATAGAACATCCACAATCCACTAACAATTTTGTGTTTTATTTGACAACTTCATTAAAGATCAAAACAGTCCCAAGAAAGAAAAGGAAAAACTAATGATCAAGTGCTAAAACCTTTGGCAGAGGCAAATCAAAGATTGTATTTGTGAACATAAAATGCATCAGAACAAAGCAAACCAACAACCCTAGCAAAATTCATGAAACTCATGCCCTAGCAAGCAACTAACATTAATTACTTACTCAAACTTGTTGGGACAGTATGACCACCAAGTCAACATAAAAACACTTGAGCTACTATTCACAAAAATCTTTATCATTCATCAAGGGGAACACACATCATGAAAATCAACAAGATGCACATAGCTACTAAATTCACCAAAGTACTCCAAAATGCAAATATATAAAAATTGATGCAAAAGCCAATAAGGATTAGCTACATACCTCTTGGTGACTCTTTTGAACATGTTAGAATAGTTGAGAAAACCAGAGATCCCTTACTTCACTTCTTGGCCTTAGTCCTTACTTCAACTTCAAGTAACAATCCCCTTATGATGCTATATGTAAAAATAAGAGTCTCCAATGGTTGATAATAGCTTGGACAGCTGAGGAATGTTATTTGTGAGGTGTATGAATGATCAAAACCTCAAGAAAAGGCTTAGAACAAAGTTTGGTGATTTTTGTGGCTTTTGGTCAAAGTATGGTAGGTAGAAGTTTGACTTTTTGATTCTTGTGGTTTTTTGGTGGTTTAATGGATTACACACCTTCTATATGTTATTTAGAAGTTGTGTGGAGGGTAGTTGAGGTGTTGGAAAGGATAGAAATGAATTTGGGCAGATTTCACTTCAAGGCCATTTTGAGTGTTTTTGTGAACTTTGTGATTTTTGAGAAATTGAAGCAAGATGAGAGAATTGTGATGACAGAGGTTATTTGTGGTTTCTATCAGATGAATTGTGTGTGGAATTAGGTGAATGAGACCTCCTTTTATAGGAAAAGAGATTGAGGTGCTTGCTAGAGACATAACTTCACCATGAAGTAATATTTGATATTTTTGATCCACCATCCCACTTGTTGGATTACTTGGCCATTCTTTCTCCCAAAGGGCAAGTTAATTGATGGTTTTTTTATGCAAATTTAGGCTAGAAGCTTTGTAGAGTTTCTGGTTCAGAAATGGCCTTTACACCTCATGCTTAGAAAAGTCAATTTTGGCAACTTTCACTTTATGGCAATGAAACTTCAATCTTTAATTTTGTGATACTTCTATGCATAAATTCTGATCTAACATGCTACACATACTCCATATATCAGATAGAATGAGTTTGACAAGCTGAGATTGGCTCAATTGGATGGAAGAGATGATTTTGCAATTTTGATCAATGTGGGACTAAGGTGTGAAATCACCAACTTTGCACCCATGTAACTTTCGGCTCATAACTCCTCTTGAGATGTTCTAGTACAATTTAGAAAGCCCTCACATAGCTCTAAAACATTCATTTTTTTTCAAGGAATCAAACTCCAATTGGAACTAGGTGAAAAATCCCCTCAAAGTTGGCTGCACACAAGCTTTTAAAGTGAAAATAACTTAGAAATTTTCTAAGTTTTTTTCCCTTCTAGGAATGTTTTTGCTTCTATCTCAAAAAGTATGCATTTTCTGGTTGTGGACTAGTATGGGACTTTTTTAGGACTTGTCAATAGCTTTCCAATGAGCTTGGAACAAACTCAATTGAGTGTGTGGTTAAGGAGTTAGGGTTTAGCCCCTTTTGAAACCCTAATTTCCCGATTTTTCGATTACTCTCTCATCCTTGATCCAATGATCATGAAAATTGATATGCAAGTCCATTATGACATAAGGAACAACTTTGATTCACAACTTGGATTCCAATTCTCAAAATTTGAGGAGTTGACGTTTCGGTCAACCGTACGATCGATCGGTGCCGATTGAGTCGCCTGTTGACATTCTGGACATCCTGAGACTTTGATACTTCTTGAATAGTCTTTAATAATCTATATGAACTTCATGGACCTCAATCACACCATTACAACACCTTCCAACATCAAAGTAAAACCACAGTTGACTTTTCACTAGTTAAAAACCCTAATCGGGGCCTCCCGACCGCACTGTCTTTGATTCTGAACTGATTTCTTCAAATTGACTTCTCATTTGACTTTGATATTATCTTTGATTTCATTCCATGATTGAATTGGCCCAAATCATTGGTTGATCATTCCTTGGTTGTTTGGAATTTGTCGGTGCGAAAACCCTGATTCATTTGTAACTTGACAATAATGAACTTGCACTGATTTAGGGTTAGATAATTCATGATCATGCTTCTTAAATGATAATGAGAATCTAAGGGGTCAAAATTTGGGGTACAACACTGTCCAACAAGTATTGAACTTTATGCTTGAAAGCATGACAAGATTCTACATCATGTTCGGGCGCCCCGGAATGGAATTCGCAATGCTTATTAGCGTCATACCCATAAGGAAGTATCGGTCCTGTAGGCGGTTCCAATGTTCTTTTCTCAACCAAATTCAAACCCAGCAGTGTCTGAAGAAGTTCTGCATACGTGGATGGAGGCGTATCAAATACCCTCTTCGGCTTTGCATTCTGAAACCTTCTCTGACCCTGATTCTGCCTTTGCTGCTGCTGTGGTTGTTGTTGTTGTTGTTGTTATGGTTGTTGTTGCTGTTGTTGTGGTTGGATTGGAATAGTAACACTAGCTATTTGTTGAGGTTGAATGTATTGATTTCTGCCTCTGCCCCGGCCTCTGCCACCAAATACAGCGCTTGTATCACCCTGTCTTCTTCCGCCGAACGCTTTTCTTGCACCCCCAGCTGAAGTAGATTCGCCTGCCTGAATCTTTCCAATTCTAATTCCATTTTCGATCCTTTCTCCTATAAGGATCATATCGGAGAAGCTACCCATCGAAACATTGAGTAACTTGTCATAGTACATTCCTGTAAATGTCCCCACAAACATGTCATTCATCTCCCTTTCAACCAAAGGAGGGTGCACCCGAGCTGCCATATCGCGCCACTGCTGCGCGTACTCTTTGAAACTATCACCACTTTTCTGCGACAGACTCTGCAACTGAACTCTGTTTGGCGCCAAATCGTTGTTATATTTGTAATGCATAACGAAAGCATCAACCAACTGTTTCCAGCTCCTAATCTGAGTGGGCTCCAGTCCCATGTACCATTCCAATGATGGTCCCGATAAGCTATCCTGAAAGAAATGCATGAGCATCCTTTCATCATTGGAATATGCAGACATCCTTCTATAATAAGAACGTACATGGACCTTTGGGCAGGTATCCCCTTTGTATTTGTCGAATGTTGGAGCTTTGAATTTTAATGGCACCCTCAGCCCTGGTACCAACCTCATAGTAGTCATATCTAACCCAGCGGAGTTCTGATTAACCACACCTTTCATCTGCTCTTCTAGCATTCTGATCCTCTGAACAGGGTCAATGGGGCCCTCAGGTCCCATACCTCTTCCCGAAAAAGCGTCGTCCTGGTGATCCACATTCCAGTCATTGCCATACCCATTGTAACCCATGTTACGGCCAAATCCTTGTTGATTGAACATAGGACCCTGTCCTCAGTTGCCGAACCCTTGATTGACCCCAGCAGGTCCAAAACCATTGTAGAAAGGAAATGCTCCAGCGCCATTGTTATTCACATTACCGAATCCACCATTACCGTGGCCATACCCCTGATTGTTGCCGTAACCGTCATTACCAAAGCCTTGATTGTTGAACCCAAAGTTCTCGTCCTGATTGACATTGCCATACCCATTGTTTCCAAAGCCAGCATTGTCACCGAATCCTTGATTGGCATCCCCAGTGTTGCCATTGTTGTTAACAACATGCCCATCACCACCATTTCCAGTATTGCCATTACCAGCGCCAGCACCTGCACCAGTACCAGTGTTTCCGTTGACAGTTGCAACAGGTGGAGTAACTACCGGTATCTCATCCTCCCGGCGAGGAGTTCCAACAGAATTGTAGTCAGTATTGCCATTTCCGTTTGTCCGCGTCAGCAGCGGCTGCACCAAGGTCTGAAGGCTCTCCTGGTCCTTGGCCACGCTCTCGATAGCTTGCATGAACAGAGTCAGCTTCTCACGAATTTCCTGCATCTCGACTTGAACTTGATCCATTGCTTTCTTACAGTTGTTTCTGGTTGAGTAGCGGTGGATTCTTTGGTCGTCAATCCTGAAAAACCTGTAAGATGCAGGAAATAAGACACTGATTCAACAAGTAACTGGCAATGCAAAATGAATATGCAGATGCAATGCGTGTCTGTGCGTTAGGGAAATCACCCCCGATTCTAGTGCCAAAGTGCCAGTGCAGTGACAGTGCTAAGAAGCTTGGATTCATCCACGGAGAAAACATCTCATATATTGCTGCAAAGAGCCCAACAATGCAGAAATACAATATCTCTGAGTGTACACAACAACAAGAAGGCATGACCTCAACCAACAAGCCTGGTGATGGTCAGCACAATGTAAATAAAGCATATACAACAGTCAAGTGTTACAATGAGCATGGTACTCTTCTAACAACTTCTTGGTCTATGGATGATCTGGCTGAGTGAGCAACCCTTCGACGAGTAACTCTAACTGCCGTATAGTGAACTGGAGGCCTTCGTTGGAGTTTTCCCAAGCTCCCTTGCCAAAACAGTCTTCTAACTTCCTCTTCTTGGCTTCAAAGTTCTGTTTGTGCTCCTTCAGGTTTTTGACAGCTCTGTTCAATGAGGCTTGAATGGAAAAACTACGCACAACTTCTTCCTCAAACTTCCTCTGGCTAGCTTTCAACTGATCCTCTAACTTGGAGATTTGCTACTTCAGCTTATCTTCTCTCTCCTTGTTGTTGGTCAATGTAGCGTTCCAAGTTTTGTTGAACGTAGAGATCTCCAAGTAAGCTATATCAAGTGCTTTCTTCTTAGACTCCAGCATGTCATGAGAGCTCTTGAAATCTATCCCCAAACGTTCACGCTTCTTTCGTTGTTCAGTCAGTTCTGTACCTAGCTGGTTCACCAGCTTTGTTTGCTTCTTGAAGGAATATACAACTTCGTTTCTTTCGCTT
This sequence comes from Lathyrus sativus, assembly GCA_963859935.3. Taxonomy (NCBI): domain Eukaryota; kingdom Viridiplantae; phylum Streptophyta; class Magnoliopsida; order Fabales; family Fabaceae; genus Lathyrus; species Lathyrus sativus. Next base: position 464,854,493 of record OZ012741.1, on the reverse strand, counting down.
CTGAGCTGAACTAGCTCTTCTTCCAACTTCTCGTTGGCTTTCATCAAAGCTTCCTTCTCCTTCACAACCTGTTCATATCTCTCAATAGACACAGTAGTTGGCTCCTCAACCACGAGGGGAGCAGGAGGTAATACTGCAGGAAACGACATCAGCGCCTGCTTTGCCCTATCTTGGATCCAGACTAGGTACGGAGGATAGGCTTGACTATCATTCTTACCCAACAACGGCTTCCCTTTCTTGCAGATGTTATTCCAAGCATGCTGAAGCTTGGATAACAATTCTCCACTCAGATCACCTGTGAAGTACAGAGATTCCTGCACTTCCTCCTCTTTTGGCGGGCTTCTCAAAGCATAACTGAATTGCCTGATCAACAATGACGGATTGTGGTTAATGCACCCTTCCCTCCCAATCAGAGGAACGTTAGGATATCCTGTGCAGCTGTAGATAGTCTCAGATCCCAGTAAATCCCTATCAAACCAGACAACATCTTCTGAAGAAAGCCCCATCAGACGCTCAGACCATTCCACCGTAGCTGCAGACTCAGCAAAGATACCCTTCTTGGGCAGGTGACTATCAAACCACATATACAACAAAGGCACACAACAAGAGACGTTCTTGCCCCTCCTATTCTCGTTCTTATAATGCATAGAGTGATAGAAGTCTTCAATCAGTGTAGGCACAGGATTGCTTGAAGCAAATATATGGAATGCATCCAAATCAACAAAGTCAGGCATATTAGGGAACAATACAATGCCATAGATACACAAAGCAAGGATAGCATTAAAAACAATCCAACAGCCACTCTTGGCATACTCTTGTGTTTTCCCAACCAAGAACTTGAGAGAAAAACCAGAAACTCCATTCCACGAGGTTAACAGCAACTCTGAGGAGTCTAAATGCAAAGCAACAGCCAAATCCTCCAGCTTGGGCTTAGCATCCATATGAATGAAGGGTACCCTGTTCTGAATGGTTAACTCCAAGATCTCAGCATATTCCTCCATGGTCGGAGCCAGAATGAAGTCATGGAAAGTAAAACACCTCAGCGGGGGATCATAGAACTGCATCAGCGCGTACAATCCGTTCAGCTCATACGTGGATAGTTTGCAAACCAACCGCAGTTTCCCATAACTCTTCCTGAAGCTTCTCTTCACATCATCATCAGCCAAGGATATCAAACCAAGCAAAGAAGAAACATCTGGAGTAGGCAACTTGTAAGCCCATTCTTCTTCAAAGTACCCATAATAGCAGCAGACAGAAATCCGAGCAACTAGAATCAGAGGGTATGAAATGCACATGCAGCACAGACACACGTTAATGATATGCAAAATGAGTATGCAACAATGCAATATGCAAACATGCAACAGGGATCAAGTGATATATTGCTGAAGAGATCCATCCACGTCTGTCTCAACAGACCCGTAATACTGCTCAAACCTGGTCTCAACAGACCCATAATAATGCTCCAACCTGGTCTCGACAGACCTATAACAAAGCTCCAACCTGGTCTCAACAGACCTATAACAAAGTTCTAACTTGGTCTCAACAGACCCATAACACTGTCCTGATGAAGAACCCCAAGTAACCACACATACTGATCCAATATTAAGAAAACCGGGTAGTCTGGAGGTCAAGTTTCCTGCATGTCCCAATCCCTCTCACAGGTAGGTGTCCTATTAACTGACACAAGGTACGGCATCCTATGCGGTCGTCGGCGTCACAGACTTTCAAGACTGATGATACGATACCCAGAAGGTGTGGCATCATCATGTCCTAAAGAGGCCTCACTTAGCCAACTTCCAATTGATCGGTCCCCAGAGTCGACAATCCAACTAACCAACAACCCCCTCAACCCAAAGGGTTGAAAAAGAAGTCAACCAGAAGAACCTCGTCCGAGCGTGAATTTTGCGGGACACTAGTAAATGCAAAGCATGCACGCGCCCACTACTTTCCACAACTAATTCTAGGTGCACTCAAGCCCAGGTCCAGCTTATCTCTCAATCTGACCCCCTACCCCAGCATAACAACAATAATATAATGCTGAAAGTAAATACAGAAAGGTAAATCCATACAAAACCCACGACGGGAAAACAAGCGCTAGGATTAACTCGCGTAGGGAACCGTTGGAGTCCCCAGCAGAGTCGCCAGCTGTCGCTACTGCGAAAATCGGCGCCGGCTATGACAGAAGAGTCGACACCGTGCGTTATTTATCCCAAAGGAGAGAAAGGAAACGTTCGAAGTAAACCTAACGCAAAACGGGAAAGGAATGGTCATCGCAACCAAACCCCTGGATTCGGGAGTCGATTATGCAAGGGGAAGGTATTAGCACCCCTCACGTCCGCCGTACTCGACGGGATCCACGCTTGTTTTCTCGTACGGATTGTTACTCTATCTACACTAAAGGTCAAGGGACAAAAGGAAAGAAAAGAGAAAAGAGACTCGATAGAGCTTCGCCGCTTTATGCCTACGTATTCTGTAACACCCATTTTATTTATTTAGTCATTTTGGTGTTAATTTAATTATTTTATGTTGGTGTGCCCTTAGGTGGGGTGTGTTGGCATGTGATTGGTGAGTATCCTTGATATATAAGGATCATTGGTGGTGTGGAGATAATAATATAATAGTTAATAGTAATATTGGTGGTATTATTATTATTATTATTATTATTATTATTATTATTATTATTATTATTATGATTATTATCATCAGTATGAATATTATTATTGGTGGGTGTCCCTGATATGGGAGGATTATTGGTGGTGAATTGGTGTAGATATAATAATATAATAACTAATAGTAATATTGGTGGGGGTATTATTATTATTATTATTATTATTATATTTATTATATTCATTATTATTATTATTATTATTTTGGTGAGATAATAACATTATTATTATTATTGTTATTATTATTAATAGTATTATTATGATTAGTATTATTAATATTAGTAATATTATTATATTATTTTATTAGTTATTATTATTATTGGGATTAGAGAATTAAAATAGGGAATTTGAGGGGTCATTAGTTTTACGATACATTTGGGGGTTGGGAGAAAGAACGATAGAAAGGGAGAAGAGCGTAGAACGAAGGAAAGAGGGAAATCAGAATTGGCCAAACCTTGGAGGGTTCTTTCATCGATCAACCAATTGACAAGGAAGGACCAACATATTCGTGGGAATTCCTCGATCTGAGTAATTAACCAAGGTAAGGGGGGAGAAACTTGATTGGGATGGTATATACATGTATAGGGTAGAGGGGATTCCTTAACCCCGTAGGAAAATGTCGATCTATGAAGTTTTATATTGGCATGCTTGTTATTGTTGTTGCTAATGATAAATCGATGCTTGATATTGATGAATTATTGATTGGTATTGGTGAATTTGGTATATATATATTATGGTGATGTTAGTGAGATTATAGGTTGTTACTGCAGTGTTGATAGTAACTATGAATAGAGTTTTGGTGAGATTTTGTGTTGTTATTATAGTGTTGGTAATGACCAGGATTATAGCTTTGGGAAAATTATGTGTTGTTCCCTGTGATGTTGTTAGTGACTCTGGTTAGGACCTTGGTGAGATTCAGAGTAACTCTGAAGTGTCGGTAATGTACCGTAATGTTGGTTCTAGAGTAGGAAGTATAGGATAATTGGTAAGTATAATGTTTATTGGTGTGTTTGTGTTTGATGATAACTAGTAATTGATAGTGATGGAGTATAGGTCAATGTTGATGAATTGTTGTTTTTGGTTAATTTGGCGTATAGGCTGGGTTTACGATTTTTAGGGAGATTCTGTGTGACCCTTTGAGGCATCGGTAGAATGTCTAAGAGTTGATTTGGGAATGTGGATTAGAAACCAATAAGTTATGATATCGTATATTGTTGGTACTGGTCATAAGCTGTGAATTGGAAGTGAGCAGTTAGGCTGAGTTCGGCTTAGAATAGCTCTGCAGAACTGTGAGAAATTGGTGAATCGCAGCATTCGCTGGGCTTCGCCTGGCGAGTGTTGGCGAAGTTTCGCCTGGCGAATGGGGGCGAGTGTTCGCCTGGCGAGTTGAGGCGAGTGGCAGCGAATAATTCAGAATTAAATCCCAGACTGAAAGGGTAGAAAGTTCGCCTGGCGAGTATAGCCAGCGAAGGTTCGCCTAGCGAATGATCCCTTCGCCTGGCGAATGCACGATAGTCGAAAGGGGGCTTCGCCAGCAGGTTCGCCTGGCGAATGCTAGCGAAGGTTCGCTACGGGGCTTCGCCTGGCGAATGCTAGCGAAGGTTCGCTACGGGGCTTCGCCTGGCGAATGTCAGCGAACGTAGCAGAACCAGAATGTGAGTGTTGTGATATTTTGGCCTTGAGCTCTGGACTTGTGTGATTCCTTTGGCCTTGATGCCATGTATGAATGATGACTGTGGGAATTAACTTGTGTACTCGGTGATAGTACATGTTTCCCGTAATAATGACTGGTGGGCAATTAGTTGATGTATATGTGTGTAGTGATCAGTGGGATCGTGTATTCCCTGAGTGTTGAGATGTGTTTATATATGGTGTTAGAGTGTGAACTCGTTTAATATCTAATTTAATTAAAATGAATGATGGGTGTATCATGTATATGATTATGGTGCAGTGATCAGTAGGATCGTGTATTCCCCGAGTGTTGGGATGTGTTTATACTTGGTGTTAGAATGTGAGATTGCTCACTGTGTGAATTGATTTATATGGTGTTGGTGTGTAATATATCTATGCATATATATATGATGTATGATGATATGATCAGGAGGATCGTATGCACTTAGTGTGCCTGAATATAATAGTTATGCATTGGTGTTGTGCATATCATGGTGTTTTGGTGGGATGAATCATGTCTCAGGAGGAGCGTAAGTGATTCATCCGTACTCCTTTGTGGAGAATGGTGGGGGATAGATCATGTCTCAGGAGGAGCGTAAGTGATCTATCCAGGTTCGATTGAATGAACCAATGAGTCGGTACCGCATGCATGGTGTTGAGTTGCATATTTGCATTATAATATGTTATATTGTAATTTGAACAGTAGGTTCGTCATATGGAGTTGTTGGGGGTGAATATTGGTGTGTTGGTGTGTTTTACTACCTTGTTTACATGTATTACATTACCAATATATTTTGATCATGATTTCTCACCCCTTTGTTGCTGTTGTGGTCTGTGCTTCCTCGGAAGTACAGATAATCCAGGTACATAGATAGCTTGGATAGCGGTGTGCAAGTCGAGTCGTAGGATGCTTTGATACGTAACACGGGATATGGGTGTTTTAACTGTTTTATGTCAAACTTGTTGTAATCCTGTGACATATCACATCTTTGGTGATTTATAATAATAGAGATTTTATGAAATCTGGCGGATGGCCGAGAATGTTGGAATAATGTTTTCCGCTGTATTATTTTGGAGAATAATTAATAAAGTATTTTTATAAAAATTTGGTGATGTGATATCCCACTGTTATGGTGAAAACTTTGATTATTATTTTAATATTCATATTTTTTTTTAAATTTGGGAAAGTGGGGTGTTACATATTCCCTTGTGCAATAGGAAAGTCAGAGTCCACGTAGTTCGCCTAACTACGGATGAAGGTGGGAAGGTTGCTCGCTAGGATACGGCATCCTACTACGTACTTTCATACAACATGAAAGATCAAAGCAAACGTAGTTCGGGCTACAGAAGACACAAGCTTGTCTGACTGTTTTTTATTACCTTATGAAAGGGTTTTTCTTGATTAAGAGTCCAAGCGGACAAAAATGACACTTTGATGTTTGTTTTGAATCTTTTACGAAAGAAGTGTTTTTTTAGTTTGTTTGCAATCTCTGACGCACTAGAGACTATGATTTGAGAGTGACTACGTCGCGTGTCACCCAAAGGGTGCCAGACTAAGCAGCCAGACTACTAGAAATAAGCTCTCCAGCAACCCTTTCTCAAATAGCTTAAGGCTCGTAACGTACGACATCGATTAACCTTATTACTGTATTTTTGAGTTGTTTTGAGATAAGAAGAGAAAGAAGCTCTAAAAAGCCTAGGGTTGAAAAGGGAATAAAAACTAACCTAATGTTGTCATGCATGGATAAGAATCCTAATGTCTGTCATAATTCCCTCCCGCACAGAGGAAATCAGAGATCCTAGGGGATAAATAGAAAAGAAAGCAAGCAAATACAGTAAAATGCATGAAATGCAGCAATACAAGCGAGGCAAGGGAGTCCTGCTCTACCTCAAACCTGGAAAAACAACAGGCAAAGTGAATCAATATTCACTTTAAACCTCAAGGGGGCAAGCTGCATAAGCCATCAAACAATACAGAAAACAAAAACCAAAGCAGAGGAGGCAACCCAAGCAGCAGCATCAAACTCCTACAGCAAACGGCACAAGCTGCAGCTCTGACAGCAACAATTGATTAAACAGCAAAAAGTTGACAGCAACAACCTTCATCTTCATGAATAGCTTCTATCTTCAAGTTTCAACAAACTTCAAACTTCAACAAGCACCTAGCTTCAACAAGCTTCAAACTTCAACAAGCAACCAACTTAAACCAGCAAAACAGCTTCAACAAGCTCCTAACTTCATCTTCCACAAGCAGCAAAACCCTAGCTTCAACAAGCAACCGGCTTCAACAAGCACAAACTTCATCTTCAACAAGCTTCAAAAAGCAACCTCCAAGGGAGAGTCAATTAACAAGATCAAGTTGGAATGTTAAGTAACTTAATGACAACTAAAGGAAACCACTAAGAACTTAACATTATAAGAGAATGGCATCCTCAAAGTTCTACTCTCAAAGCATGCCATTCATCCCTCCAAAGGAGAGATATGACTTCTTTAAGAGAATTTATGTCATTGGATTGAATGGAGATGAACAATATACTCCATGTTTGAAGAAAGGAACAAAACTAGCCTAATGCTCTTCCTAAAACCCTAGTTTCCCTATGCTCATGACAAGCATCCACAAGATGAGAAATCCTTTATGTCCATGCTCTTTCAAGCTCTCCAAAGCATCTTCAAGTTGTCTTCATGTTCATCCAAAAGCAAAGGCACCACCACCCTAGTCTAAAGGGAATTATGGGGTTAAACTAGTCAAGTTAGTGTGTTAGAAACTCCTAAATGTTAGTCTTAAAACTAAATCTAATTAAAATACTAAAAATGATTGTAAAATCCTATAAAAAATTCTAAGGGTTCCTAAACCTATTAAGAATATCTCCATACAAAAACCAGGGGGTTAACCATTCATTAAGACCTAAAACTATGCCCTAAACCTAAGGGTACTATCTTAAAACCCTAAAATTACAACACCTATTGTTTAATGTTCAAAACAGCCTATATTTATCTCACAAAATTATGAGAAAAATAATAAGGGTACATGAATTTCTAAGCTACATAACCCAAAAAGAATCACCTAAAAATTCTACACCCTCCCATACTGAAATTAGCAAGATCATGTATCAAACATATTCAAAATAAAACCAATTAAATTTCCAAAAATGCAATTAAAAAATAAAATGCATGAATTAATAAAATTCCAACCCTATTAAATTCTAGACTCTTTAAGGAGTCAGGGGAAAAAAATCTAACCTAAATTGCTTAATTTTCCTAATTATGGTGATTAAACCCTAAACTATATGAAACATGTAAAATAAAAGAAATATAAAGAAAATTATGAAAGTTGCGTGTGAAATAGCAATATTCTCCAGTTATTCTCCAGGCTGGGCCCAAGGAGGGGGTGTCAAAAGCGCTTAAGACTAAGCCCAAACCAATTAAAAAGAAAATCAGGAAAACCAATGGAAAATGTAAAATGCTCGTGGCAAATAGCAAGACTATCACATTCAAAATTCATCTTGGGCCACGCAGGAGGTGTCAATAGCACTTTATTCACTAAGCCCACCCAAGGTTGATTAATGAAATGCAGAGTTTCATACCTCTCTTCACTCTCTTCAGAATTCATAAGCAAATCCTGGCCATGTATCCATTGCCTTGGTCAAAGTCCAAACATGATCTGACGATCCTGGCTCATCGTCCCCACACGAGTTTGAATATTGGAGGGAGAATTGGACGGTGGCCTAAGCTGCAGCGCCACCGTCGTCTCCGGTGAGAGTCCCCCAAAATACATCAAACCTAACACTTAGCTACTCAATCTCACTCGTTTTTCTCTCCTGAGCATGAATATGATATCATATTTTCTTGATTCTTCCTCTAAACCAAAATACGAGCAAATGTTCAGAAAAGCATCCAACTTCAATTGTCTCAAATCTTGCAACTAATGAGCCTAATCTCATCTACACGCTTCAGAGATGAGTTCTACCTATCTAAACATGATTGATACGCCAAGAATCCAAAGATCTTCCTCTCAACAGAAATTGTATTGCACTTAGTTTTGTCTCTAAACACTCCAATTTTGCACTGAAATCCATCTAAGCATCATCACTAATCTATCCCCCTATCAAATCCTAATCAATTTCCTATGAATTATGCTGAAACATGAAAGATGCATACCTGGTGTAAGTGGATGAACATAGTAGGTTTTGCTTCAATTCAGCCTCTAATCTCTTCCAGATTTGTTCAACAACTCCTTCTGAAGCTTCTCCAATCAACAATTTGCCTTGAATTCACCTTGATTCCCAAAACCGATTCTTGATGCAATGATGAAATTTTCAGTTGCTCTCTCTCGATTCCCTTCAATGTTTGCCCAAAAAATGGCCTGAATACATTGCACTTGTTATATAGAAATGGTTAGAAGCATATAGAACTTTCTGGAGCTAACAGAATGAGAAATTGAATTTCTCATTCTCCTTGAAAATCTCATATGTGCAGCTCGTGTTTTGCTCTGTTCTTGGCCTTGATTTTGCTTGAATTTCTCACCTCATGACATTTAGAATTGGATGGAAGTGATATGCTCCTTGTTTCTGATCCAAAGGCAATGAATTGATGTGTTACTTCCACCTTAAGTTACAAAAGGGAAGTATGTGTAATTGATCCCAATTGTAAAAAGTGCCAATGCCATCCCTCTTAGAATGTGTTTTCTGATTGAAATGAGATATAATATGGACCTGTTTGACCTTAAAACAAAGAATTCCATTTTTTGGCCTTTTAATGACTTTAATTTCTTCCTTTTCAAAGCCATTTCAAATGAATTTGTGTTACAAGCCAAACCAAACTCTCATGACCACTTGGTTGCACACAAAACATCATTTTGAACAAGTTCCATGTTGGACAATTTTCCATTTGAAGCTTGCAAGTTGGAGTTATGGACCTATAATCCAAAGTGACCTATAATCTCACTTCCCCAAAATACCCCTGGCTTGCAAAGATCATAACTTGGGTTCTACAAATCCTATCAAGGACTTCTAGTACTCTATGGAAAGCTAAGAGGATAAGGAACAACATTCATGTTGACCAAAAGTCCATTTGAAAACTCCTTGAAGTGCAAAAGTTGCTAGGAAGTCAAGTGACTTTCACAGATAAATTTCATAGTCATCTGATGACATGTAACTTGCCTGGACCATAACTTGAGTTCTATAACTCTCCTTGAGGAGTTATAGTACTCAAATTAAAGGTATTGCAATGCTCTACAAGTTTCATGTTTGCCAAAGATCCATTTGAAACTTGTATTTTGACTTATGTGGCTTTGAAGTTAGGCATTAAACAGGGGATTTTACACTGAAACCCTAATTTAGCAACTTCCCACATCCTTGATTCCTCTTTGCTTGATCTTGGCACAACACCACACATGTATCAACATATCAATCCATGAACTCCATGACCTCAAAGTAGGCTCTGACACTCTTCAATTGCACAGTTGACCTAGGGTTGACCCAGATGAAACCCTAATTGGCTGCACTTCAAATGTGGCTCTCATACTTGAATCAATGACCTGTCTCAGCTTCAATATGGCCCTCTAGGCATTCCATGAGATCCATACACACCTCAAATTTACATTCCATGTTTCACATCCCACTGATGATTCTCAATATTCCTCAAGATAGGAGCAAAACCAACATGTAGGCACTCAAACTTCTCAAGACTTCAAATCACTTCTTGATGGCCTGGATGATTTCTCATACTTGGATAAGACCTCTTGCTAGGCTCTTTTGATAAGAATCACACTTGATCCCCTGTTGGAGGCATGTTATGCTATGATATGCAAATGATTGAACTATGACAATGCAATGAAACATAAACCAGGTAAGAAAAGGTTGAGCAAATTTTGGGGTGCAACAGCGTTGTGTCATTAGATTTCTCCAAAATTATAGAAGTCGGAGTAAACATTGAGGATGCACTCAAAAGTGGAAGAATTCAAGATGACTTGAATAACCAAGCTAATGAAATTTCAGTTGATGTTTCCTTAGAGGAAAGAAGTGTTGATGCAGCTTGGGATTCCTCTCAAATCCTGCCAGATCCAATTCCAGTACCTTATCCCCAACATCAGTATGTGGCGCCTACTCAGCGCAGACGACGACTACCTCATAAGTGAAGATTAACTTCTCCAAATCAGCATCAGAATCGACAGGTTCGAAGACGGTTTCAGAGTCAGAAGGCACCTCTAAGTGTTCCAAAAGAAGAGACTCGTTGGTTTGATCTTATCCCAATGACTTACTGTCAACTATGGTCTTATTTTTCTAGAAACTCAGTAATGACTCCCAGAAAGACTAGAAACATGAAATCTCGCCCACCGTGGTTCAACTCAAACGCCAGCTGTGAATTTCATGATGGAGTGTTGGGGCATTCGATTGAGGAGTGCAAAGTTTTTCAAGAGAAAGTTCAAGAAATGATAGATAATGAAGAGTTGACCTTCAAAGGAGAAAGCCCGATCGTGAATGGAACACCATTATGTTGATCACCTGCTTATTTTCGTTCTCTTTTGTGTTTCATTTCTTTGATTAAAAGCATAATTGGCATGTAAGAACATGTTACTTTGAATAAGTAATGCAATAAGTGTTTGTCTTGAAGAAACCCATTCGTTTCACTAGCAAAATATTTTTCATAATTTTATAATGCCAACTTTTACCCAATCTTTCCTCACTTTAGTGAAGAATTGGAAGGAGGAGGATGAAGTAAAACACATGATCTCTTGTTGTATGCTTCGAATAAAAACCCTACTGATGATATAAGGCATTATTTCAACCGTTTAAACACCAAAAATAGTTAACCCCTCTTTTAAGCCTCGAGAAAAGATCTGTTTTTTTCTCCCAAACCGAAACCTTGTTTTTAGCCTGGGGCAGGGTAATATCAAAAAAATAAATAATGAATATCTTTCAAAATTGGGTAGGCACAAATATACTAACCCTTTATTCCTCCACTTTACAAGTCATAAACTAAGCCCATATACGACCTTCAAAGTCCTAATTGAAGTAAGGTCTAATTCGAAAGCATACTCGATGAGATATTGTTTCCTGACTCCTTGAGCTATGCTCAAATTAAATCGGTTATAAATAATTTTTAATTTGTATCCTAACTAGTGGTTTCGATCACAAGTTATAACGATATCCCTTTTTAAAACTTCAAGACAAATGTGTGTTGCATTAACCGTTTCAGAATTAACGTTTCTGACTTGATAAATTTGCTTGATATCTTAGAAAGATTACATACAAACATTATTGTTGGAATTTGAAGACTCTGCTGACCTAGAGCAAGTTATTTCCAAGTGGCTATTCTATGCAAATTTCTCCTAAAGAGATATTCTTAAAGACTCAGTCATAATACCGTCAATCAGGGGCAGTTACGTCGAGATTCGACGAATCTCTCCGAGAGTTTGAAAACAGTGGGGCATGTGGACATCATGTTTTCTATAAAATCCTCTCGAGATGTTTTTCTTTTAAGCCATATGACTTGGGGCATTTGAAATTTGAAGCGAAGAGGATATTTATTTCATCCTCAGGAAGCTCAACTCCGACATGTTCAAAAACCATGATGACCCAGGATATTTATTTTTCCCTATGAAACTTCAGTTTGGATACCTCCGTCTACAAATTCATACAACTTTTCAACCTTATATAGATGTTACATCCCAAAAAGATTGATTTCTATTCCCCAAAAGGAATATTGAAGCCTTGAAGCATGAGTGTGATCCCACATTTGGTTCTCCGTTTATCCCCAGTGATATTTCTACCTTTGAAGATTGGCCGAGATGTTTATTTCATCTCCGGTCGCCTTTTTTTTCCGTTTGTCCCTTTCTGTTTGTCTTGTCAGCATAGGCATACGCATAGCATATAAGTAGACATCATGGCATGAGCATTTTTTGCATTCTTTGCGTTATTTTATCGCTTTGGCTGTAGTTATCCCTAGGTGTTTGGGTGTGTCTTATCCCTCCAAATAGATTCGTTAACCTTAGGCAGAAAGAGCACAATGTTTCATTTTCCCCATGAAGTTCAACCCTCATGGAAGACGGTTATTTTAGTACAATTCCATTTGAGCTCATACCTCATTGGTCGAGTCTTGCTTGACAGTTTCTTTTCGCCTATCCCCCGAATTGAACTTCGGTCTTCGGCAATCGCATTATGGACGTCTCCAACTTTTAAGCATGGATTAAGTGTGCATTTATTTTGCACCCCATTCCCCAAGATGAATATTCATGAAGACAGACATTTCTTCAACAACAGCATCACAGGATTTTCTCGAACATCTACATTTGGACTATAAACAATCTCTTTATTTGAGAAACTTGTTTTGATCAGGATCCTAGTCAAAACGACAAACAACAGTTTTCACAAGACAGATCATTTTATTGATTCATCAGAGAAGACAGTTACAGACATTTCTCTTTATTTGAGAATTCACGCATTTTTACAACAACTAAGGTACTCCCCAGGAATATATTCCCCAGTGAGTTCATCACACAAGTTTACTTCTGTCAAGTAACATCTCCCCAGAGAAGTAGAGGAAGCTTATTACATTAGTCTCTCTTTATTTGAGAAGACATACTTTACAATTCAACCGGCTCACATCTCTCCCGAAGATCCCCGGTGAAGTTTTACAATCTCAATTACATTTACAATACATTATGTCTCACAGCCAAGAAGTTCTACAACATCTACATCAACATCTACAGTCTATAATGACATCTACAGTCTACAACGACATCTACAGTCTACAACGACATCTATAGTCTACAATGATAACTACAGTCTACAACGACAATCATTCGAACATCTTACAGTTCCTGGTTAATCTCGGTAGTAGATTCCCAGAAGACCTCGGCAGTAGGTAGTTCTATTTAATTTCCTGGTTAATCTCGGCAGTAGATTCCCAGAAGACCTCGGCAGTAGGTAGTTCTATTTCATTTCCTGGTTAATCTCGGCAGTAGATTCCCAGAAGATCTCGGCAGTATGTAGTTTTATTTCATTTTCTGGTTAATCTCGGCAGTAGATTTCCAGAAGGCTCCGTCAGAAATATTTCTCCAACAGACTTCAACACAGAATCTCGGCAGTAGATTCCTTACAGATTTTAACAGTAAACACTTTGGCAAAAAGTATTCTCAATTAAAGTTACAAGTCGCGATAGTAGACTTCTCCCGCTGATATCTCCTAAAATCATTACGTTTTACCTATCCAGTAGAATCTTCAAGTGGTTCTCTCACCAAATTCTCCATGATATGTCTAGAGATGCCTCGTGATTATCAGTTGTCAATGTTTCCCCGTGGAGTCTCCTTTGTTGAGCCTGTTTTTCCCGCGTGTCGTGTCCAGTTGTTCCCCTGTGATATCTTTTCCTCACAGGACCCATGTCTCGCATTCTCATATCATTGCGTACCATACGCATTTGGTGGCTTCTTACGGCCAAAAATTTGTGCTATGTTTGTATTTAAGTCCCTCCTATCTCGTCGAGACGAAGATTTCAATCTCCATATCTCCGGATAGAAGAAACTTAAATAGGGGCATCTGTCGCACCCTAATTTTTGACCATAAGATCTCGTCTCCTTATGCTTGTTTCAGTTTGTTTTATTTATGTGTATATGTTTATTATAACTAACCGTTTTGTCAACTTTCATTTTGTTATTTTCATTTGTGGAGATAGGGTTGCTGCCGAGGAAGGCTCAAATGGTATGCAATTTTATATACGCTCTTGGTTTGTGGAGGCTCAGAGATCTCTAGAAGAAGACTGAGGTTTCATACCCTTTTAGTCGCAAGGAAAGTTGTTTGAGAAAGAGATGTAGTCTCGTGATCTATCAGAAGAATGAGATTGACAAGGGATCCTGGTTAGCGACTCAAAGAAGAATAATACAAGTTCAGTGTTTATGTGCATCCATTTCAAACTCCAAACTCAGAGAGTCAAATTGCAAGAGCCATTCCAATAGTCTACCATTATTCAAATACAACCAATGAGTTTCATATTAGAGATTTATGAGATTAAAATTCAAGATTTATCCATTGCGCTCATGAAGTGCAAAAAAGGGGAATTCAAAATCAAGTCATGGTTCAATTTAAAACATCCACAAAAATCATCACAAGAAAGGTTCCATCAAATTCAAGAGGAACAATCCCGACTGAATGCTACATTTAAAAACCTATGGTCGTTTTTCCTACCTGGTCCAAGTTCGCAAAATGCTCTTAAATTTCATCATAATCCAATATCTTTCAAGGATTCGATTTTCAAAGATGACAAACACTATAAGCCAATCCAGAGTTCAAAAGGTTTCAAAGGTCCAAGGTCATTTACAGGAGCTAAGTATATTTCAAGTTTATTACAAGAAGTCACAAAATCAAGTGTTTACAAATTAAATTTATTCATAAGTCACTTAAAGGTTACAACTTAAATGATCACTTAAAATTTTAAGTGCATTGCATCCAATCCCACATCTTGAAGTTCTAAGTCACAACTACTACAAGAATGGGCAAATCCAAATTGGCAAAATAGTTTCTTCCACACGCCGTGCATTAAGCTACTTCAGTTTTTTTTCTTCAAGGCACACAAGATTCAAGACTATTATAAGCCATGCATTCGAAAACGACATCATATGATCATTTCTCATGAACTTTGTCCAACCCGCTGTTATTACCATGGGATTCAAGGGACCAACAACCGGCGCCGTCATCAATATTTGAATCTGCATTCATAATAAGCGGGCATTAGACAGGGGAATTATGACACTAAGTTAATGAGAAACCGCAAATCCTTTTCTTTCTAAGCTGAATATGCAGATTCTTTTAATTTAAACACAGGCCGGCAGCAGCGCAGACATTGCAGAAGTCCCTCCAGCCTGTTTTTGTGACTCACACCAAAACAAATCCTTCAAAGGAGGCGTTACATCCTTCAGGAATGTTCTCCTCATCGTCCAAGGAAAATGTTTATGAGCTCTCCTGATAACATCATTGGCATAACAATTACAGATGCAGGCCATTACAATGCAATGGATTATAAAACAAAATCAAAAAACTGCAAGTGCTTTTAGCTACCAACTTACAATGTCATCAGTTTCCAAATCCATCCTGCACATGCTCATGGCAGCAATCCCGCCGCTGGCACCTCCATGGTAACCAACTAAAACGAACATCAAAGGATATGGGAGGATGTTAGTCAAGAAAGCCCAGTGTTCGATATCAAATAAATTCGACTCAGCATCCTACAAGTTTAAAACCAAAACGAATTATCACAGCAGAGTCCTAACAAAACCACCTCAATCATAGGAATTACCAGGTTCTGTTGCACACCAACAACATCTTCCTTCCCAGCAGGATCCAACCATGAGACCAGCTCAATTTATGCCTCCAAGTAGTGCCCCTGGTCCACAACAGCCCCCATTATTGGAATCCAACTCAACGGCACCTGCGCCTAGGACAACCGAAAATAGTTCTCATTAATATCCATTGAATTACAAAAGGAAACTACCAAAACATGATTATATTGGGATAAGAGACTTTACCATCAAAATCTTTTAAAGCCAAGAGTCAGCAACTATCGACCCTTTGATTCTCGCAAGAAGGTTGTCGGTCTCGAAACGGTCATGGTGATGTTTGTTCCTGCAACAAAATCAAACCACACGGTAATTTCATGACTGAACACTACTTAGATTTGGAAAGCGAGTAAGGTCCATTCAAAATGATCATGTTATCAATGAATAAAGGAGGATGATGTTAATGATTTTCAAAACTAATAGCTAAAAGAGGAACTTATTAGAGTAAGGGTTGATGTTCGTAACTCAGATGGAAATAAATTGGTTACCTTCATGTATAAAGCATATACTCAAAGCATGTCTCCATTTGAGGCCGGACTGCGTGCGAGGTGGGTCGAGATAAGATCGGTGAATGCAAGTCTTTCTTACCTCCAAAACAGACTTTGAGGATGCAATTTGATATTGACGCATAAGCATGACGGACTCGATTCCCACTTCTATGTGAGTGTTCAAGACTGATCCCTTTGTTCACAACTGGGCTTGTGAAAGCGCGTAATCCTTACCACTGAGATCAAATAGGAACTGATGAAGGAATGGCTTGCTTAACTTGGGTCGTACATTTGTTCAAACGAGTATTGGCTTCCAACCCAACCTGACAACACGCTTTTGAAATTGATCATCAAAACATACACCGTCGACCTGCCAGAATCATGATCAACCTTGTGTTAATTGCCATCAAAACTTCTAATGCTACAGAAAAAACATAAGTATTGGTAAATTTGCACTTCTATCTAACATTACCATTTGAATGTTTCTCTGAGCCGGGATATGCCAAAGCCTTTGGTCACATTCGTAAGCCTTCTAACTCACATCAAATTAATAAAAGTACAAATAAGGGTTCTAATGGTGTATCAAAGTCTTCAGCTCATCAGCAGCCACACAGAGTTAATGAGAAGCTAGTTAAAGCTGAGAAACTCAAGGTTACTAGAGATTACTCATTTCTTTTGTCTGATGATGTGGATATTCCTGGTCCATCAAAAGAGGCTTCATCTAGGAATACACCTGTGTGCAGTTCAGTGGGACAAACAACTCAAGTTCCAGGAAGGAGTAATCATTCTTTTAGCAATGGTGGCAATCTCGCTCGTAGTAATGGTGATAATCGGAGACCTGTTGCAGGGGCTATTCACTTCGCTCCTAAATTGCAATCCAATTATAAGTTAAGGCCAGGTCGGCCAGTGGGGTCAAATAACATGCCTTCAAAGATGCTTGTTAATACCATGGGGAGTAAATCAGTCAAAGCTGTCATTCTCACATCAGCTCTTAAGTCATCAATATTTTCAAGTCATTTCACAACATGTCAAGACGATGCTCAAAGTTGTTCTAAAAGGGAAGCACATGCGATTTCGGTTTCCTCATGATATCCTCTATGAAACTCTTGCATTGTGAGCATATTGCAGACTTGGTTGTCCTTGTATGTCTTGGCACCATCAAAATCGCTCCACCGTACCTCACTGACCAAAGATGGATTACTGCACATTGAAAGATTGGAATCATTAAGTATGCGAGAAGACTTACTTATAGTAAGCTCAAGAGCAATTCAACTTAATGAACCACCGATGTTGAAGGCTAAATTGACGTACCTCGAGAAACCATCTGATACACAAGAGAACAAGAATCAGCCCAATCAACTCCCTTACCGACTACGGTCTCTCGCTGGGTTTCAATCTTCAATCCCTGGGAACCATAATATTGGTTTAATTGTTGTCAACACCTTTTGTCCTGCATAAAGTTCAAAGTCACCGTGAGACTCGTCAACTTAGCCAACAACTTAAGATATGGAGAAATGAGAGACATCATGAATAATCACCAGTTTTTTTTATTTACTGATAGGTAGACTAAGGTGATAAGAGCATAAATCTGGTTTTCAACTATAAACCATCAAGTACAATGGCAGCAGACGTGTAGGCTATGACTTGTTTCGGATATGTCAAGTTCAACTTATCTCTTGCTTACCCCAACAGTCAACAGGCAGCACCTTCAGCTGCGGTTCTGCAAAGAAAACGAAAATTAAGAAAAGAATCAGGGCAGATATCATTTTTTGAAGTGGCTCGCAGTTTATTTTCAAAAACGATCCGACATCTCCAAAATTACCTCAGAATTGAAGACGGGCTGTTGTTTTCCAAATCAGTATTATCCCAAAACCAATTCAACTGAAAGAGGAAACTCATTAATCATCGAATAAAGAGAATTGTAGAAACGGTTATCAGCATGCCAAATTGAAAACAGCAAGAAATCAAAGCATTCAAGGAATTCCAAAACAAGACCAGACACATTCAGATAAAGAAGGAAATATGTTGTTGAAAACTTTCCAATTTAATCGACAGGGTTCAAATCGTTTCCAAATTATCTGTGAATCTGTCAAAAAGGAAAAGAAGTAATTGTCATTAACATGGTGTTTCCATTCAATCAACTATAAAAAGGGATGAAAGTCACATAGAAACTGGGGGATTGAAGATAGGGAGACACACACAGAGAAATACATACAAATAGTCTCAAAAAACCCTCACAAAAATCCCTAGAGTTCAACCCTCAAAATCAGACGAACCACAATCCCAAAATCCGACAAAACCTAAACAAAAAAAAACACAAAAGTTTTGTAAGAAGAAGGCTTATCTTCTCAGACTCCGCAATCTACCGCCTTCGAAGTCCTTCAACTCCCGCGAATCATCGTTGAAATCCATCAGTCACGAAACAACCGCAAAACTTTCGTCCATCATAAATCCGCCCTCTGCAAAATCCAGGAACCGTGAGATTCTTATTATTAACATTAATAATTTTTGTTGGACTTTGCCTTGTATAGGTGAAACAAAAGAAAGAAGCGGTGGAGGCAGACAAGTAAAGGAAGGACGAACCGATAATTGAGAGAGAGGATTTGCGAGCGGAGATTGAGAGGAGGGACGATCGGAGAAGAAAGGAAACCCAAAGAGAGCGACGGCGCTGAAAAATTGGGGGGGGGGGGGGGGCGATTTAGGGTTTAGTTTTTGTTGTCTTTTTAATTTTGTGTAATCCTGTGTATACATACTGATCATAATGCAATGCACCCACACACTCACGACACTCAGATCACCATCACATGATCACCTGTACACGTCCACGATAAACCTCACAACCTGCGCCTCACCGGATCGCCTCCCCATTAACCTTAATTAACCCGCTTTAGTCATGATTAGTCATATTTTAAACTGATATTTTGTTTTATGTTAATATGATAATAACTTTTTTAATTAATTAACCTAATTAATCTAATTAATTAACTATTTTATACAATCAAATTTAACTAAAATCAATTTTTATAATTAACTCCCCCAATAATATTATTAATTTACTTATTTTGTCAATTCAATAATTCTTCTAAAAAGCCTTCTTATCTTAAAAAAATAATTCATCCTATCATAATTTTTAAAAGGCCCTTTTCTTAAAACAAACTAATAACTTTTCATCCAACCAATTAATCTTTTTTTATCATCTCTCTTTTCTTTATGTATTATTAAAAATAAGAAAACCTTTTAATTTATTAATACTTATTTATTAATAATGACAACTATTTCATTTTAAGAAAATTTGTTAACTTTGATCTTTAATAATATTAACTAAAGAAACTCGTTTCATAAAAATCTATCTAATTTATTTATCAATAATACTCCCTTTTATAATAACTTAAACAAAAACATGTTATAGCAAGAAAACTTTTTCATAATTTAAATAAACTTATAATAATAACCATAACTTTTAATAAACCATTTCATATTTAAATTAATTTTTATTTAATAAGACAAATGATAAAAAAAACCTTTAGATATTTAAACTCCTTTTATTCAAATTAGAGCTTAATTAAATCACACCAACTTTTTTAAACTAATAATTAAAAATCTCACCTAAAATCAATCATATAAACTAACCTCTTCCTAAAAGAAATCCCAACCAAACTAATCAATAACTCGATCTAATCGTGCACCCCACTACACGAGTCACGCTCACACACTTCAGCTCTTTCATGCGTTTGTGTATGGTTTACTTTATATTTCCGCATTTATATTATCGCAATTTATCATTCTCGCAATTGCATCCGTCCAAAGGAAGAATCTGCGCATGATCTCAATAATCTGCGTATGCATTCACATTTGCATCATTCTCCCCATATGATCCTTGATCCCATTCAAGTTGATCACTTAAGATAGATCTTACCCCATAGGAAGGACCATTATCTTTTATCTCTTTACAACTTAGATACAAACAAAACAATTCAAAACAATTATTCAAACACATTAGAGAAAGATGTTAATCATCTTAAGTGAGATAGAATCTCCACTCCATATCAATTACAGTCAATACCGTAGGGACTTTGCCTTAGGAGAGATAAAGGTGTACCTCGTCGATCCCTATCCGAGTACTTGAGCCCTTCTCTTAAGATGATGCAAAAACTACATTCCTACAACTTGTGGCGGTTAAATCTCTCTTAAAATGACAACTCACCTTTTTCTCCTAAAATCAATCAATCAACTACCCTAAACCCGTAGGAACTTTGACCACAGTCAAAGAACTCCTCATACCCTTTAGGGGAACAACAAATACTCTGATTCAACTCCCGTAAGGATATGTAGGCATAAGATGCGACATCTTATCGAGTATACTTAGAAATAAACCACCTAGGTCTTTTATAGCTTAAGCAGATAAACACTTAGCAATAAACAACATAAAACAAGAGGTTCCTGTAGAGTAATACAGAAACTTAGGATGCTAGTATCTTCCCTAAGTTTAACCAACCCCCGAACCTATAACTCTCTAAACCTTGCATTTGCATTGCATTGTGGGAATTTCGATCTTTATCCCTTCCTTTGGACAAATCAAAGTTCGGTTGCAAAATGAATTAAAGATTCAAACTAATTAATAGTTTGGTATCCGAATTTCACCGTGACATCGCTAGAACGGAAAAAGTAACATACTCTTTTCTAAAAATGAAGTTTGAAACAACGATCTTGAAGGATAAAAAGGTTTGACTTTTGTTTGTGAGTTTTAGTGAAGTGAATTAGTTTGGTTTTGTGATTCACGTTGCACTAAAGACTATGACATAGGAACGAATGTGTCGCATATCGCCCCCAAACGGAACATACACTAAACACTCTAGACAAGCAAGAGGGGACCCCTCACTCATCATTTTCCATGTGCTTAAGGCTCGTAGCGTACAATGTTCATCAATTTATTGGATGAGTTAGAATGTGTCTTGAGATGAGAAGAGAGACGCACAGAAGGTCTAAGGGAAACTTGTCCCTACCGTTGTCATGCAAAGTGGTCCTAAATTTGGGATGCGAAAGGAGATTCTATCCTAATGTTAGCATGTAAAAGATGGACCTAAGGTTGAGGTTAAAAGAGATTAGCCTATATGTTATCATGCTTGGATTAAAATCCTAATGTCTATCTTACTCCAAATTCAATCGAAAATTAAATTGGAATAAGAGTCCTAAGGGAACATCCAAAGACAGGGCAAAAAGCAAGAAAACAAGGTAAAAACAGCAGCTACAACAGCGCCTCCTGCACAAGACAGCAATAAAATCCAGCACACAAGCAAGACAACATATAACAACACATGTTTCAGCATAAAAACAGGTGTGAAAGGCCAGGCAGCAAGCAAAGCAAAGACAACATGCAAGTTCAAAGCATGTACAACTATGAAAAGTGGGGCAGCAAGTGTAACACCCCATTTGAATTATTTAGTATTTTTATACTTTATGGTGTGCATATTGGTTGTGATGTCTTTGATAAGGGTATGAGGTTAAAGACAGGAGTGAGAGGTGACCTTAGTTGGGGTGAGGTGGACCTATAATAATGATAATGTTAACCATTTAATAACAATAATAAGGATACTATGGTTATTGATATTATTAGTTAATTATTATTGATAATAATATTAATAGGATGGTAGTTATGATGATTATTATTATTATTATTATTATTATTATTATTATTAATTGGATTAAATGAATTAAAAACCTGATTAAGGGGTTAAGAGAGAGTTAGTGGAGGAATTAGTCAGTTAACACTTAAAAGAGGAAAAAAGCATAGGAAAGAGAGCTAGGGAAAAAAGAACCAATTCTCCATTGTTGTCAAGGAAAAAGCTTCAATCTAAGGTAAGGGGGGAGAGTGGATTTCAATATGGGTGATTTAACATCAAAGGGTAGTGAGAGGTCCTTTCACTCGTAGGAATTTTGGTTGTTCTTACCTTTTAGTTGATTTTCGTGATATTATGATTTCCCTGTGATTTCTGTTATTGTTGAATGATTATTGTATGATGTTGTACGTATAATTCTGGTACAAATATGAAGACTCGTGTGGAAATTCCCTGAAGCTGTGATAGAATGTTGTGGATTAACAGATCTGAAAACTAAGGGTTTAACTGAAATCGAAACTAGATCTAATAACTAGAATCTTGAAAGAGTAGAAGATAGGATTCATTGAAATCGATTAAAATCTGAGTTTTAAGATGAATGGGAAGGTAGGATGATGGATCTGGAGAGGGAACTCGTGAGAATGATGATATCTGAGTTTTTTGAAAAATATGATGGTCATACGCGTATTGGAGGTGTCAATACGCGTATGGGGGACTTCCCAAGGGGTTGTACGCGTAGCAGACGTGCCCTATCCCCAATGCCACCACGGCCATCTGGTGATACGCGTATGGGCTTGGGCAATACGCGTATGGGGGTAGTCATATGCATAAGGAGTGACCCTGAGGGATTTTGGGAGTTGAAGGCCTATGGTCATACGCGTAAGGCAGGTCTGATATGCGTTGACAGCAGGAAATATGAGTATGGACCTTGTTGGTACGCGTATGGACAGTCTAGGATGACTTTCCCCAATTTTTGTGATTTCCATCTGGATTTCGCTTTGAACGCAAATTTTGTTTAATCGGTAGGATTAATAGAACTAAAATGAACTTAAGGAAGATTAATAATGAATTAAATTGAGAGAATGTGGAATGTTATGTGTGTGCCCTTATGGGTGATTTTTGATAAGTGGGAGCCATGATTGTCGAATATGGATGGTCTTGTGCGATGGTGGTAATTCCCGAGAGGATTACAGTGAGCGGATGGCTAGTGTGGATCATTAATGATCGTGAATTATCCTTGAATTATTATATTGTATAATTGTGTTGTCATGCATCTCATGTCATGTGTCTTGTGGAGATGGCTAGGTGAGAATCCATGATGGGTGCCTAGTTTCATCCGGACTTCATGTGGAAGTCATTGTGGAGATAAGTTGTAGTTCAGAGGAACATATACGACTTATCCGGATTCTGATGGGAATCGGGTTCTAGGGTGAACCTTATGTATTTGTGTTGGTACCACATGCATTGTGTCGAGTTAGTGAGTCACATTGCATATTTGTGTTTGAATATGGGCTATTGATGCCGAGTGATTGAGATGGCACGTGTATGTGTGTTGTATGTGTATGATGGTATGTGTGGTGTGTAACTACTCCTTAGCATGTGTATTTCACCGCTTATTTATTGAATGTAGTTCTCAACCCTTTTCTGTTTGTTGCGTCTGTGCTCCTTGGGGAGTGCAGATGATCAGGTATCTAAGTAGTGCTTGGAGTGTGTTGCTATTTGACCGAGTCCTAGGAGTCGCTCTGATACGTAACATGGGATGACGAGATTACATTATATTTTTCTTATTTTCTTGATTTATTGTTACGTATATTTTATTTGTTGGATTAAGGATGTATGATCACCTTGTGGTGGAGATTATGATTAAAGAGTTGAATTTATTCCGTTGTTTAATTGAAAGCTAGACATCATTGGTTTATTTATGAAGAATGAAGTGACTTAGTGTGACATCCTACTTGTTTTGAGAACTCTGATGTAATTTTATGTAATATTTTCGTATATATTTTGTAATACGTGTACGAGGTAGAGTAGGGTGTTACAATTGGTATCAGAGCAGGTTGGTCCGTTCGGCCAAGTTGTCTAATGTTAATTGTTCCCTAGTATACGACATATGTGTGAAAACACTATTGATACACGTTTGTTTTCTAACCTTTGTCTGCAGTGGTGGGAATAAAACAAGTGGGGGAGAAGCGTGTGCTTCTCCAGGATGCTTCAGGTGTGAAGTGGTGGCTCAGTGTGTTATTGAACGCTCTATAGTTTGGTAAAGATAGTTTATGCCCCATCATGATTTTTGGATGTCTATTGACAAATTAAGGAACTGATCACCCTTAATCTCTTGTTGATAGTAGATGGGATCATGTTGGATGGGATAAACGTGTCTTGAAAGCTTAGATGGCGTGTGCAGTGAATTGTTTTGAGTTAAGCTAAGTGCTTACAAATTATTTTGGTGAGTCGATGCAGGATGGTGACGAGATGTTTATTTTGATGGATGAGTTGGTTGTTGCAAGTGTGTTCAGTAAGATAGATTTGTGATTTGGGTATCATAAGGTTCGTGTGAAGCCCGAAAATATTCCGAAGATAGTTTTTAGGACCAGGTATGGACAGTATGAGTGTTCTGTGATGCTATTTGGTGCGACTAATACGCTAGGTGTATTTGTGGAGTACACAAACATGATTTTTCCATCCTTATTTGGACAAGTCTGTGGTTGTGTTCATTAATGATATTTTGATATATTCGAAGAGTAAAGAGGATCATGCTGAGCATCTGAAAAAATTGTGTTATTAACGTTAAAAGAGAAGCAGTTGTATGCAAAATTGTCAAAGTGTGAGTTTTGGTTGAAGGAAGTGAGTTTCCTTGGTCATGTGATCTCAAGTAGAGTTATTGTGGTTGATATGTCGAAGGTTGATTTTGTATCGTGATGGGAAGCTCCAAAACCTGTTTTTGAGATTAGAAGTTTTCTTGGGTTGACAGATTATTATCAAAAATTCATTGAAGGATTTTTTTCAAGTTATCTTTGCCATTGACGCAGTGGACTAGGAAGGTTCAAGCTTTTGTTTTGGATGAAAAGTGTGAAGAAAGTTTCAAGAGCTTTTGAGGAGGCTGACAGCAGCTCATGTTTTGATTTTGCCGAATCCGGCAGAACAATTATTGTATATTGTGATGCTTCGTTGATGGGATTGGGAGGTGTGTTAATGAAACGTCAACAAATTTTAGCTTATGCTTCAAGACAACTTAAAGTGCATAAGAGGAATTATCTGACGCATGATTTAGAGTTGGTTGTTGTTGTGTTTGTGTCGAAGCTTTGGAGGAATTATTTGTTTGGTTCGAGATTTGAGGTGTTTAGTGATCATAAGAGTTTAAAGTATTTCTTTGATCAAAAATAATTGAATGCGAGGCAGAAGAGGTGATTGGGACTTCTGAAGGATTATGGTTTTGGTTTGAATTGCCATTCGAGAAAGCAAACGTGGTAGTTGATGCATTGATTTGGAAATCTCTATCTTAGCTTTATCAAATTTATCTTTTTCTTATCCTTTATCTTTTTCTTATTGGATAAGATTTCTTTAAGGAACTTAGCATATGAGGGCATCTGGGTGATAACTTCTGTAAAAGGTATTGTGATGTTCAATTACTTTAGAAGTTCAACAAATTTCTTAAATTGTCCTGTAGTTTTAGAATTTGCGAATCTTTGAGGATACAGAATAGGTGGTTTATATGGTGGTGGAGGCACATAAGGTTTTTATTTATCTACGGCCTTTTGGTTATTATCTTCCTTTTCCTTAGGTTCATTGTCCTTCTCAGTTGTTGTGTTATCAGGCTTTTGGTACATGGCTGGATTCTGAAGTCTCGGATCAATGGGTCCATCTAATTCTTTTCCATTTCTCAATATAACAGCATTTGCATGTCCTTTTGGATTAGGTTGTGGCTGTCCAGGAAATGTTCCTGCAGGAGCGGCAGTAGATGATTATTGTTGCACCACTTATGAAATTTGTGTTTCAAGCATTTTGTTGTGGGTGGCCAAAGCGTCTACTTTGTTTGCTAATTGCTTAATTTTCTCACTAGTGTGTATGTTTTGATTCAGGAAGTCTTTAATTGTTTGAGTCTGGACAACTATAAAGTTTTACATCATTAATTCAAGGTTAGACTTCCTAGGAGCATTAGGAGCAGCTGCGGCAACCTTTTGATAACCTGGTGGTGTAGTAGGTGCTTGGCCAGGTGCATACAGTGCATTTTTATTTTTGTAGGAGAAGTTTGGATGATTCTTCCAACCAGGATTGTAGGTATTTGCATAACGGTTTTCTTGAGCATAATTCACTTGGTCTGTAGAGGCTCCTGCCAAATTTGGCATTCAGGGGCAGCATGTCCAGGTGTTCCACATACTTCGCAGTTTGGAGCTACAACAGCCACGGTGGCTGTGGGTGTTATGGTCAAGTTATATATCTTTTGAGCAAAGGCATCTACCTTAGCACGGACATGATCAAGGCTATTAACCTCGTACGTTACACCTTTTGGTTGGGATTTTTCCACTGGAGTTCTTTCACCTCCCCATTGGTAGTGGTTATGAGCCATACTTTCGATTAGTTGGTTGGCTTCTTCGTAAGGTTTATCCATAATTTTACCACCAGTGGCGGCATCTATTATCATTCTTGTATTGTACAAGAGACCATTGTAAAACATGTGGATGATTAACCAATCTTCAAGACCATGGTGCGGGCACATCCATATCATGTCTTTAAATCTCTCCCACGCCTCAAAAAGAGACTCGTTGTCTTTTTGTCGAAAGCTATTGATTTGGGTCCTCTGCATGGCTGTCTTGCTTGGTGGAAAATAACATGCTAAGAAAACTTTCTTTAATTATTACCACGTAGTGAAGGAGTTTGATGGCAAGGATTGCAACCAAGCCCAAGCTTTGTCTCTCAATAAGAAAGGAAAAAGGCGTAGTCTTATTGCGTCTGCAGACACACCAGTTGCCTTCACTGTGTCTATGTACTGCACAAACTTGGTCAAATGTTCATTGGGATCTTCTGTAGGGTTTCCAGCAAATTGATTTTGTTGAACTGCAGATAACAACGAGGGTTTCAACTCGAAATCGTTTTGGTTGATAGTAGGTGCAACAATGCTATTATGCGGTTCTTGCTGAGACGGGGTATCATAGTACTTAAGAGGACGGTTTTATGGTCTGTCACCCTTGTCTTGGTTAACTTCAGATTTAGCTTCAGATTCCAGGTCAGATTCAGGTTTGGTTTTAGATTCAGGTTCTGCACTAGGAAAAGGGATTTCATGGGCTTCGCAGTATTCTCGAATACGTCTTCTTACGGTAAGAAGACGTTCAGGTTTGTCTGTCGGTCGTGTGAGGTTCTCGCCTTGTGAGCGAGTACTTGGCATACAATCGACAGAATGGGAAATAGGGTTTTTGCCTTAGTCTATACGGTGCAACAAAGGAGTTAAGGTATCGACTTAATTAGTCCCCAGCAACGGCGCCAAAAACTTGATTGCAGTTTAGTGTGTCTAAATAAATCTGACTACAAGTATACAGTCGTATCGCGTAGTTTTAATAGATTATCGATCCACAGAGACTAAAAATTGAACGTACCATATTCTAATGTTACTATGTAAATCTAAGGCTAATCGTTTTAGGAAAGTTAAGTGCGAATGAAATTAAATCTAAAAATAGTAAAAATTTTAATAAGAATAATCAATAACGAGATGTCAGTATGCAACGCATCAATCATCGGGAATTTAATAAATAATCGATGTAAGTCAGGTGTTCAAAATACTTTTTATTAGAAAAATACTTATTTAAAAATCCTTATCTCACACTCTCGTGTTTATCGATTCAGACTATATCATTAAATCAAAATGAGTGTTCTCGTTGTATCATTCGAATTAAAAATACCTTTTGAAAATAAATAAGTCCTAATTAGTTCTAAAGTATTTCCGCTGTGTTTAAAATTAATGCCTAGTCTCAGCTATCTGGTT
This sequence comes from Lathyrus sativus, assembly GCA_963859935.3. NCBI lineage: Eukaryota > Viridiplantae > Streptophyta > Magnoliopsida > Fabales > Fabaceae > Lathyrus > Lathyrus sativus. Next base: position 464,826,747 of record OZ012741.1, on the reverse strand, counting down.
AAAACCTCAAACTCTCGTTTATCTTGACCTTAACCTTAGTTTCCCCTTTTTTACTCTCGCAAGAAAAGTTGATTGATTAAAATAAGACACTAGAGCCTAAAAAATAATTTCTAAAGAAAAACAACACTGATTATTATTTAATTCCTTATGATAAATTTGTTGCATACCGACATCAACTACTTTAGCCAGACATGGTTGGAAAATTAAACATTCTAATATAGTGCAAAATAATAATAGTAATCATGATGCAATACGAGAAACGAAAGCAGAATAATTGAAATCTGGAAAATTGAATTAATTGGAAATAAAAGTTGAGTACAAGCTTGATGAAACAATTCTGGCAATCTTCAAACAGGTACAAGAATAATCCAGTCGAATGCAAAAATTGAATAATAAAAATATTATGCTCAAACTGGAATGAAAACTGAAACAAATAATACTTTTCTCGTGAAAATTCTTCGGCCCTTGATTGGAGGCTTTCTCTGGTTTTTATACTGGGTTGAGGAGACGAATAATTCGCTTCAGGTGCGTGAGAATTGTCAGAAAATGTGCGAGGAGTGGAACTGGAAAATAACGGAAGTGGGAGAATTTTTCTCCTCACATATAGGTGGCTTGCGCCACCTCCCGATTCGTTCTATTTCTCACACTATCGCTCTCCGCTCAGTGTGAATCATTCGCCTTTTTCCGTAATATCCTCGTCTCAATCCCTGCTTCAGGTTTGTGGCTTTTATTTTTGTGGTTATGGAGATTGGATTAGTGTTGAATTTATTTCTCTCATTCTTAGATTCTTCTCTTCTCTGGTTTATTTCTGTTTGGTGTGATACCAAAAGAGATTTGGCTGAAATGGGTTTGTGGGCCTCTTGGTTGTAATTCATGAACTCATCTTTGTAGAATTTTTGTAATGAATATGGGCCTTTGAATTGTAGAAACTTTGTAACATAGACTTGTTGTCGAATTTCCTTTCTCTCATTTTTCAATTTCATGGACAACTTTTGTGTAGAATAACAGATTTTTGTACATGGGCTTTTACAATGTGGACTCTTTGATTTTTGCACCTCCATTTTGACTTGAATTCTTGAACAACCAAATTCTATTTTTCTTGGATTTCCATTTGAATTGAAATAAAACCCAGCACAAATAAATCCTCAAACAAATAATGCTAAACACAAATCAACCTTGGAATTTGAATGAATTAGAGCCTCGAACCATAGATAAACCCCGAATTCATCATGAACATGGAACAGATTGGACTAAAATTCTGAATCAATAAATCCATCTGAATCTGGATCACTTGAATACTGATAAACCAAAGTTTTCATTATGAACCAAATTCTCATAGCTTTGAAATCAAGAGATATTGACTTGATATAAATTGCATTGCAGTTGCGCCAAAACTTTAACTGAAAAGTAAACCAGCCCTCATATGATCCTCAACCATGAATCATTTGAAATTAGCACAACCTGGTAAACTGGTTCATACCTAGATAACCTGATTTGACATAGAAGGATGGCAAGGTCAAAATGTGTGTTGACTTCTATGATCTGAATAGAGAAAGCCCGAAATACAACTTCTTGCTCCCTCACATTGACGTGTTTATTGATAATACAACTCAATATTCAGCATTTCCCTTCATGGATGGCTTCAAGGTTGATCCAGGGTGAGATCTGGTAAGCTACTGGGTCTGATTATCAGTGAACGAGGTATCAAGGTTGATCCTGCTAAAATAAGAGCAATACAAGAGATGCCTGAACCTGGAACAGAAAAAGAGGTTTGTGGTTTCTTGGGGAGGTTCAACTACATAGCTAGATTCATCTCTCATCTTACAACCACGTGCAAACCGATATTCAAATTGTTAAGAAAAGATCAAGCGGTCGAGTGGAATGAAAATTGTCAAAAAGATTTTAAAAGAATAAAAAAGTATTTGTAAGAACCTCCAATCCTCATACCTCCAGTAGCAAGAAGACCATTGATAATGTATCTAACAGTTCTTGAGAATTCAATGGGGTGTGTGCTCGGTCAACACGACAAAATAGGTAGAAAAGAGCATGCCATCTACTACCTGAGTAAGAAATTTAGAGATTGTGAGTCGAGGTACTCAATGCTGGAAAAAACATATTGTGCACTCATCTAGGAAGCCAGGCATTTGAGGCAGTATATGTTAAACCACACAACCCTGTTGATATCGAAGATGGATCCAATCAAGTATGTGTTCAAGAATCAGGCACTTACAGGAAAGATTTCCCATTGGCAGATGGTTTGACAGAGTATGATATCTAATATGTTTCCCTGAAAGCCATCAAGGGAAGTGTTCTGTCATAATATCTTGCCCAACAACCAATTAAAGATTATCAACTGATGAAGTTTGAATTTCCTAATGAGAATATTATGTATATGAAGGCGGGAGCCGTTTCCCGATGAAGCTCCTGGAATTGGACACCAGTGGGGGTTAATTTTTTATGGCACCGTTAATGCGTATGGCAATGGAATCGAGGAAATTGATACCACTCCTAAGGGTTTTTATATCCCCTTTATTGCCCGATTGACTTTCACTTGTACTAACAATGAAGCGAAGTATGAAACATGTATCATGGGGTTAGAAGAAGCCATTGATCTGAGCATCAAGAATCTTAATGTACACGGTGAATCCGCTCTAGTGATCAATCAGATAAAGGGAGAATGGGAGACTCGCCAGGCTAATTTGGTACCTTACAAGGATTACGCTATAAGGTTGTTTCCTTTCTTTGATATGGTCGATTTTCATCATGTACCCCAGGATGAGAATCAAATTGCAGATGCATTATCAATGTTGGCGTCCATGTATAACGTGAATCTGTGGAATGAGGTCCCGGTGATCAGAATCATGTGTCTTGGTAGGCCTGCTTTTGTGTTCGACAAGGGAAACCCCTGAAATTCTGATATCAGATATTAGATGTCTAAGGAGATGTTCACGACACAAATATCTGTTTGTCAAGAACAAAGAAAATAGCTAAACAAATAACAATTAAAAGTGACACATTAATTGTTAACCCAGTTCGGTGAACCACACCTACATTTGGGGGCTACCAAGCCAGGGAGGAAATTCACTATCAGTAGAATTAGTTTGGATCTAACCTCTAAGTTTAGAACTTCTCACTTAATCTCTACCCAATGCAATTTCTTCCTAGAACCCACTAGATAAGAGACACCTCTCACTCCCCCTCAATCACAGCAGTGATAACTTTCAATACACAATAAAAAGACTTTAGAAGACACTCTTCAAAGTCACAACTTGATCTTGCTTAAAAGCTTCAATCAAGTAAAATACACTCTAGCTTAAAAGCTTTGAGTGAACAATTAACAATTTACAATTAACATCCTAGTCCAATTCACATATTAAGCAATGAGTGAATGGCTCAAAAAACTAACACACAAGAAGCCTAAACTCTAATAAGATGCACACGGTTTTTAATCTTTGCTTCTCTATTCTTCAAGCTAGGGTTTCAGCCTCTATAAATAGTAGTGCAGAATGGGCTTGGGCTATGCCAAAAGTAATAGCAGCAATCTTCATAAACAACAGCAATCAATCAGATTTGATTTGGCTAATCAAATTTAATCATATTAATCTTAAAATCTACAAATGATCTCATGATATTAAATCCAAACCAAATTCAATCTGATCCACAGAAAGTGCATCAAAAATGCCTGCATTAACACACTAGAAACACGTTGTTTCCACATCAGACAGGTGCATCCAGCTTGCATAAAATGATATGCTCACACAAACATTCATACAGAATGTTTAGATCATGAATGTCAAGACACGTTGTTTGACAACATGAGAAAACCTCTTACACAGCGCAAAACGCAACCTGCTAATTTCTGACTACAGATGTCACGGCATCCTGTAGGACATCTGGTGCTTCCTTTTAGTTTTACCAAAACACATGCTAATCAAGAACTAACAAACTCCCCCTTTGGCAAATTTTGGCTAAAACCAATCACAAGAACAAAACATCATAAAAGAGTACAGCACAGCAGAAAATCTCCAAATCCAGGGAAGTAAAAACAAACTCCCCCTCAACAGATGCACGAACAAGCCCAAAAAAAACCCATAAACACAAACTATCAACAACCTGTAGAGCACATCAGCACAACCCAAAACACAAACAACTAGGCTACTACAAAGTTCCAAAAGAACAAGCACACAACTAACAAGATTAGCATCCTGTCAATAACCATACATCTAATTGGATCAATCATCCTGTTAACACCAATAGAGCAGCAACTACCATCTTCACACCTACTCAGCACACCAGCAAAACAATCCTAAACAAGGTATACCCCAAGGTATACAATTAGAGCAACATCACAACACAACTACTTCACACTTCCATCTAATAGGGACAAATACAAAGTTGTATGCTAGTATACAACCAATCTTCTCCCCCTTTTTAGCCACAATTTATAGATCATAAACTAATGGAATAGCATTGATCAGAACAGTTAGAAACAAATATATTAAGAGTATGGAGACCCCAATATTACAAAAAAAACTCATGAAGAGCAAAAAAAAAAGATCCATTCTGCCAAGGCAGACAACAAACCAACAGCACAACCAAAATCCAAACAAAAGCCCAAAAACAAGTAACCAAAAACCAAGTAGCAAATCATTAGCCCAAGACATACAGAAAACCACCAGAGCAGACAACCTAATCCTAATCCTCAGAAGCAGAACTGGAGGCAACCTCTTCAACTTTATCTAGAACATCTTCACCATCTTCTTCATTACCATCTTCAGACTCCTCCCCTGACCCAGCCTCACTAATATCTTCAGCATTTGCAACATCATTTTCAAGGCATTGAATTAAAGATTCCAACTTGGTCTTTCTTGTCGTGGCAGCATTAATAGTTTCTCCCAATTCCCTACATGTCTCTTTTAGCTCATCAATGATTCTTGCTTTTGAAGCAGTTGCTTTCTTAGCAGATATCAGAACAATATCTAGAACATGTCTTCCATCAAAGAGTTTGTAGTGGAGATACAGCATAAAATCTCTCTTGCTAGCAGCATCATTGAAGTTCAAAATTCCAGGGTGTTGGTTTAAGATGATCTCACATATTAGAGGGGGGAAGGCAACATGAAGCTTGATGGAACTTGAAGTAGAGTGCTTAACAATTTGATAAAAAAATGTACAATCCATAATCAAAATTAACCTTGGTACCAACAACATAAATGAACCTACCAAGCCCATCAACAATGGTGGAGGTGTGGTTGGTAGGCACCCAATTTGTAGCCCCAATCCTGTGAAGGATTGCATATTTTACATTGAGTTGTCCAGTAGATAAATTACCTTTTGAAGACCATGTTTTGATCTGATTGGTAGTGATTACCTTGCAAACTTAGTTGTCTGAAGCAGACAATTCTTCCTCACCATCATTTGTTCGTCCCAAAAACCTGTTGACAACAGCTGGAGAAAACTTCACACACTTCCCTCTAACAAAGACTTTCATATACTCTTTGTTGTTCTTATTAGTAATTGACTCAGGAATATTTATAATGAACTCTTTTACCAGTCCTTCATAACATTTGGAGAACCTAGTGATTGTCTTGAGTAATGCAGCTTCATTGATTAAGTCCATTACCTCCTTGATTTCTAGAGCATCTTTTCCCAGTTCTCTTTCTAGAGAAATTCTTCTTTGATAAACATACCTCCATTTTGTCACACTACTAATGGAATGAAAAGAAATGTTGTCCAGAGGAGCAGGTACAGGTCTGGGAGTTTTCTTGGCAGTGGATTTCTTTACATGGGTTATATCAGGGACATCCTTTACAACATTATCATCAGATTCAGTGTTTTCAACGGTTACCTTTCTCTTCTTGGAGGCAGGAGAGACCTTGCTCCATGCCTTGGGGGGTCCAACATGAGTTCTCTTCTTTTGGCTTTTAGAAGGGGAATCTTCTAGCACAACTTTTCCTTTCCTATTCACTAGTCTTTTGGCAATACCATGAGCAGCATTCTTGATGAGCTCATCATCTGATGGCACATCTTCAACATCTATAATATTGTCAGGAACATCATTCATGTCATCATTTCCACCAGTATCTTTGGCTTCATCATTATTCAGGCCAGCATCACTACCCTTAGCATGCACTACAGAACTGGCAAGTTTTTCCAAATTCTCAGTGTTAGGGTTATTGGTAGTAGATGGAATTTTAGAAATTTTTTCAAAGTTCTTATCAGAGCTGGGGGAAGGATCAACATGAGACAATGGGGTGGAGATACCTTGCACATTGTGACTTCCATAAAGGATTTTTGTGACAATTTCCCTAATGGATCTGTCCACATAGGCAGATCCTTCCTTGTTTTTCATTTTATCAATGTTATCAGTAGGAGAATCATAGGTTTTACCTTTGGTGGGTTGTTGGGTTTCGTTTGCATGTGAAGAGGCAGTCGTGGGAGCTTGACTTGCATCACCAGGAACCAAGTTGAGTGGAGCGATATCAAGGACATCATTAAAAGAGATGCTCATGGGGTGAGCATTAGAGTGGGAAGCCTTAGCAGCATCACGTTTGGGAGACTTTCTGATGTTTCTGAGAGAAGAAAAGGTTTGTAGAGATTGGAGGTAGGTGAGTACACAGAGAGAGAAAGATGGTCTGAGGAATAGTGGGGTCGTGGAAGTTGAAGAGGTAGTTGGAGGGAAATATTTGAGTGGGATAACATGCTAGTGTAGACAAGGGCATTCACAACAAGAAGATCTTGGGTGCAAAATAAGGGTTTTAGGATTTTGAAAGTCTCTTGTGTGTGTGACTTTGTAAGTCACCCTTTGTATCTTTTGACGCATCATAGTAGACATATTTATGTGTTAGTTTTGTTATGTTGAGTGGAATTCTGACCACAGTATGATGTTATGACATCTTCTGTGATATTATGCTCTGTGAGTATCTACTTCATCCATACATGTTGAGACTCCCTGCTCCCAATAGCTATACATTCCTCTTTTGTTCTATTGATATACTTCACAGTTTGCATGAGTTCCCCCAACTCCTCTTGCATGGCATTAATGATAACACATTTCTTATATTCAAGACATTCCTTCTGAGCAGGTCTCATAGATACAATGTGAAGAGGTTCTAAAACTTTAGAAGTAGTGAGATGTTGAGTCTTCTGATGTGACATTCTAGTTTTCTTTCCCACGTGGCATTCATCACAAATTTTTCTTTCTACAATATTTTGCTGAGGAATACCTTTGACAACTTCAATAGATGTGATCTTCTTCATTCCTTTGGTGAGAGTGCATGTAGAGTCCTGAGAATCCCATTTATAGCAGTTGTTCTGAGATCTGACTCCCTTCATTATTAGTTCTCCCCTTTTATTAGTAACCAAACACTCAAGTTGAGTGAAGTTGACATTTAGACCTTGATCACATAGTTGACTTATGCTAATCAGATTGGTAGTTAGTCCTTTGACTAACAGCACATTGTCAAGGCCTGGTGTTCCTGAGTAGTTTAGTTTGCCAACTCCCTTAGTTTCCCCTTTCACTCCATCTCCAAAGGTTACATAGTTGGTTGAGTGAGGTTTGATGTCCATTAGTATGTTTCTGATCCCTGTCATGTGTTTTGAGCACCTACTGTCAAAGTACAAATTTTCCCTAGAGGAGGCTTTTGGGGACATATGAGTTATGAAGCAAGTAATGGGAATCTTGGGTATCCATTGTTTAGTAACAGGAGTCTTAGGAACCCATTGCTTCTTGGAAAGGAGGGTGTTATGGTTAAGTCTAGTCTGAGTAGTAGAGCTTGGATATCCATACAGTTTGAAACAGAAGGACTTTGTGTGACCAAAGCGACCACAATAATGACATCTCTATCTTTGAAGCTTTCTAGGTTGAGTGGTCTGCTTTCTGTAGTGATGTTGAGACATCTGCTGGAACATCATCTAACTTGACCCAGAAGGTTTGTAGGGCTGGGCAGAGTCATTCTCTTCATGAAATCATAACCCTGTCTTGTCTCCAGTTCTTTTTCCAGATTGAAGGATCTCTTCCAAGACTTTGGTACCACCATTCATCATCCTAACAGACTTTCCCATTTGGTCAAGTTCGGAGGTCAGTTGAGCAACTTCATCTGTTAATTTAGCAATAGTTTCAGACTGTTCAGCAATCTCATTATTCAAACCATTGTTAATTGTCAGGTGTTCCTCCTTTTCAGTCTTTAATTTGAGAATCTGTTTCTTTTGTTTTTCATCTTGCTGGCAGACTTCTTCACTTCTGTAGCACAATTCTTTATAGGAAGCTGTTAGTTCTTCAAAGGTCAATTCATCTTCACTGGAGTCTTCATTAGAATAATATCTACCAGTCAGGGCCGTAACATGTTTGGCAGATTCTTCTTCAATATCACTGTCAGAGTCTTCATCAGTCCATGAGACAGCTAGACCTTTCTTTTCATTCTTAAGATAGGTAGGGAATTCAGATTTGATGTGACCAAAACCTTCACATTCATAACACTGCATCCCTTTGCTATTTGAGGAATTTTCTTCAGACCTAGTTCTTCTTCCTGTATCAGTGGACTTTTTGATGTTAGGTGAGATGTCCTTGACATTAGCCCTTGTCTTCATTCTTTGTATAATCTTGTTGAATTGTCTTCCCAACAGATCCATGGCCTTTGATAGACTTTCATTTGTATCCTCATCAGATTCATTATCCCTTTCTTCAGTGTTTGATACAAAAGCTATACTCTTTTTCTTGTCAGTTCTGTCACTTATTCCTACTTCAAATGTTAAAAGGGACCCAATGAGTTCATCAACCCTCATTTTACAGATGTCCTGAGCTTCTTCTATAGCAATAACTTTCATGTCAAATCTCTTGGGGAGGGATCTGAGAATTTTTCTTACCAGCTTTTCTTCAGACATCTTCTCACCAAGAGCACTTGAAGCATTGGCAATTTCCAGAATATTCATGTGAAAGTCATGTATGCTTTCATCATCTTTCATTCTCAGACTTTCAAACTTAGTTATAAGGAGTTGAAGTCTAGACATTTTTACCTTGGATGTGCCTTCATGAGTAGTCTTTAGAATCTCCAAGCTTCCTTAGCAATAACACAATTGTTAACCAACCTGAATATGTTCCTGTCAATACCATTGAACAAGGCATTCAGGGCTTTGGAGTTTCCTAGAGCCAAATCATCTTCTTCTTTTGTCCATTCCTCCTCAGGTTTTAATTCAGATGTATCCTTCCCATCATTATCAATAATTACAAAATGTTCCCATCCTTTTCTGACAGCTTTCCATGCCTTGTTGTCCAGAGATTTTAAGAAGGCAAGCATTCTAGGTTTCCAGTAGTCATAATTGTTCCCATCCAGAACAGGAGGTCTGTTTAAAAATCCTCCTTCTTTGTCCATGGTACCAGAAAGTATCGTCCCTAGATCTCACCCAGAACCAGAGCAAGATGTCTGCTCTGATACCACTTGAAATTCTGGTATCAGATATTAGATGTCTACGGAGATGTTCACGACACAAATATATGTTTGTCAAGAACAAAGAAAACAGCTAAACAAATAAAAATGAAAAGTGACACATTAATTGTTAACCCAGTTCAGTGAACCACACCTACATATGGGGGCAACCAAGCCAGGTAGGAAATTCACTATCAGTACAATTAATTTGGAGCTAAACTCCTAGTTTACAACTCCTCACTTAATCTCTACCCAATGCAATTTTTTCCTAGAACCCACTAGACAAGAGACACCTCTCACTCCCCCTCAATCACAGTAGTGATAACTTTCAATACACAATAAAAAGACTTTAGAAGACACTCTTCAAATTCACAACTTGATCTTGCTTAAAAGCTTCAATCAAGTACAATACACTCTTGCTTAAAAGCTTTGCATGAACAATTAACAATTTACAATTACAACCTAGTCCAATTCACACATTAAGCAATGAGTGAATGGCTCACAAAACTAACACACAAGAAGCCTAAACTCTAATAATATGCACACGGTTTTTAATCTTTGCTTCTCTGATCTTCAAGCTAGGGTTTCATCCTCTATAAATAGTAGTGCAGAATTGGCTTGGGCTATGCCAAAAGTAACAGCAGCAATCTTCATAAATAGCAGCAATCAATCAGATTTGATTTGGCTAATAAAATCTAATCATATCAATCTTCAAATCTACAAATGATCTCCTGATATTAAATCCAAACCAAATCCAATCTGATCCATAGAAAGTGCATCAAAAACACCTGCATTAACACACTAGAAACATGTTGTTTCCACATCAGACAGGTGCAGCCAGCTTGCACAAAAAGATATGCTCACACAAACATTCATATATAATGTTTAGATCATGAATGTCAAGACACGTTGTTTGACATCATGAGAAAACCTCTTACACAACACAAAAAACAACCTGCATATTTCTGACTACAGATGTCACGGCATCCTGTGGGACATCTTGTGATTCCTTTTAGTTTTTTCAAAATACATGCCAGTCAAGAACTAACAACCCCTTTCTCACTTGTGTATGGTATGGGGGCAGTCCTACCATTGGAAAGCGAGATTCCTTCGTTACAAATTTTGATGGATGTAAACCTTGACGGAGCTGAGTAGGTATGGACCAGATTGGATCAGCTGAGTCTCATTAAAGATAAAACATTAGTAGCCATTGCACATTGTTGGTCATATCAGAGCAGAATGAAGAAGGTCTTTAATCAGAAAGTGTGCCCTTGGTGTTTCCAGACAGGTGACTTGGTATTGAAAAGGATCTTTCCTCCCTCCTCAGACAAATCACAGGGGCAAATGGGCTCTAAATTATGAAGGACCATATGTTGTAAAAAACAATTTATTTGGTGGAGCCTTGTTGCTTTCAAATACGAATGGTGAAGATTTACGTTCCCTGTGAACGCAGAAATAGTCAAAAAATACTTCGCATAAAAGAGACCCGTTAGACCACAAAAAGAAAAGGTTCAAGCAAAAAAAGGCATCCCGGCGAACCACAAAAAGAAAGGTTCGGGCAAAAATTAGGGATAAAATGAAAGAGAAGAATTGAATAAAACTGCAAAGTTAAAAATCTGAAAAAGACAACTTTGGAAAAAATGGGTATCCCGGTGGATTGAAAACCCGAAAGAGCGATCTAAACAAAAGTTAGTGATTTGAAAGCAAGAGGTTGCAATCTACGTTCGATCTGTGAGCTCATCTTGACACGTGGAAATCCTGAAGGATAGGAATCAGTCCAGTGAGTCTCTTCAGAAGGCAAAGTATTCGAGTGCGTCGAAGACATACGGGTCATAGCCGAATTAGAACTTGATGGAAATTTGTTTCCACATTGCCAATGTGTATTTTCTTTTTATTGTTAAGGAATTACCTCTTTCTAGGAATTACCCTTGATGAAAATGCCAACTTACAGGCTTGTTCAATCAATAAATTTCACTTCATTCAAAATTTGTCCATTTTTTTTTGCTTTACTGTTTTGTTTGGAAAAACGTTCGATATTTTGGTAAACATTGCATGTGGGAACATAAAAGCTTTGCAAAACATGTTTAAAACATTGCAAATTGCTTAATTTTTTAGTGTCGTGGGTGGTAACTTAGGTTGCCATGTTATCTATATGATATTCTTTTGTTTGTTATGTGTTTGTAGGATGGTTTGATCTCTCTTGCCCAGTAGAGTTGCTCTTCCCGACAGAGATTGCTAAAGTTTTGTTATCCTCAACAGAACACTATGAGATTTTTTATTGTTCTCCCCAGTGAAAGTCTAGTAGTTTGCTTCCCTGGATAGGATAATAGTGGTTTGTTTGTGCTTCCCGAGCATATTTGCTTCTCCAGTAATGTTGTTTCCTTATTCCCAGCAAAGTGAAGGCAGATGGTAATTTCCCAACAAAGGACTAAGCTCAGTATTGTCCCCTAGTAGGGTGGGCATCATTGATTCTTCTCCCCAGGCAGAGCTTGTGGTTGATATCCCCAACAGGTTCAGAGCCCAATTTTCATTGGCACTTTTCTTCATCAGAATTCCTGGGATGGTTACCCAATAGATGTCTGTTATTTCTACTTTCTGGTAGAGTTGAAGTTCAGTTGGTCTTCATCAGCAGAAATTTTGACCATTGAAGGAAATTTTATTTGTCTTCCCCAGCGGAGTTGTTTTCGGATTTTCATCACTTCTCCCGGTGGAGTGTCCTCTTGCACATCATAAGAATCCTTGCATTGCATCCTCAAAATACGTAGCATTTCCATTTTTTATGGTGCATTATGCCATAGAAAAATTCAAACATATGCATTTGAAGCATAAGCCAGGCCAGATTTCTCTTTGCCAAACCTTTCCCCAGTAGAAAGTGACGTAACTTAGAAGATATCATTTAACTTTATACCCCAAGCAACGTATTTGTTCATCCAAATTGTGTTTCCTTCCAAAGGAATTATCTTGCGTTCGCCTGCAGATTCGTCTATCCAGGTTTCTCTTTTCCACATCGGAGTCATCTTCTCTTAACTTCAGGTCGTAAGTCCGTTGACTCTACTTCCTGTCAATCTCTTTCAATTCCAACTTTTGGTTGGTATCATGCATCCTGTTTGAATTCAAACTTTTGGTTGGTACATCTTGAAGTGATTCTTCCTTCGGCCGACATTCTTTCTAAATTCCAACTTTTGGTTGGTAACCATTTAGTTCAAACTTTTGGTTGGTACATCTTGATGTGAGTCTGCCTTCGGCCGGTATTCTTTATAAATTCCAACTTGTGGTTGGTAACCTTTTGATCCAACTTTTGGTTGGTATATCTTGATGTGAGTCCGTCTTTGGCCGACATTCTTTCTAAATTCCAACTTTTGGTTGATAACCTTTTGATTCTAACTTTTGGTTGGTACATCTGGATATGAGTCCGCCTTCGGTCGGCGTTCTTTTTGAATTCCAACTTTTGGTTGGTATCCTATGTCTTGTTCGAATTCCAACCTTTGTTTGGTATCCCTTTTAATTCTAACTTTTGGTTGGTATCCTTTGTTATTCCAACTTTTGGTTGGTATCCTATGTCCTGTTTAAATTCCAACCTTTGTTTGGTATCTCTTTTAATTCTAACTTTTGGTTGGTATCCTTTGTTATTCCAACTTTTAGTTGTTATCCTCTATTTGATTTCCAACTTTTTGTTGGTACATTCTGATGTGAGTCCGCCTTCAGCCAGTATTTTTTTTTAGTTCCAACTTTTGGTTGGTATACCTTTTAATTCTAACTTTTGGTTGGTATCCTTTGTTATTCCAACTTTTGGTCGGTATCCTCTAATTGATTTCCAACTTTTGCTTGGTACACTCTGATGTGAGTCCGCCTTTTGTCGGTATTCTGTTTTTAATTCCAACTTTTGGTTGGTATCCCTTTTAATTCCAAATTTTGGTTGGTATCATTTCTTATGAGTCCGCCTTCAGCCGAAAAATCCTCTCTCTAAGTCCACCTTCGGCTGGCACCTTATCACCTTACCTTTTCCATTCACCACGGTGTGCAAATTTCTGGGTTCTTTTTGTATTCAATCCCATTTTACCTTGAATGTCTGAACATCATTGTCTTTCATGCCTTCAGGTCCAAGTTGATTGAATAGGGCCAGCTATAGCACCCCAAAATTTGCTCTCCTTTTCTTTAACCTTCTTGGCTTATGCTTCATTTCATTTGCATCTTCATTATGCATTGCATTGTTCCTAAGGCATGGGATCAAGGGTTCTTGGTTTTTCTCAAGAGAAGGAGATGGTTCTCAAAGCAAGGAATAAGGAGATAATCTCAACATCATGCGATTATTTAGTTACAAATTCCTTTTATTCATCAAGGTATTCTCAATAACCTCTCACAATGTTCTGGATTAGGGTTTTCAAGCATTGACCACACTTTCCTATCTTCTGGGATAAAATTAGGGTTTTGGTCAAAAGGAACTTGTGGCTATATTCTTGAGAAAGGCAAGGTTATATGACTCAATATACATCTCAAAAGGTGCCTACATGTATCATGTTTCATCACAAGTCATTGCACAAACCTCAATCAATGTAAAGAGGATTAGGGTTTCATTTGATCAAGAAATTCAATTGTGGCCTCACAAAGTCAAACTCTTGAGTTTTTGGTCAACCATGGGCATTTCAAGTCATCACAAGTGTTATTATGAGGTTTGATCAAGGATAATTAAGAAGAATCATAGAATCAAGAAGATTGACAAAATTAGGGTTTTTTGTGGAATTTCACTAAGTATGGAAAATCAGAAATTGTACCTATCTTGCAAGATTCATAACTTCATCATCCTTGATCCAAATTAGGCAAACTTATAATCAAATTAAAGAGGACATCATGAAATACAAGTTTGTAGAAGAAAGAAAGTTCAAAAAGATGTATAGATCAAGAGATATGGAGAGTTAAAGTTGGGAAAAAGGAGAAATTCAAGGTTCAACACTTAGAATTTTTCTAAGTATGGAACTTCATCTTGAGGAGCATGTGTTTCAAGTCCACTTTTCTTGGTGATCCAAGCTTCAAATAAATTTTCTCCAACATTGAAGTTGTTAAGCATCTTCCAATTTTTCCAATTATGCCAAGAACTCATCATTTGGAACCCTAGAGCTCAAGTTATGATGCTCCAAAGTTGGTGTCACAAAGTTGCCAAACTTAGCAAGTTTTTAGGTAGATTTTGAAGCTAACTTTAAGGGCAATTTCCATCATGATCCAAGATTCATTTCAAAATATTTTCAACATAAAAGTTGTATAGCTTCTTTTAAGATTTCGTTTGATGTACATAACTCCTCCATTTGGATAAAAACTCCCCAAGTTATGATGTTGCCAAGTTGATGATTCATGATGGGCAAATTGCTTTCATAACTTAGAAAATTTTCATGTTGCCTAGCCAGATTCTTTGAACCAACTTCAAGGAAAAATCCCATCACCTTCCAAGCCTTGTTTCACTTTGCTTCCAACATAAGATGTGTTCCTCGTTATTCAAGCTTTCTAAAGAGCTCAAGGTCACTTCATTTGCACCATTCTTCATAAAGATATGATCTCATCAAGTGCTGTGCATGGACATGACCTTAGTATGCATGAGGTTGATATTTTAGACACAAATTGGAATTGTTCTTGCATCACATGATTGTACGATGCATACATCATCAATTTCTTGCCAAAATATTTCCAAAATGAACCAAACCTTGTCATGCACCCCATGTACCATGTTGCTAGCTTTTTTGGCAAATTTGAAAAGAATTGGAAGTGTACAAACCTTGATCTTCCACTTCTTCCCACGTGCCTCAGCACCACACTCCCTCTCACTTTTTTGCAAAATTTTTAAAACCAACTTGTAACAAACTTTTCATTCACTTCTCACGTGCCAAACTCATATATAACCTTGTAAGTGCTCGTGATTGGCTGCATTTTGTGGCAAAATATTAGTACATGTATGAATGTCATGCCTGATGTTGTTACATTCATAATATGGACTGTACAGGGTAAGTTAACTAAGCTAAATATAAGTTAAGCTAGATGTCATACTAAATGTTATGACATAGGTCGTATGACATCAAGTGGAAGTTTGTTATTCGGGTAGCTAGAACTCAGGAAACAACTCAGAAGCTCAGGCTGGAATGCAGGAGACATTTTAGACGCCCTAGGGGAACTAATATGTACCTGATTAAAGTGGCAAACATGCAGAATACTAAAGAGAGGTTTTATGATAGATAAAACCTAATGTATGCGCCCAGGCCCAAGGACTGATCTGCTGCTATAAATAACAGGAGAAGCAATCCTAGAAGGCAGCTGTTGGAGATAGAGAAACAGAGAAATCACCATAGTGGTTTAGAAGTGAAGAGATTGTTCTTCACGATTGTGTCTTAAGAACACTTGTAATCCAAACAACTATTGATTGCATTAGTTAGGTAGTTTCTAGGCTGTGTACCACTCGAAGCTGTTAAGCAAGAGTGTGTGTCACTTGATCAAAGCTTTGAAGCAAGATCAAAGTGTGTGTAGCTGAAGTGTCTCTTCATTCTACTGTTTAATTTGTAACTATTTGATATCACTGGTGTATGATTGTAGGGAGTGAGTGGGTATACTCAGGTCTAGAGTGTCTCTAGGTTAAATTGTCATTGGGTAGGTTTTAAATGAGGAGTGCAAACTGGAGGTTTGACTGTGAATTAATTCTACTGATAGTGAAATTTCTCCCTGGCTTGGTAGCCCCCAGATGTAAGTGTGTTGCACTGAACTGGGTCAACAACCAACTGTTTTATTTACTGCTTTATAATTACTGCATAATAATAGGTCTGTAGTGAATGTCACAGTGGATGTTATAACTTCTGTTAGAGCATCCATCGTGGGCTGGCCAGAATTTTCAAACCTCCTAAACCCTAAAAAACTACCTCACAACTTCATTTTGCTCAAGAATTCAGATCCAAATAACTCTCTCTCTCTCTCTCTCTCTCTCTCTCTCTCTCTCTCTCTCTCTCTCTCTCTCTCTCTCTCTCTCTCTCTCAAGTTTCTCAACTTGTGCTAGCTCATTCCTCCTAGTTTCCTTTGGTTTCATTGCTTGATCTATCATTTGAGAAGATCTTTAAAGCCATTAGTGTAGTTTCCTGACGTTTTTCTCAAGAAACAAAGGTAGTGGACCTTCTCCACTTAGTAATTTTTCTCTCATTTCATGCGTGTTCTGACTTTGCTATTGTTATATTTGAGGTGTTATATCATTGTAGAGCATGTTTGATTTATTGTTGTTTTGGTTTAAGCAAGTTTAATATCATGTATCATTACTTCGTGCCTTGATTTCATCTTCTTAAAGTGTTTTAAAATGAATTTTGATATCATATTTGTGATCTACACAAAAAATCATGCAAGATGATGTCCAGGTTTTGTAATTTGGTGACGTTTTAATTTTGCTCCGGTGGAGAGTCGCATGAGAAGATGACACGCCTGTGTGGATGGTTTGAATTTGTTGACTTCCCATGTGTTTGCTAATGTATGCTTGTGTGGAGTCCAACTGGTTTAATAAAGAGGCCATGCTGGATTTTTGTTGGTTTTTTGGACTTTCTTTTGGTTTGGGATTGCTCCATTTTCCTATTCACACCACCATATTTTTAGGTCCAAGCGCGTGTGTACTGAATCTGTTTTGTTATTGCTTTTTTAATAATGCACCCTCCATTGCTTTGTTCTTTCTTTTTTAATTCTACTTTCTTGTCATTTATAATATGTTTTTATTTTAATTGTTTAATCCATGATAAAAATTGATAAAAATATGTTTGGTACATTTTAATATCTTGAGAATTTTGTGATATTTGTATTTTTTTTTCAATTACTTTTCTATTTTATTTGGAATTAATTTGTGAAGTGGTTTTCCATGTTTACCCTTGAATTAGGGTTTGATATCTTGGTATCTTTTGTGTGCCTTCTTGATGATACATTTTTTATTTCTTCTTAATTGATTTTAACTGATCCTTAATGCATGCTTGATTAGCCTCCTACTTGAGTTTGTATGATTTAATTTGGTGATCCATTTATGCAATCCTCTTGGAATATTTTTCATGATTAATATTGAATTTCTTAACTTGAGTTAGAGCTTTGGATCCACATTTATTTGGCTCTTTATCTATTTTTGGTTGATTTTTCAATTTGATGATGTTTTGAGTATGATTCTTGGATACCTTTGACCTAGTTTCTTGAGATTGCTTTTTTGTATGATCCTTTGATGTTAATGACTCTTGTAAGCCTTAATTGACTTGTTTAAGGTTTTGACCTTCAGGTTTAGGTGTTCGTTGTATGATCATTTTTCTTTACTTACCTCACATGATCATTTATTTCTTTTTATGGATGACTTGAGTTGATGATTGTCTAGTTTCTTGTTCACGATTTGAATGTGATTCTTCTTTAACTTGCTTGATATCTAGGACTTGTTTTTGAATTAAATTATTTGAGTATGCTTTCTAAAATTCATGTTTTGATGTTCATTACTTGATCATTTGGTATTTACACCATGCTTGAGTGCTTTCCCTCTTTTGAAGATGATTGTGATTGATGCTTACTTAGTTTTGATGCATGTTTTGAACTTGATTCTTGTTGTTTCTTCTTGATATCCTTGATTTAATTCTTGAGAGTATGTTCATGTTCATGATACTTCCCATCTTGATTCCATGCCATAATTTCATTTCTTGAACCATTTGTGACTTTTTTTCATGAGATAATGATTTACAAATGCATAGTCATTATTGAGGTTCATGTTGGATGTTTTTGTGCTTCTCTTTTTGTCTTTGAAATAAGTTGATCATAATGTGATGTGAGTTCTGAACTTCCTTGATTCTTATCTTGTTTGACTCATATTCTCTTTGTATGTTGATCAATGGTGATTGGCTATGATTCTAGGACATGTTTGCTTGTGCACTTCTGTGATTGCTTTTGCTTACCTATTTGAAGTTAAATATGTGAATGCTTTGAGCATGTTTTGTGATGATTGAGAAGATTTATGTTGAGTGTGTGCTTTATCTATCTTTGATGTTTTGATTCATATTGATGTTAGGCAAATGGATATGCATCTTTGGGGCATGCCCTATTAAGATCGGTATAGTCAACACACATTATCCATTTGGCATTAGATTTTTTAACTAATACAATGTTAGATAGCTAGGTTGTGTACTGGGCTTCATAAATAAAAATGCCTTTAGGACGCCTTTTATAGCTTTTTCAACAGTCTCTGCTTTCTCAGGACACTGCCTACGCATATGTTGTACTATGGCCCTAGCGGCCGGATCTATGATGAGCTGGTGGCAGACCACGTCGGGGTTGAGCCCGGGCATCTCTGTAGTGCTCCACGTGAACAAGTTAGCATTCTTTCAGAGGCAGGCCTTCAGTCGCGCCCTCGCCAAGTCGGGGAGCCATGTGTCGATCTTCACACTCCTGTCGAGGTCGTCACCGAGTTTGATGAGCTAGAAGTCACCATCTGGAATGGGGCGCACGGGATGGAGTAGCTTCTTGTTGCCACCATTTGCTGGAGGTGCGTCTATTGCTGCTTCGCTCTGCTCCTATTTGTTGGGGTAGTGGCTGTCGAGACCAACCAAGTTGACTCGCGACAATCGCTTTTGCTCCTCAGCATTAGCTAGCTTTCTAGCATTCTTGGGCATGATGTTGATCGATTTCATCCCTTTGGTGGCTGCCTCAAAACATCTTTTGAAAGCTTCGATGTCCCCATGGATGGTGACGACGCGACCCCTGGCCATGTAGTACTTCATCTTCAGGTGGACTATAGATGATACTGTAGTCAGTTCAACAAGTGTTGGCCTTTCAAGAATGCGTTGGTATAGAGAGGGGCAATATATCACCAAGAAGCAGACCTTGACTTGCCTGGCAGTCTCATTAGATCCAAAAGTGATGAGTATCTCAACATAGCCCTATGGCCTTGTGGTGGTGGTGTTGAAATGCTGCAAGTTGGATCCGACATACGGAGTCAGATGGCTCTCGTTGAGCTAGAGAGTGGTGAATAGGTTGACATACATTATGTCGACCGAGCTCCCTTGGTCGATGAGGATGTGGTGGGCATTGAAATTCTCCATCTGGGCTCTGATCAGCAGAGGGATGCTGGAATTAGGGGCGCCACCTACTAACTCCTTGAGGTAGAAGGTGATTGGGTCTGAGTTACCCTTGAACTTGTCGAGGATGACGTTCTGCTTCGAGATTTTGCCGATACACTCGTCAAACTTCCTCTTGACCGACCCCACTGAGAGTTTGTTGAACCCTTCGTCGGATATAACCATTATAGCGGGGAAGCTCTCCCATGGGCTACGGGCAGACAAAGGTGTGTCAGCCTCGTAGGAGAGGTAGAATTCCTCCGGCCGGGATACACACAGAGCGATCTGCAGACCAGTGTCGCTGGAGGGTGGCGTCACCTCCTTAACTCTCTTCGCCTCGTGGGCTTCCTTTCGAGGAGCTATGTTCCTCCTAGCGTGCTACTTTAGGTGCCCTTCCTTGATCAGGATTTCGATGGCATCCTTGAGATGGATGCAATCTTCCGTAACATGTCCTTGGCTCCTGTGGAACCGATAATACATGGACTTGTCGACGTTGGGTTTAGGGGGTGTTGGATTTGGAAAAAGTACCCCACCTCTTTGGAATTCTGAGTTGATGCACTCGGCCAAAATGCGCTCGCGGGGAGCGGTGAGCAGCGCGTACTCAGTGAAATAGCATGCTAGTCCTTTGTTGAAACAATATTAGTGTCGGTTTTTGTTATCGTATCCGCAAGGAATGGTTGATATTACTGTGTATCAATAATTGGAATTATTTTAAACATAGAACATAAAAGATGTTTGTTTTGGTTTCGTAACGTAACGATCACATAGAAACTTATAAGCAACGGTAAAAGAGTTTTGGTTTTGAAATGATTGTTAAAAGCATGTCAAGATTATGGCTCGATAATCCATTTTGTACGTATCTTCTTAATAAAGCATGTGAACTTATTAACAATAAATATAATCACATATCCTCTCAAGATGTTTCATATCTATAAAAAAATTGTGAGTTTTATCATATTGATCCTTAGATGATCTCTCAACCTATCTGTTTTGTCTTTGTTGTGCAGGTTAATCAGAGGTTCGTGGAGAAGCTCAAAGAGACATCACGAAGAACACTTAGGAATCTTTAGGATTTAGGACTCTTTAGGAAATACAATTTCATTTCTCTTTTGTAACTTGTAAAAAATATTATGAATAAATTCAATAATATTCTTTATCCAAATTACCTCCTCTTTGTAAATCATGATATGAATAAACTTCAAGTTTCTATCCAAATTTACTTTACAATTTGTAATAATAATAAAATATTATGAATGAACTTCGCATATTTTATTAAAATTATTTTCCAATTTCCTTTCCATGATTTAATTTGCAAACACCTCAACATCCGATTAAACCTCACCAGTCAAACATCCCTGAATAAAGGTTGAAATTAATTCGATCCAATCTTGCATAATAAGCTTAATACCTTCAACATGAATAAGTTCCATTAATCAGTCGAAGTTTTCACTGCTTTCCCTCTAAAATGAACTGGAAGATAGAAGAATGAATTCATGTTAAAACCCTGTTCTACAGATCAGATTCTCGTATCGCCTTGAACCAAACCAAATTGATATCTTAACACAATCAACCCACGTAAATAAATGACTCGGAATAAAACCTCATCAGGCCCAAAAATTACGAATTATGCTTCAAAATGACCAAAACGCCCTTAGGGGTAATTCCTGCAAAATAAATCGCGCTCAATGATTGGTTAGCGATTAATGGATGCAAAAAATGAAATGTCATGCGTCATGACTGACTAAATGTAAGGGTAAAATTTGGGGTATTACAGTTACCCCTATTTAAATAGCTACACCGGATGATTTGAGTGGCGGAGACTCGAGGAATCATGGTGGAGGGATTTAAATATAGATAACCAAAATTTTTGCCCTTATATGTGGCGATATGCAAAGCTATAGACAAAACGAGAACAGACTAATGCAGACAATGATATGATGCGTATGCTGGAGTGATAAATGTGAAAATGCTGACGAACACGACGACACAGGGACAGACGCTACGAGAAGAAACACACTGGGGAAAACGACGCGCTGGGACACAGTACAACCCTGGGGAATTCTAAAATGATGGTCAACTGGTGCGAACACGACCAATTGTCATTTTGGGAACGAGATTCTCAAATGGAGATGGCACCTGTGAGACGGCCTCCACTGGGAATCTAAAAGTAAAATTGGATCAAGTACGATTGCAAGATCGATCACAGAACGCATGGAGCATTGAGCAAAGAATAACATCCAGGCTTCTGTAAACTATCCCTCGTGACAGGATCAAACGGACTTTTCGGGAATCCGTAGCAAATATATAGGGTAAAAACCGGCTGTACGCCAAAATAAGTGGACTTTTAAGAATAAGATCCTTAAATGGAGATGGCACCTATGAGATGACCTCCACTTGGGAATGTCTAATAATAAAACTGGACCTACACGATTGCAAGATCAATTACAGACTGTTGGAGCATTGAGCAAAGAATAACATCCAAGCTTCTGTAAACTATCCCTCGTGATGGGATCGGACGGACTTTTCGGAAATCCGTATCAAATATACAGGGTAAAAACCGGCTGTATGCCAAAATAAATGGACTTTAATGGGAAATGCCCTGATAAGCTTCTCGAGGGAGAACTGTCACTTATCGTTGGAAGGGACTTATGTGCCAAAATGAATAAGCACTCAAATAAAGAGGCTGCTGCTTATCTGATATATAAATCTTCTCATATTTAGGGTCGGCGCCTGGAATACGATTCTGATTCTTCTTTTACTGAAGGATAAATGAACTTCTTCATACTTCAAGATCGTGCTCTCCTGAATATGATTCCGCTCCTTCTTTTACTAAAGGATAAATGAACTTCTTCATACTTCAAGATCGTGCTCTCCTGAATATGATTCCGCTCCTTCTTTTACTAAAGGGTAAATGAACTTCTTCATACTTCAAGATCGTGCTCTCCTGAATATGATTCCGCTCCTTCTTTTACTAAAGGGTAAATGAACTTCTTCATACTTCAAGATCGTGCTCTCCTGAATATGATTCCGCTCAAACCTCCCCGTATTTCAAGATCGTGCTCTCCTGAATACGATTTGGTTCAAACCTCCCTATACTTCAAGACGACAGGGAAAATGGAAGCCCAACTGCTCAATGGAGATGGCCATTTGTTGCGAGTCATAACGAAGATAGGATCAGCTTCTTAGGTGAGAAATGTTGCATACCGATGCTGTAAGATGTAGGATTGTTTTCCAGGCGTGAACTGTAAAGGATTGCGGTTGATTTTCTTGAAAGATAGTGCAAAATAAATGCACATCCGGGTATAGTGATAAACTTCTCGGGCGAGAACAGTCGCGTACCTGCCAAGGTATGGTAAAAATTTTAAACGGTGCAAAATAAATGCACGTCCGGTTGGGCTCGACGACCGACAAGACTGAGATTCAATCTAGGATCGAGCTAGAAAGAAGACTGGTAATCAAGACTCCGTCGAGGGGATGATCTCGAAGGGTAGATATCTTATCCTAGTGAGGAAAGATAGCTGAAGTAACCGTCATCCACGAGGATCGATCTCTGTGGGGAAACTGGAAACACCTATGTATTTTATGCTTAGGGCTGACAATCTATTTGGAGAGAATGGACAAACCCAGTTACTCGGCGATAACAACCAATGATGGTGAAACACTGAACCTACGCATGCTAACGCGTATGTTAATGAATACGTGAATATGAATGTATGTTAATGTCTATGTGGTTAAATATGCAAGATGTTATGAAATGAGTATGCCATGAGTATGTAATGAGTATGTGTTATGAAATAGGCATGTGATGCTTATGCCCCTGCGTATGCTGACGACACAGACTAGAGACGGGACGAGAGATGAAATAAACATCTCGACGGAGATACCCTGCGTTCTCTGCAACCAATACGTCAATCATGGGTGAGAAGGATCAATGGTAGGACCAAATCTAGTTTTAAAGTTTTGAATTCTCTGGGGAGAAGGTAATCTGCTTGGGTGCATAGTATCACGTCTTCACATGGGGAGAAGAAAACCTGAGGGACACTTTCGAGTTACCTAAGAAAAAGTTGTCAGCTTATAGTCTCGCTGGGGACTGTGTCAGAGCAATGGTTTAAAAGTGTTTCTGCAACAATGAGATTTTTCGAGGAGTGAAGAGATCCTTCCGAAATTTCCACTAGTCAAAGTAATTTCTTATATTTTCGATCGCATTTTCGAAGAACAGTTTTAAAAATTTTCAATGCACCTTTCATTTTCAAAATTTTAAGAATAAATGCATTTTGCATAACAATAGAAAACAAGAGTAATGCACCAAGGAATGTAAGTAACAAAATGGTATCTTTTATTAAAGGATGGCAGCTTGCTGAGGGCATAGCTCCACAGATGATTATGCTTTGAAATTGGCAACATGGGAAAAGGTTACATTGAATCCAACGACACCTACTGACACTAATAACTACGACTAATCAAGAATCTCTCTTTGGACGAGGATGAACGAAATGGAAAATGGCTCTCATGCGGAAAGTGTGTTTGCGATGATCGGTGTTTTCTGATGCAATGAAATGCCTTTGTCCCTAACTTTTGCCTGGACCGCCCTTTCGGGTTTTCAATCCACCGGGACGCTCCTTTTTGCCTAAGCCGCCCTTTCGGGTTTTCAACTTAGCGAGCTTTTTATTATTATTTCTTTTTCAACCCTTACTTTTGCCTAAGTCGCCTTTTGCAGGTTTTCGACTTAGCGGGTTTTTAGGCATAATATTTTCGGACTGCATCAGAATTCACGGGATGTGCAAGCTCTTCACCATCCATTGGTGTAAGTATCAGAGACCCTCCGGAGAAAATGGTCTTTACAACAAATGGGCCTTCATAATTGGGCATCCACTTTCCACGCATATCTTTATGCACTGGCAAGATCTTTTTGAGTACGAGCTCTCCTTGACGGAACTCACGGATACGAATCTTCTTATCAAACGCTCTTTTCATCCGTTTCTGATATAATTGCCCATGACACATAGCTGTCATGCGTTTCTCGTCAATGAGATTCAACTGATCCAGTCTGTCTTGAACCCACTCAGCTTCCTCAAGTTCAGCTTCCATCAACACCCTTAAAGAAGGTATCTCTACTTCAATGGGGAGTACAGCGTCCATTCCATACACCAATGAGAAAGGTGTTGCCCCTGTCGAAGTTCGCACTGAGGTCCTGTATCCATGCAAAGCAAACGGTAACATCTCATGCCAATCTTTGTAAGTCACGACCATCTTTTGCAGGATTTTCTTGATATTCTTATTCGCAGCTTCAACGGCCCCATTCATCTTAGGACGGTACGGAGAAGAATTGTGATGAGTGATCTTGAAATTGTCACACAACTCCTTCATAGTCTTGTTATTCAGATTGGTGCCATTGTCAGTTATTATCCGACTTGGAATTCCATAACGGCAGATAATTTCTTTCCTGACGAAGTGGGCAACCACTTGCTTAGTCACGTTGGTGTAGGAGGCAGCCTCTACCCACTTGGTGAAATAATCAATAGCAACAAGGATAAAACGATGACCATTAGAAGCCTTCGGCTCGATTGCCCCAATCATGTCAATGCCCCACATTGAGAACGGCCATGGTGAAGACAAAACATTCAATGGCGAGGGAGGTACATGCATTTTATCAGCGTAAATTTGGCACTTATGGCATTTCCTGGCGTATTGGATGCAGTCAGCTTCCATAGTCAACCAATAATATCCAGCCCTTAGCATCTTCTTAGACATGGCATAACCATTGGCATGAGTTCCGAAAGTCCCCTCGTGAATCTCTTGCAGTAACATGTCCGCTTCCCATTTATCAACACATCTGAGCAAAACCATGTCGTGATTTCTCTTGTATAACACACCATTACTGATAAAGAATTTCGAAGCCAGTCTTCTCAACGTTTTCTTGTCCAGACCAGTAGCACCATCGAGATACTCTTGCTTGGCTAAATAGTTCTTGATGTCGTGAAACCAAGGCTTTCCATCCACCTCAACCTCTTCGACCATTTGACAGTACGCGGGCTCAACCTTGCGTTCAATATGGATAAGAGGTGCTTCATTAACGAATTTAACTTTCCACATGGATGCTAACACGGCTAAAGCATCAGCAACGTGATTCTCAGATCTAGGAACATGCTCGAATTCTATCTCGTCGAAATACTTAATCAGCTCGACAATGTAGTCCTTATAAGGGATTAACTTCTCATTCTTCGTTTCCCATTTGCCTTGTACTTGGTAAATAACCAAGGCTGAGTCACCACTTAATTTAAGAAGTTTGATTCGGAGGTGAATGGCTACTTCGAGGCCGAGAATACATGCTTCATACTCCGCGACATTATTAGTACACTCAAAGTCTAACCTGGCTGTAAATGGAGTGAAACCACCCTTTGGGTTCATCAAAACGGCGCCTATACCATGCCCATTGAAATTCGAGGAACCATCAAACATCATCCTCCACCAAAGACCTGGTTCTGGACCTTCGCTGGGATCTGGCTCTTCACAATCCCTCTTGATCAACAAAATATCCTCATCAGGAAAGTCTAACTTAAGAGGTTCATAATCTTCAACTGGCTGATCTGCAAGATAATCTGATAAAATACTACCCTTAATTGCCTTCTGGGGTACATACTGGATGTCATATTCGGATAACAACATGTGCCAACGGGCTAGCCTCCCGATTTGAGCAGGTTTTTCAAGAATATACTTGATCGGATCCATTTTAGAAATCAACAATGTGGTATGACAGACCATATATTGTCGAAGGCGCCTAGCGGCCCATGCCAACGCACAACAAGTTTTCTCCAATGGTGAGTATCTGTTTTCACAATCGGTAAACTTCTTGCTCAGATAATAAATCGCATGTTCCTTTCTTCCAGCCTCATCATGTTGCCCAAGCACACAACCCATAGACTTCTCAAGAACAGTAAGGTACATAAATAACGGTCTTCCAGGTACGGGAGGAATCAGAATAGGGGGGTCTTGCAAATAACTCTTAATTTTCTCAAACGCTTTCTGACAATCCGGGTTCCACTCAACCGTCTGCCCCTTACAAAGCAACTTGAATATCGGCTCACAAGTAGCGGTCATGTTAGAGATAAACCTGGAAATGTAATTCAAACGCCCCAGAAAACCTCTAACTTGTGTCTCGGTTTGCGGAGTGGGCATATCTTGAATGGCTCGGACTTTGTCAGGATCTACCTCAATCCCTCGTTGGCTAACAATAAAGCCAAGCAATTTTCCAGATCTGACACCGAAGGTACACTTAGCAGGATTCAACTTCAATTGATATTTCCTGAGTCGTTCAAACAGCTTCACCAAATGGTCTAGGTGTTCCTCTTCACTCTGAGATTTGGCTATCATATCGTCCACATACACCTCGATCTCCTTGTGCATCATATCATGAAAAAGAGTTGTCATAGCGCGTTGGTAAGTTGCCCCTGCGTTCTTCAAACCGAAGGGCATGACTTTGTAGCAAAAGGTCCTCCAAGGAGTAATGAAAGTAGTCTTCTCTCGATCATCGGGATCCATTTTGATCTGATTATAGCCAGAGAAACCATCCATAAATGAGAACAACGCAAAACTGGTTGTATTGTCTACAAGTGTATCAATA
This sequence comes from Lathyrus sativus, assembly GCA_963859935.3. Lineage (NCBI taxonomy): Eukaryota > Viridiplantae > Streptophyta > Magnoliopsida > Fabales > Fabaceae > Lathyrus > Lathyrus sativus. The sequence continues at coordinate 464,799,622 of OZ012741.1, read as the reverse complement.
TGTGGCAGAGGGAAGTCGTCTTTCGGACTTGCTTTATTCAGATCCCTGTAATCCACACACATCCTAACTTTACCGTCCTTCTTGGGTACTGGCACAATATTGGCAACCCAATCTGGATATTTTGCAACTGCCAAGAAACCTGCATCCAACTGTTTTTTAACCTCATCTCGAATTTTCAAAGCCATGTCGGGTCTCGTTCTTTGAAGCTTTTGTTTGATAGGTGGACAATCTGGCTTAAGTGGCAACTTGTGAACAACAATATCTGTGTCTAGACCAGGCATATCTTGATACGACCACGCAAACACATCAATATATTCTTTTAACAACTCAATCAGCCTCTGCTTAACCTCTGTCCCAAGCATTGCACCAATCTTGACCTCTTTCTTGTTCTCATCTGTACTAAGATTAATTAAGTCCACCTGCTCTTTATGCGGTTGAAGCTCTGTGTACTCGTACTCAATCAATCTTGTCAGTTCAGCGGGTACTTCAAAATCTTCTTCACCCTCGTCTTCAGCTTGATTGATGGGTGCATCCCAGTTAGGAGTGTCAGTAAAGTCATTGGATCCAACAAGGTTTGCGATGTCTCTGCATGATGGAAGGCTTACTTAATTAAAATGCTCGAAGATATGTAAGATAAGAAATGAAATGCTGTTTTTTTGTTTTATTTTTGAAAAAGGTTGCCAACTTCATTTTTAAAAGTGGAAACGAAAAACGCAAATGAACCAAAGTGGAATTGAACAAAATGCCTTTATTAATATCCTTTTAAAATGAAAGGTGGCCCAAAAAAACGACCCTATAGCCTTGGGCAGAGCTACGGATTCTTATTTGAAAACATAAATGAAAAAATGCTAAAATTACTTTGACACTGGAAAGATAACAGGGATCTCTACGGCCTCCCAATTGTTCAAAGCTGCATCACCGTTAAACACCAGGTTGCTCAGATCTTCGTTTTCCTCACAGTCACTGACGGCATTCACTTGGAAACCTCCGCTGACAAATACCTCTTGGATAACCTTCGGACGCCCTTCGACAGTTGTGGCAGCTCCATTCTGAGTTGGTTTGTAACCCAACCCAAAGCGATCAGTCTTGGTCTTGACATCAATTACCTCTCCCCAACCTTCCGGAATACCCCTGTCAATTGTTGATTTGGTACTCTTCAGAGATGCGAAAGATGGATTACCCTGGCCCACTGTCTCTTCGACTTCTAACAGAACAGCATTGGCGATCTTGAGTGCTTGAAAGGAGATTTCCAAAGCATTCTCATCGGCCTCGATGTAACAGAAAGAAGACAGGTTACTGACCATCAGATCCTCCTCACCGTGTATAATAACCAACTTTTCATCGATCACGAACTTCATCTTTTGATGTAACGTTGAGGTTACTGCCCCAGCGGCATGAATCCACGGCCTTCCAAGTAAGCAGTTGTAACTGGGATTAATGTCCATGACTTGAAACGTGATATTAAAAACTTGCGGACCAATCAGGATAGGAAGCTCAACCTCCCCCATTACCGACCGGCGAGAACCATCGAAAGCCTTGACAATCAAAGGAGTAGGTTTCAACACAGTCTCTTTGAAAACCAACTTATCAAGAACCCTCTTGGGTAGAACATTCAGAGAAGAACCGGTGTCCACTAGCACTCTTGCTAAATTGTCCTCCTGGCATTTCACTGATATATGTAAAGCGCGATTATGATTCGGACCCTCCTTTGGTAATTCTTCGTTGCTGAAACTAAGTGTGTTGCATGCGGTCAAATTGGCAATCACACTATCAAACCGACTGGTGCTGATATCTTGATCCACATGTGCTTGAGTCAAAACTTTCTGCAAGGCCATCCTACGAGCGGGTGAACTCATCAACAGAGATAAAATCGAAATCTTGGAAGGAGTCTGATGAAGTTGATCGATAACTTTATAGTCTCTTTTCTTGATGATCCTCAAAAACTCAGCATCTTCATCATTCGTAACGGCTCCCTTACCTTTGTCTTTGACAGGCACTGGGATATTAGTTGTTTCCTTAGGTGGGACCTCATTAGAACGGGGAGTGTACACACGGCCACTGCGAGTCATCCTGCTTGCCTCTGCGATATTAGTCACAGTGTCCTTAACCTCTTCATTCGGAATAACCTTCCCAGACTCCTTGTCAATCATCGTCATGTCATATTTCCAAGGTACAGCTTTAGGATCACTGAAAGGAAACGGACTTAGTTTTCGAATGATTATAGGCTTAGGCTGATTCACCTCGGGGATAGACGACTTTGGTATATCGAACACGGGATTGGCGGAACTTGCCCCTGACAGATTAAACACTGGTACCTTACCCTTTGATTCAGGCTGATGGAAGACAGGCTCAACCACAGCGGCTTCATCCTTCTTGGCTTGGCTTGTCACCTGTAAAACACCCTCGTCAATCAACCTCTGAACATCATTCTGAACCAACACACAACCCTTAATACTGGCTTCACAACTTACACATGCAACATGGGAAGTATCTACCAGACCGGCTTCAAACAACTTCGCATGGAATATCTTAAGAGGAGTCTTAATCTGATCAACATCAAAGACATAACCTTCCTCAGAATCGGCACTAATGGCATTAACACTCTCATGGTTAGGAAAAGGGTTCTTCTTAACATTCGGTTGAGGATCTTCAAACGACAAAATCTTTTTTTCCAATAGATCCCTGACAAGGTTTTTGAGAGCATAACAGTTCTCCAGATCGTGACCAGGCGCACCCTCATGAAATAAACAATGAGCGGCGGCGTTGTAATTGGCGGGCAGCGGATTAGGAGGCGGACCCAGAGCTCGAGTAGTGATTAGACCTTGCTTGACTAATGAGGGATACAGCTCGGTGAAAGTCATTGGAATCGGCGGACAAGGTTTATACGGTCTCTTGTTCGGAACATTCTGGCGAGGAGCCGGATTCCTTGGCTGTTGATGGGCAGGAGCGTTGGGCGCTTGTTGATAGTTAGGAGGCGGATAAACAGGAGATTGTTGCATAGGTTGATACATAGGGACATGTTGATTGAAAGAAGGTGCAACAGCTGCCACATAGGGTTGTTGAGCATATTGAATCGGATACCCTTGAGGTTGAGCATAACCTTGCGGATATTGATAAAATTGGTCTCTTCGTCTACCAGAGGATATAGCATTAGTTTCCCCTTCCTTCTTCTTCTGAGAGCTGTACGGAGGTTTCTTCGGTTGATCCTTTGAAACACCATGATTACTTGTCATTTTACCGCTTTTCATACCCAATTCAATCTTGACACCCACAGCAACGATGTCAGAGAAATTTGAAGTCACACTACCCACCATCCTCTCGTAAAATTCTGGACGAACCGTGTCGACAAACCAATCAGCTAACTCTTTCTCGGTCAAAGGAGGTTCTACTTGCGAAGCAATCTCTCTCCACCTTTGAGCGTACTCTTTGAATGACTCAGAACTCTTTTGTGACATACTCAACAACTGTCTTCTGTCAGGAGCCAGATCCATATTGTACTTGTAATGTTTGATGAAAGCGTCAGATAAATCTTGGAAACTCTTAATGCGAGACTGGTCCAAAGTTAAGTACCACTTGGAAGAAGCACCCTTCAAACTGTCTTGGAAGCAATGAATCATCAATTTATCATTTTCAACATGGGCAGCCATTTTGCGATAGTACATGATCAGATGGCTCTTAGGACAAGTGGCACCTTCATAGCGATCGAAGTTCGGAGTTTTGAACTTCGGGGGAATAACCAAACCTGAGACCAAACAGACGTCCCTTGCAGCAGTCCCAAAAATTTGATCGCCCTCTAGCTTTTTCAATCTCTGGGCGATAGTGTCTACTTCCTCACGAAGCTTGTCATGTTTCTCATAACCTTCAACATTCTCATCAAGATTATCAAAGCCTGTCTCATTGAAATACGGTTGCGCACGGGTGTGTACGACAGGTGGTGCAAAGATAGGAGCCCCCCTAGGAACTTCGGAAAATAAAGGAACGGCTTGCTGAACAGGCTGATTAATCGGAACAGTGGCTTGAGGAGGCACAAAACCGGGAGCAAGACCATAAGGTGGGTCCCTTGCTACGGTCACATTTGGTGGAGGGTCCACAGTAACGCCGGTAATCTCGGAAACAACAGTGGGCTGGGTATCCATCTTAGCATTCATGACATGTAACAATTCCATCATACGCCCCATACCCCCTCGCAGGTCTTCAAGTTCATTGCTAAGGCGATCAATCTCTTTTGTCTGATCCTCCATTCTCTTCCGAGTTTGAGCTCTGGTGTTGTACTGGTGCCGAGGACTCAGGGTGGCGAAACTGGAAGGCGAGAGAACCGAACATGAGAAAACGGAAGACACATGCAATGCAAGAAAGTATATGATGCTGTGATGCAAATGCGAATGAAGATTTCATGGAATTCAAACATTTACGAATGTCGTGGGGTACCAAAAAAGTTTTCCTTGTTTTTTTCATTTTTATTTTATCCCGCGATATAAATGATGTTTGAATTCCATGAAATACAATGCAATGGGATGCTTTATGGATGCCATGCACATGAATACACAAAACCCTAGGTTAAAAGTCATGAGTGGAGTTAAGGTCTACCCATCCCCAAAAGGAGTGTACTATAGGTTAGTTGTACCTGCCGAACAAGGTTCTACAAAGTGCCCAAAGTCATCAGCCCATCTTTCGGATATTATCGACCTTCCGATTGACTCGGGGGTTAATAATATTCTCAAGAGAACCTCTTTTGAGTGTAGTATCGCGTAGCAACCGTTGTAGGATTACTCCCACATAGCTCCCGCACTACGTCTTAAATAAGGCCAAGGTGGTGTTAAGGTACTACGGTCCTCAATATCACAGACTCCAATCGACCATGGAAAAAGTTTTCACGATTATACTCGATCAACCGAACCATTTTCGAAAGGGTCTCAACTGAGCGGTGATTCTCGAATCAACTTAGTCGGGATTCAACTCCCTATAAGCCTCATCAAATATATCCCCATCCTATAATAATGTCACTAGTCCGGGCGTAGGACTTATCTCACTGCACAAGGAACAATCCCCCAAATCAGAGCACAAATACATACATGCAAATGAATAATAACACAGATAGTAATAAAGATGAACAAGTTAGGGATAACCCTCAAAAATTAAGTTCCCCAGTGAAGTCGCCATTTTCTGTTTTGTCTTTGTTGTGCAGGTTAATCAGAGGTTCGTGGAGAAGCTCAAAGAGACATCACGAAGAACATTTAGGAATCTTTAGGATTTAGGACTCTTTAGGAAATACAATTTCATTTCTCTTTTGTAACTTGTAAAAAATATTATGAATAAATTCAATAATATTCTTTATCCAAATTACCTCCTCTTTGTAAATCATGATATGAATAAACTTCAAGTTTCTATCCAAATTTACTTTACAATTTGTAATAATAATAAAATATTATGAATGAACTTCACATATTTTATTAAAATTATTTTCCAATTTCCTTTCCATGATTTAATTTGCAAACACCTCAACATCCGATTAAACCTCACCAGTCAAACATCCCTAAATAAAGGTTGAAATTAATTTGATCCAATCTTGCATAATAAGCTTAATACCTTCAACATGAATAAGTTCCATTAATCAGTCGAAGTTTTCACTGCTTTCCCTCTAAAATGAACTGGAAGATAGAAGAATGAATTCATGTTAAAACCCTGTTCTACAGATCAGATTCTCGTATCGCCTTGAACCAAACCAAATTGATATCTTAACACAATCAACCCACGTAAATAAATGACTCGGAATAAAACCTCATCAGGCCCAAAAATTACGAATTATGCTTCAAAATGACCAAAACGCCCTTAGGGGTAATTCCTGCAAAATAAATCGCGCTCAATGATTGGTTAGCGATTAATGGATGCAAAAAATGAAATGTCATGCGTCATGACTGACTAAATGTAAGGGGAAAATTTGGGGTATTACACTATCTATAAATATGATAACATTAAACGATTGATATTAGTGAATATCAACTCACAAAACTATCTCTAAACATTGTTTATTGAAATATGAAAAAGCTAGGTCAATAGTTGAAACATATCTCTCAATAATGATCCAACACAAATATAAACCATAAAAACAAGGTTTTTCACTATATATTCATCATCAACTTGTTCACATACAAAATATCAAGAAAAATACATACAAAAGTGAGGATTATCTGCCACTAATATTGACACAAAAGTGATTAGCTACCTGTTGCACCCCAAAATTTGACCAACTTCTCTTTACCTAGCTTATGTTTCATTTCATGCACATTAGCATTATCATTTGCATTTCATTGACATGTATGCAGGAGATCAAGAGGTATGATTACCAACCAAGAGCTATACAAGAGTTTGAAGCTAGCTAAGAAGGTTATTCAAGTGTTCAAGGGTAGATATCTTTGTCAGAGAAGTCAAAAGATCCTCAGAGAGAGTGGTTGAAACCAAGAGTGTATGCCTCCTAACTTGAGAGTTATGGGAGCTCCTCAGATGATTCTGAAGCCAAGAATGTGTATTTGAAGCCTTGAGAGAGCTTATGAGATGCCTTGAAAGCCATCATGAAGCCTAGAGAGGTCATTGTGCAAGATTAAGAAGACTCAGCCATGAATGGTGTAATTAGGGTTTGACTGGGTCAATCCTAAGTCAGTGTTTTGGGCTTAATGAATTAAGTGATATTCACACCCCCTGATGGCCCAACCCATGATTTGAACTGTGTTTCGTTGCTATCCACACCGCGCGTGTTATTATTTTAATTGGATTTTCTTTATTTTCTCATTTTATTCATGGTTCTTGAAAAATTCATAATAAATTGAAAATTAATCCAATTAACCCCATTCTTTTTGCATTTTACTCATGATTGAGTCTAGTATTTTTTTAGAGAAAAAATATTTTCATTTCATGTATTTTCTGATTTAATGGGAATTTTATATTTTAATTGATATTAAAATGGTTATGTTTGATACATAATTTTGTGGAATTTTGTGTGATTAGTTGGTGATGATTCTTGGGCTAATTTTTTGTGTATGATTAGGTTAGACATGTATGATCCCATAGAATTTTTATCACATTTTTGTGATGAAAATAGGTGTGCTTTCTAGATTGATATTTAGGTGCTTCCTTTTAGGGTTTAGGTTTGATACCTTGTAATGTAGGATTTAGTTCTAGGTCTAATTTGATGGTTTGATCTTTGAAATTAATGTGGTAGAGTCATGATTGACCTAGGTTCCCATAGATATTTTTGTAGGATTTTACAATTGATTTTAGTATTTTAGTTAGGACTAACTTTAGTACTAGGTCTTAGGTGATCCTAACTTACTAATTCAACTAGTTTAACTTCCTTAGTCCCCTTAGATTAGGGTTTTTGCTTGGTTTGCCTTGGGTTGAGATTGAAGACAAGTTGAAGACAAGGTGAGGATGCTTGAAGTTTCTTGGAGCTTTGGATTTGTTTGTGCCTAAAGGTGTCTGATGAAGATTTAAGAGATAGAAAACATAGGGAGAGCCTTACAGTTAGAATGATTTCTTTCACAAACATGGAAAGCATCTTGTGCTTCCATTCCTCCCAATGACTAAAAGTCCTTCTCAGGTATTCACATCTCTCCTTTGGAGGGATGAGTGGCTTTATCTGGGAAGTAGAACTTTGAGGGAACCAGTCTCTCATAATGATGAACCCTTACAGGCTTCCTTTGGTTGCCAGTAAGCTGTTTGTCATTTCCTCTCATCCTGTTAAATCAATTGTCTTCTGGTTTGAGTATCTTGAAAGATGTTAGACTTGAGTGTGAAGATGAGGACTTCTTTGAAGAGTGTGGAAGAGGATGATTCCTTGAGCATTTCCATTACAGCTGAAGCTTGAAGAGCAAGAAGAACAAGTTGATACTTGAAGGTCCAATGAAGATTGAATGAAGAGCTGAGGCTTGAGAAAGAATTGAAGGGTGAAGTTGACACTTCTAAGTGATTAAAGATTACCCTGAGAAGCTGAAGCTTGTAGGAGATGAAGACCAAGTTGATACTGGTAAAGCAAAGAAAGTTGAAGCTTGAAGACTAAGTTGATACTTATGAAGAGGATTCAATGGAGATTGAGTGTAGAGCTGAAGCTTGAGGAATAAAGGACAAGTTGATACTTGTACATTGATGCTTGGAGAACCTGAAGGAATCAAGTTAATACTTGTAGTTAAGAGCAAAGCCTGAGGGTGGAATTGACTGGAGAGCTGAAGCTTGAAGAAGAAGATTAAGTTGACACTTATGTTGATGGGTTGAAACCTGGAGAAGCAAGTTGATACTTGGCATGAAGGGTGATTGAGGTCTGAAGGCTGGGTTGCTGTTAGAAGAGCTGAAGCTTGAAATGGAAAGAGGGAGTTGTTGATCTGCTTTCTTGTCTGTTTTCTTTTCTGTGCTGATGTGCCTTGTTTGACTCGCTTGATGCATTAGAATAAGTTCATATCTAGACTGACTTTAATCTAGGAGCATGATTGCACTAGAGGTTGAGTTGCTCCCTCTGCTTGTATTGTTACTGTATGGCTTTGCTTGCGGGTATTCGGTAGAGCCCAGCTCCCTTGCCCATGTGGTTTATTTTGCTTGGCGGCATTCCATTTTCTTCTGTATGATTACAGTCTCTTATATTCTGCTTGATAGCATGTTGTTACTTTTCTGTATGATTACTGTTATTCATATCTGGCTTGAGGTTGAGATGAGCTTGTGGAGGCTGTTGCCCACACATATTTCCTCCCTCACTTGCATTGCATGCATTTTACGGTCGTTTACTGTATATCTGTTTACTGTTTAAGCTGATGCTTTATCTGTTTCTGTTTATCATTGACATGATCCCCTTAGGACTCTCATTTCCTTTGATAAGGAAATGATGATAGAACTTTAGGTTGAAACCTATGCATGATAATTTCTAGGAGTTCCCTGTTTCAAACCTCAACTATAGGATGAATCCTTGGCATGACAACAGTAGGGATTGATAGTCTCCCCGTAGTTGAGCCTGATCTCTTCTCATCTCAAAGAAAATTAAGATACAGTAATCATGAATGATTTCTTTCGTACGTTACGAGCCTTAAGCTATCTAAGAAAGGATTGTGAGAGAGTTTCTTTTCCACAGTCTGGATGTTTAGTATGGCACCCTTTGGGTGACATGCAACGCATTCACTCTCAGGTCATAGTCTTTAGTGTGATTGGAATTGCAAACACAATAAAAGACACTTCTTCCGTAAAAGACAGAAAACAAACTTCAAACCTTTTTGCCCCGTGGGCCCATAATTCAAAGGAAGCTTTTCTGAAGAAAAGAGTGTCGTTAAACTTCAGCGCCACCGTAAACAGGCTTTGTCCCTAACTGCTGGAACTGCTGTTTAACCCTACTCGATAAAACAGATGAATCTGAATCCCCGTAATCCGTATTATCCCGAACTACGTAAGCTCTGATCTCTCATACTTGTTGAGAGTACGTAGGCACAATACTGATGTATTGGCGAGCCACCTTCCCTGTAACCCGTAGTAGGTCGAACTACGTTGACTCTGATTTCTCGTTCTCTGATGAGAATACGTAGGCATAAAGCGCGACGCTTTGCCGAGTCATTTTTCTTTTCTTTTTAAGCCAGCCTTGATAGGTAGATAGATAAACCAACTCGTCCAGTAAACACAACAAGCGTGGATCCCGTTGAGTACGACGGACGTGAGGGGTGCTAATACCTTCCCCTTGCGTAACCGACTCCCGAACCCAGACAACGGTTGCGATGACCTTGTCTTATACCTTTTCGTCAGGTTTTTCCGATCATTCCCTTTCCCGTTCTGAGGGATAAATAACGAAAAGTGGCGACTCTTCTGTTCTGCCGGAAGTTTATTTTCGCGGAAGCGACAGCTGGCGACTCTGCTGGGGACTCTATAGTTTCCTGGGATCCAACGTCCCGTATGCGAGTCAGTTTGGGGATCCGACGTCCCTTGCGAGAGTCAATCCTAGGGCTTGTATGATTACTTGTTAGGTTGTCTTTATTTATCGCATTTTTTATTTCCCGCACTTTATTTTCAGTATGATATGATTATCTGTGCTGTTGTGGGAGGGGCATTCTGATGAGTGAGAAGCCAGACCCAGGCTTGAGTGAACATAGCATTAGTTGTGGAAATTAGTGGGCGCGTGCTTGCTTGGCAGGCACTAGTGTCTCATGAAATCCACGCTCAAACGAGGTTCTCCCGGTTGGCTTCTTTTTCAACCCTTTGGGTTGAGGGGGTTGTTGGTTTGGAGGATTGTCGACTCTGGGGACCGATCATTTGTGATTCAGCCGAGTGAGGCCGCTTCATGAGCTGGTGATGCTACACCTCCTGGGTATCGTATCACCCCTCTTGAATGTCTGTGACGCTGATGAACGTATAGGATGCCGAACTTTAGTCAGTTTAGGTCCATACCTATGAGCAGGGTTGGGTTTATTGCAGGAAACTTTGACCTTCAGATTACCTGGTTTTCTTGACAGTGAATCAGTTTTGTTGATACCAGAGGTTCTCATCATCAGATATATGATTGTTCTTGACAGAGCAGAGCTTTGGTCCTGTATCAGAGGACCTTATATTCAGAGATATATGTGTGCGTTCTTGACAGAGCAGATTTATGATTGGGGTCTGAGGATCTCATCAGCAGATGTATGGTTGTTCTTGACAGAGCAGAGTTTTGGTCCTGTATCAGAGGTCCTTATTATCAGATGTATGTTCTTGACAGAGCAGATTTTTTGGTCCTGTATCAGAGGTCCTTATTATCAGATGTGTGTTCTTGACAGAGCAGATTTTTTGGTCCTGTATCAGAGGTCCTTATTATCAGATGTTTGTTCTTGACAGAGCAGATTTATGGTCCTATATGTGTGTGCTCTTGACAGAGCAGATTTGTGGTCCGATACCAGGGTTTTCTTCTTATCAGAGAAAGGGGTTGTTCTTGATAGAGCAGGATTATGGTTTTGTTGATGCAGAATCTCCACAGCACAGTTGCCTTGATCTCCTGCTGCATGATTGCATTTTACATTGCCTTGCATACTCATTTGCATTTCATTAACGTGTGTCTGTGTTGCAGGTACCGTTTTCCCCGATCCAGGATTTCTTGCCTCCTATTGTTATGGGTTCTCTGAGGAAGACCGTGGCTTACAAGCTCCCTGCCCCTGATGTGGTTCAGCTGTCTGGTTTGATTGCTTTAGCTGGTGATTCTGTGAGAGATGAGTTCAGAAAATCTTATGGCAAATTGCTTAGTTTGGTTCGTAAACCTTCTGCGTTCGAGTTGAATGGGTTGCACGCTCTACTGCAGTTCTACGATCCTCCATTGAGATGCTTCACTTTCCAGGATTTTTTTCTCGCACCCACGCTAGAGGAATATGTTGATTTGTTAGGTGTGCCTATCAAGAGGCAGATGTCTTTTGTTCATATGGATGCTGAGCCTGATCTGGCTAGTCTAGCTCCTTCACTTCATCTGGATGCCTCCGAGTTGGTATTGTCTAGTTGGAACAAGGTTCTCGGTTGCTCCTTGTAGTTCTTAGTGGGTAAGGCTCAGCAGTGCGCCAAAGACGGATGTTGGGTCGTGTTCAACGCCATTCTCGCTCTGTGCATATATGGCATCATTCTGTTCCCCAATGCCCGACTTTGTGGACTTCGACGCCTTTCACATCTTTGCTTCAGGGAATCCAGTCCCTACCTTGATAGGAGATGTCTACCATTCCATCCACTACAAGAACGAGAACAGAAGGGGCAAGAATGTCTCGTGTTGTGTGCCCCTGCTTTATAAATGGCTTGATAGTCATCTGCCTAAGAGGGGTCCCTTTGTTTCGTCTGCAGCCACAGCTGAGTGGTCCGAGCGTTTGATGAGTCTATCAGCGGAGGATATTGACTGGTTTGACAGAGATAGGTTGGGTACTAAGATTATCTTCAGCTGCAGCGGGTTTCCGAACGTGCCTCTGATAGGTAGGAAGGGCTGCATAAACTATAATCCGTCTTTGCTGGTCCGACAGTTCGCGTATGCTTTGAGGGCTCCGCCGAAGGATGAAGAGGTGCAGGAATCTCTGTACCTCACTGGTCTTCTAGAGGGAGATCTGTTATCTAAGCTTCAGCGTGCTTGGAATGGCATCAGTAAGAGGGGAAAACCATTGTTAGGGAGAAGCAATAGCCAAGCCTTCCCTCCGTATGTGACGTGGATCAGAGCCAGAGCCGATGCTATAGGGATGTTGTTTCTTCCTGCCAAGCCAGAAAGCCCTCCAATGATTGAAGAGCCTACTACCGTGCCCCTTCGGCAGCATAATCAGGTGTTAGCTGAGCGAGATGAATTGAAGAGGGAAAATGAAGAACTGGAGAAAGAATTGGCGCAGTTCAGAAGCGAGAGAAACGAAGCCGTTTATTCCTTCAAGAGGAAAACAGAGCTGGTGAACCAGCTAGGTACAGATTTGACTAAGCAGATAGCCGAGCGTGAACGCATGGGTCGAGACTTCAAAGCTGTCAACGATGTACTGGCCACGAAGAAACAACACTTGGATGAAGCGTATCGGAGGATATCCAAGTTTAACCAGCACTGAAAGGCCTCCCTGGACAACAAGAAAGAGCGGGAGGACAAGCTGATGCAACAGATATCTAAGCTGAAAGCCCAGGTGAGGGCTAGTGAGAAGAGGTTTGATGAAGAAACCGCTCGCAGATACGCCGCTGAAGGCCAGCTCAACAGAGCTCTTGCTAACCTGAAGGAACGCAAACTGACGTTTGAGGCCAAGAAGCGGAAGTTAGAAGATTGTTTCGGCGAAGAAGCATGGGAAGATTCGGTCGAAGGTCTTCAATACACCATTATGCAGAGGGAGCTGCTCGTTGAAGGGTTGCTCACTCGTCCTAATCATCCAGAAACGAAGGGGTTGTTAGAAGAGTTTCACGCCCATGGCCGTACTTGACTATATTTGTATTCCTTTTGTTTGATCATCGTTGTATGCTGACCATCACCAGGCTTGTTGGTCGAGATCATGCTATTGATTCTGCTTGTACTCACTGATGTCGTGTACTGCCTTGATGGGCTTTCTTTATATATGAGATTGTTATTTCCATGACTGGACTCGGACTTCTTATTATCAGCACTGGCACTCAGGCACTAGGATCGGGGGAGATCTCCCTAACGCACAGACACACGTTTGCATGAAGCATGAAGCATTCGCATAACGAGCACTTTGTCGTTTTTTCCTAACCCTTTTGTGTTTTCAGGTTGTTTCAGGTTGTTCCAGGATTTATCAGAGACCTATTCACCGCTATCCGACCAGAGCAAATCAAACCAGAATCATGGAGCAAGTGCAAACTGATGTTCAGGAACTCCGCGAAAGAATGGACCGCTTCATGGAGCTCATGCAAGCGGTCGCCAATGGCCAGGATTAGCTCAGAACCTTGGTTCAGCCTCTGATTTTAAGGGTCGATAGCAATGGCGTACTCCATGGTGGGACCGTGCCTACCCCTCCACCAGTTGAAACTCCTCAGAATGGCGTCCCCGTGACCGGGGGGAATGGCAGTGCCAACGGCAACATGATAGCTAACATGGGACTCAACGGTAATACGACGGGCGTCGGTAATGGGAACTTCGAAGCTAATGTCAATGTTGGGCTGGGCAACGGCAATGCAGGTGTTGGGAATCTGTATGGGCCTCAGCCGTGGTTAGAAGATCGTCAAGACGATGTGTTCTCGCAGAGAGGTGCTGAAGGGGAGCTGACTGCTGAAGCACGTCTAAGGTTCAAGGCACTCGAGGATAAGATGAGAAACATCGAGAACTAGAACACCCTGGGTGTTGATATGTCCAAGTTGGGACTGATTGCTGATTTTAAGGTGCCTCCCAAGTTCAAGGTACCTGACTTTGAAAAGTACAAGGGCATCACTTGCCCTCGTGTCCACCTGAGATCGTATTACAGAAAAATGTTCGCTCATTCTGAGGACGAGAAGTTGCTGATGCACTTCTTTCAGGATAGTCTGTCCGGACCATCCCTCGAATGGTACATGAGTCTGGAGCCTACCAGTGTGCGCACGTGGAAGGACCTTGCTGAAGCATTTGTGCACCACTACCAATACAACAGCGACTTGGCTCCGAACCGAGTCCAACTGCAGAATCTGTCGCAAAGGAACAACGAAGGGTTTAAGGAATACGCCCAGCGGTGGCGTGAGTTGGCAGTCAGGGTTCAGCCGCCGATGGTTGAACGTGAGCTTGTGCAAATGTTTGTAGCCACCCTCCCAGGGGTTTACTATGAGAAATTGGTCAGCGGTATGTCCGGAACCTTCTCAGATCTCATTATCACGGGTGAGCACATCGAAAATGGGATCAAACTCGGGAAAATTCAAGGTGAGTCATCCTCAGCTGGAGGAGGCGGAAAGAAACCTTATGGTGGAAAAAGACGGGAAGGAGAAACGAGCGTTGTGACCAACGCTCGAAGGAAGGGTAAAGGCCCTCACCAACAGGTGGCCAGCATAACTATCCCGGCAGTTCAACAGCCACAGCAGCAGCAACCGAATCAACAAGGGTACAGAAAGTATCAGAATTGGGCACCTCTGTCGAGCCGTCACCTCGAGACACCGCCCATGTCGTACGCGCAACTATTGCAGACTTTGCTTCAGCTACAGTTGATCCAGAAGAGAACCTTGGCTCCCTTGCCAGGGGCACCTCCGCCAGGTTATGACGCGAATGCAACTTATGAGTTTCACTCAGGGGCACCAGGCCACACAGTAGAGAATTGCAAAGCCTTTAAGCACAAGGTGCAGGACATGGTGGACGCTAAGATCATCAACTTCTCCGATAATGTGCCAAACGTCACGAAAAACCTTATGCCGAATCATAGGGGAGGTGGAGTAAACGCCATTATTGAAGACGAGAGTTTGGATTTGTTAACTGACGTCAGAGATCTGAAGATGCCGCTTAGCTTCGTTAAAGCTAAGCTGATGAAAAGAGGTTTCTTTCCAGGATGCGGAGAGCTGTGTATGGGTTGTGCGACAAGTCCTGATGGATGTGAACAGCTGATAGAGGGAATTCAAAGTCTGATGACTGAAGGGATTTTGCAGTTTAGCCGGAGGGCCGAAAGCGGATCGGGAGAGGTAATGCTGAAGCAAGGTGACGAGGTTGCCACCATCACCATCCCTCGCCAGACGATAACTATTTCTGCACCCAGGCCGCCCACAATCACCATCACCAAAGCTGGGCCGATACCCTTCGAAAGCATTAATGTTGTCCCATGGCATTACGGGGCCGAAGTCTACTGCAACGGACAGAAGTTGGAACTAGAACCGTTTGGGTCGTCTGTGGAGAACCTGGAGGGCATCAGTGGTATCACTCGCAGCGGAAGAGTGTTTGCACCACCAGAGGTCGTAGCGGACAAAGCGGACAGAGCTGACGCAACTGATAAAGGTAAAAGTAAAGTCGTTGGAGAGATCTCGCGTTGGGCAGAAAAAGACTTACTTGTTAAAGACGCCGAGGAATTTCTGAGGTTGATTAAAAAGAGCGACTACAAGATTGTGGATCATCTCCATCAAACACCCTCGAAAATTTCCATCCTGAATTTGTTGCTGTGTTCGGAGTCACATCGCAACGCGTTGTTGAAGGTTTTGAACGCCGCATATGTACCGCAGGAAATATCGGTAAACCAGCTAGAATAGGTCGTAGCCCACGTGAATGCTGGAAATGGGTTAGGGTTCACTGACCTGGAGCTGACGCCGAAGGGAAGGAACCACAATAGCGCCCTGCACATCTCGATAGAGTGTAGGGGAGCGATTATGTCTCACGTGTTGTTCGACACGGGGTCGTTGCTCAATGTTCTTCCGAAGAAGGCATTGATGAAGTTAGACACTCGCGGAGTGATTTGCACACCCAGTGATCTGGTGGTGAAAGCGTTCGATGGAACCAAACGCCATGTTTTCGGGGAGGTGACCCTGCCAATCCAAGTCGGGCCAGAAACATTCGACGCGATCTTTTATATTATGGACATCATGCCCGCCTACAGCTGTCTCTTGGGCCGGCCATGGATCCATGATGCGGGTGTCGTGACCTCCACGTTGCACCAAAAACTCAAGTACGCTGTCGGAGGTAGCATTGTGACTGTATGTGGCGAGGAAGACATAATGGTGAGCCATTTGTCGTCCTTCAAGTATGTTGAGATGGATGGGAAAATCCACGAGACCCTATGCCAAGCGTTCGAAGCTGTTAAAGTCAAGGACGTAGATCCTGTAGTCGTTGAGAAGCCAGAGATGACTCTCTCTTTCTTCAAGGAAGCCCGGGTCGTTGTTCAAGCCGGATCTACCCCAGGCTGGGGGCGAATTTTGGAGATACCTAACAAGCAAGACAAGTTTGGGTTGGGATACTCTCCTGGAGCTGAAGCCTCCTCTTCTAGCAGTGCGTCTCGAGGTAAAGGGCCGATCCAGTTTACCAGTGGTGGGGTGATTTTTGAAAGCGTCAACGCGGTGTCTGAAGACAGCGGAGATAGCGACTGTGACCTCGACTCTTGGATCCAGCCAAGCAAGCCAGGCAAGGGCCTTACCAACTGGTCCGTCAAGGATATCATCCAGATGACAAGCGAAGAGTAATGATTTACTTTTTCCAATCATTATACAACCCTATGTCCTACCCGGGGCATAGTGGTTTTATTGTCAGGGCCTCGTTTGATTATGTACATGCATTTTATCAATAAATCAAAAGGCGTTTTTCTTCGTATTCAAATGTCGTGATCTCTGTTATTCCTGTTTTATATTTGTTTTGAAAAACAATAAAATGGCAATGGGGTTTGTGCTAACCTGCATATCCTTGTTTTAAGCGTAACCCTTGTTATTGCAGGATCCACATAACAGATGACATCGACTCTGGACCTTCTACGACTCACTTCGACTTTGATTGCCCGATCTATCAAGCCGAAGAAGAGATTGATGAAGACGAAGACCTTCCCGAAGAGTTGGCCCGCTTGTTGAAACAAGAGGAGAAAGTTATTCTGCCTCATGAAGAGGAGATCGAGATCGTGAATTTGGGTTCTGAAGAACTTGTTAGGAACGTCAGGATAGGGGCTGCATTGCAGAGTGATGTCAAGCAGAGATTGGTCGAGATGCTAAGAGAGTATAGTAACGTCTTTGCTTGGTCATACGAAGATATGCCCGGACTTGACACTGACATCGTGGTCCACCACTTGCCGCTGCGAGAAGATTGTCCTCCTGTTAAGCAGAAGCTTAGGAGGACGCGGCCAGATATGGCCGTTAAGATCAAAGAAGAAGTGCAGAAGCAGCTTGATGCTGGCTTCTTAGCGGTCACTACTTACCCTCCGTGGGTCGCCAACATAGTGCCTGTACCGAAGAAGGACGGTAAGGTACGAATGTGCGTCGATTATCGGGATTTGAATAGGGCGAGCCCTAAAGATGATTTTCCGCTGCCTCATATTGATGTGTTGGTCGACAATACCGCTCAATTCTCCGTGTTTTCGTTCATGAATGGCTTCTCCGGTTACAATCAGATCAAGATGGCGCCGGAGGACATGGAGAAAACGACGTTTATCACTCCCTGGGGAACATTCTGCTACAAGGTAATGCCTTTCGGTCTGAAGAACGCAGGGGCCACTTACCAACGAGCAATGGTTACTTTGTTTCATGACATGATTCATCATGAGATTGAAGTCTATGTTTATGACATGATTGCGAAGTCCCAAACGGAGGAGGGACATCTGGTCAATTTGCTGAAGCTTTTTGAGAGGCTTAGGAAGTTCAGGTTGAGGTTGAATCCTAACAAGTGTACTTTCGGAGTACGGTCCGGAAAGTTACTGGGGTTTATCGTGAGTGAAAGAGGCATCGAGGTTGATCCAGCGAAGACTAAAGCGATACAAGAAATGCCAGTGCCAAAAACAGAAAAAGAAGTTCGTGGTTTCTTGGGCAGAATAAACTACATTGCAAGGTTTATCTCTCAGCTCACGGCCACGTGTGAACCGATGTTCAAACTGTTAAAGAAAGATCAGGCGATTATCTGGAACGAGGATTGCCAGAAGGCGTTCGATAAGATAAAGCAGTATCTACAGGAACCTCCGATCTTGATACCCCCAGTGGCTGGACGGCCTCTAATCATGTACTTGACAGTTCTTGAGAATAGTATGGGGTGTGTTCTCGGTCAGCACGACGAGACGGGCAGAAAGGAGCATGCCATTTACTAATTGAGTAAAAAGTTCATAGACTGTGAATCTCGCTACTCGATGCTGGAGAAGACGTGTTGCGCACTAGCCTGGGCTGCCAAACGTTTACGACAGTACATGCTCAATCACACCACCGTGCTAATTTCGAAGATGGATCCGATCAAGTACGTCTTCGAGAAGCAAGCGCTTTCGGGCAGGATTGCCAGATGGCAAATGGTGTTGACGGAATATGATATTCAGTGTGTTTCCCAGAGGGCCATTAAGGGCAGCGTATTGTCTGATTACCTGGCCGAACAGCCGATCGAGGATTACCAGCCGATGAAATTTGAATTCCCTGATGAGGATATCATGTTTCTCAAAGCGAAGGATTGCGATGAACCGTTACCCGACGAGAGTCCAGATAAGAAATCCTAGTGGAAATTGATATTTGACGGGGCAGTTAACTCCTATGGAAGTGGTATTGGGGTGATCATCACGACTCCCCACGGATCCCACATCCCGTTCACTGCGAGACTGACGTTTCCAGTCACCAATAACGAAGCGGAGTACGAAGCATGCATCATGGATCTAGAAGAGGCAATTGATTTGAGAATCAAGAACCTAGACGTATATGGTGACTCAGCGCTTATGATCAACCAAATTAAAGGGGATTGGGAGACTCGTCAATCGAATTTGGTGCCGTACATGAACTATGCCAGAAGGCTGCTTCCGTTCTTTGATCGAGTGGAACTCCATCATGTGCCCAGGGCTGAGAACCAGATGGCTGATGCCTTAGCCACGTTAGCTTCGATGTATAAAGTCAATTTTTGGAATGAAGCTCCAAGAATTGTCCTTTCTCGTCTTGATAGACCTGCATTCGTCTTTGCGATCGAGGAAGCCGCCGACGGCAAGCCATGGTTCCATGACATCCAGACTTTCCTTATGACTAAGGAGTATCCTGCGGGTGCGTCAACCCAGGATAATAAGACTCTGAGGAGGCTGTCTGGAAATTTTTATCTCAATCCTGATGGAGTGTTGTATAAGAGAAACCACGATCTCGTGCTACTCAGATGTGTAGATGAGAAAGAAGCGAGTATGCTCATGGAAGAAGTCCATGAAGGCACATTTGGTACGCACGCCGGCGGGCATGCTATGACGAGAAAGATCCTGAGAGCAGGATACTACTGGCTGACGATGGAATCGGATTGCTTTAAATTCGCGAAGAGATGTCATAAATGCCAGATCTATGCTGATAAAGTTCATGTGTCGCCGTGCCCGTTAAATGTCATGTCCTTCCCGTGGTCGTTCTCCATGTGGGGCATCGACATGATAGGCAAGATCGAGCCCACTGCGTCTAACGGTCATCGCTTCATTCTAGTAGCTATCGACTACTTCACCAAGTGGGTGGAGGCAGCCTCATATGCTAATATGACCAAGCAGGTGGTGGCTAAGTTCATAAAGAGGGATATCATCTGTCGTTACGGAATTCCCGAGCGGATCATTACTGATAATGGTTCGAATCTGAATAACAAGATGATGAAGGAGCTGTGCCAGAGTTTCAAGATTGAACACCACAACTCATCTCCTTATCGGCCGAAGATGAATGGCGCCGTTGAAGCGGCCAATAAGAACATCAAGAAGATTGTTCAGAAGATGGTTGTGACCTATAAAGATTGGCACGAGATGCTGCCATTTGCATTGCACGGTTATCGTACAACGATACGTACATCAACCGGGGCAACTCCTTTCTCCTTGGTGTACGGTATGGAAGCTGTCCTACCGTTAGAAGTGGAGATCCCTTCTTTGCGAGTTTTGGTTGACGTGAAACTCGACGAGGCAGAATGGATTAAGAACCGACTGAGCCAACTCAGCCTGATGGACGAGAAGAGGTTGGCATCGATTGCGCATGGTCGTCTGTACCAAAGTCGAATGAAGAAAGCTTATGATAAGAAGGTGCGTCCTAGAAGCTTTCAGACGGGTGATCTCGTCCTGAAGAAGATTCTTCCTCCACACTCCGATCACCGGGGCTAGTGGACTCCCAATTACGAAGGTTCGTACGTCGTCAGCAAGGTCTTCTCGGGAGGAGCTTTGTTGTTATCCACGATGGATGGTGAAGATTTTGCATCCCCGGTGAACGCGGACGCAATTAAAAAATACTTTGCTTAAAAATGACCCGCTGGAAAGAAAAAGAATATCCAGGCAAAAATGGGGCATCCTGGCGAACCATAAAAAAGGAAAAGGGTTCGGGCAAAAAATAGGGATATAAATTGAAAAGAATGTACACCCGCAAAGTCGAAAACCTGGAAGGGCGACTTTGGCAAAAAAGGGTATCCCGGTGAATCGAAAACCCGGAAGGGCGATTCAGGCAAAAGTTAGGGATTTGAAAAAGCAAATGACTGCGTTCCATGTGTGGACTTTCATTGTTTAGTGGTTTGGAAGACCTGAGGGCCGTTTATCTGAATCAATCTCTTCTGAAGCTGAAGCATTGGAGAAGTATCGAAGTCGAGTGGGTCATAGAGGGATCAACTCATGTTGTTCGTCTACGCCTCGTTGCCGACATTTATATATACTGATGTATATTTATGTTTTATTTTGCGCGGCTTCCTCATTCCAGGAGCTTGCATCTGTTGTAAAACATTTTTACCCATTCAGGGGTTCGTTATCAATAAAATGTATACTATTCAGCAATTATGTTTGTCTGTTTAGCATTTATCTGTTTTGTTTGCGAAAAAGAACGCCGATGTTTTTGATAAAATACGCATACATAAACTTACTGGCCTAGGGCACTGATTGTTGAAACAATGAATTACTTGAACATTGTCACAAGATGATAACCTTGATAGGTCCCTTTGAGCAGGGCATCTTGTCTGTTTGTTTGTGTTGGTGCAGGTATAGCGTATTCCAGGCAGTACGCCGTACTCGTCCCAAGCAGGATGATTCCTCCTTCTCCAGCAAAGTTCAGCAGCCTCTCCCTGCAGAGTCTGAACGTGAGATCGTAAGCATTGATATGTCTCCCCAGGCAGAGAAGATTCTCTCCCCAATTAGATGCATCCTGAAGGAATGTCGTCTCCCCAGCTGAGTCATATACTGAAGTGTGTAGCAATTGATAGTTCCAGACTGAAGTCTCTAGCGGAATTGAGATTCCCCACAGAGTCGTACTCTACCCCGAAGCAGGATGATTTCTTCTTCTCCAGCCGAGTTTGCAGATCCCCAAGAGAGTCGAGTCCTTGGAAGCCGTTCGGACCACGATTGGTTTTCCCCAATAGAATGTTGAGTAGTTGATGCTGTATTTCCCCATCGGAGTCGTTATCTCTCGGAAAGTAGTCGCGAAGTCCGTGCAGTTTATTTCCGCGATTGACGTCGCTTTCCTCAGCAGGTCTGGGTTCTCGTAGAGCTTCGTTCCCCTGCAGCAGTCAACTGAAGTTTTCTTCTCTGTGTGGAGTCCGACGGAGGTTGGCGTGACCTTTTCTCGGTGGCAGGATGATTCCTTCCTCCACCAGAGCGGTTCTTTCTCCTTGACAGGAGGATTCTCTCGTCAACATTTATTTTGCTGATGGGGCCGTAGCATTTTGCATGATTGCATAGCATTTATCATAAACGCGTAGCATTTCCACCGTGTGGAGCATTGCGCCATTGTCAAAGCATATACATATGAAACATGAGCTAGGTCGTTATCGTTCTTGTTTTGCAGGTGTTCCTCCGCAGGGTCGCTTGCTCAAGATGATTCTTGAATTTTTCCCTAGCAAGGTCGTTTGCTTAAGATGATTCTTAAAATCCCCAATGCAGTCTCCAGAGTTGGTTGCTCAAGTTGACGCTTAGAGTCCCCGGCAGAGTGCTTGCTCAGGATGATTCCTGAAATCTCCAGCAGAGTTATGGGTGCAAGATGATTCTTGAAGTCCCCACGGAGTTATTTTTTCAAGATGATTCTTGATTCCCTCAGCAGAGTTGACTCACCCAGAATGATTTCCGGATCCCCGAAGCAGAGTTACTTGATAGTTCTCCAGAATACCCAGCGGAGATGCGTCATCCCCAGCAGGTTTCTGAACAGCGAAGTTGAAACTTCCCTTGAAGACTTGATGATTGAAGTCCAACCGTATTGACGAAGCAGTTCCCTCAGCTGAAGCAGAGTGCCTGATGGCAGAGGTTTGGATATCCCCAATTGGTTCATGATTGACCGAGAAATCTATTCCCGACTTAGTGACGAAGGCCGGCTGATGCCCGAAAATTTCTTTGAATGCCCGATGGCATGATTAACTTGATTGTCGACCTGATGAGTCCCGAGGAATCTTGGTGCCTGACGGCATGATCGATCATGTATCACTGGTTACCGTGTGACCCATTCCCCAGCTAGTTGTCGTGCAGCTAGTATTTCAGTTTTCGAAGATTTGTTCCCATCAGAGTATCGTGTACTTGTGCAGTTGGCAAATTTTCGGGTTTGTCGGTATTCAACCGTCTCGCACCTTGATTGGTTGAGAGTCGTTTGCTTCTCACCCAGTCAGGTTCAAGCCGTTTGAATAGGGGCAGCTGTTGCACCCCAAAATTTGACCAACTTCTCTTTACCTAGCTTATGTTTCATTTCATGCACATTAGCATTATCATTTGCATTTCATTGAGATGTATGCAGGAGATCAAGAGGTATGATTACCAACCAAGATCTATACAAGAGTTTGAAGCTAGATAAGAAGGTTATTCAAGTGTTCAAGGGTAGATATCTTTATCAGAAAAGTCAAAAGATCCTCAAAGAGAGTGGTTGAAACCAAGAGTGTATGCCTCCTAACTTGAGAGTTATGGGAGCTCCTCAGATGATTCTGAAGCCAAGAATGTGGACTTGAAGCCATGAGAGAGCTTATGAGATGCCTTGAAAGCCATCATGAAGCCTAGAGAGGTCATTGTGCAAGATTAAGAAGACTCAGCCATGAATGGTGTGATTAGGGTTTGACTGGGTCAACCCTAAGTCAACTAAGGATTTGGACAAGGTTGAGACCTAATTCAAAGGCCATGTGATCATGGATTGATGCATTGAGATGTTATAAGGATGATTCCAAGGTCAACTCATCATGATTGAAGAGTTTGAGAAGTTTCAAGCTAGGGTTTCTAAGGCTTGACAATGTAAAATCCCCTAGTTTGACCCCTATCTTCAAGGCAGTTTAGCTCAATATGTGATGGTCATCTCATCTTTCCCCCAACATGAATGTTGTAGAGCTTGTTCTTAGCTTTAATTTGATTACTAGATGTCCTTGATAGGATTTGTAGAACTCAAGTTATGACTTTGACAAGTTACAGGTCATCTGAGGTATGTGAATCTGGGGCCTTGAAAGTTACCCAACTTGCATCAAACTTTTGCCTAAGAAGGATGATTCCTATGAACTTTTGGTCAACATTAATGTTGTTCCTTATCTTCTTAGCTTTCTAGAGAGTACTAGAAGTCCTTGATAGGATTTGTAGAACTCAAGTTATGGCTTTGACAAGTCAAGGGCATTTTGGTCATTTGGAGATTACAGGTCATTTCAAGTATAAAGCCATAACTCCTATTTCCAAGCTTCAAATGGAAAAATGTTCAACATAAAACTTGTTCAAAATGATTTTTTAAGGCTAGTAAGGAGGTAATGAGATGATGGAAATGCTTGTAGCTCAAAGTTGCAAAAATGACCTAAAATAAGGGCATAAGTTAAATAAACCAAAGTTGGAAATTGATATTTTCAACCTACACATCCAAACCATGGCATGTAATATATCATTTTGACTCTAGAAAACATTTTAAGAACATTGGTTTAGCCACATTTTAGAGTTGAGATTCAATTTGTGGACTTGCTTTGGAAAGTACTTGCTTGCATATTAAGTAACATGGGCAAAACATAGAATCAAGGCATGAGCAAGGCCCTTGGCAAGCTAAACCCTTCCAAAATGTCACTAGGGGAGAAATTGAAAGTGAATGAGATGAATTCCAAGTTGTTTGCAAGGTTTGTGCATATCATGATACATGGTTGAAAATCTCATGACATGAGAAGTGGAAACTCTCATTAGAAGGATCTAGAGGGTGCTAGATCATCCAAACATCATCTATATATTGAATAGAGTTGATCCAATGCAAAGGTTGGTGATGATTGAAGGAGAGAGCATAGATTGAGATTGAAATTTCATAGCTTGCAAGTGCAATCGGTTTCACCAAATTCTTCACTCTCCATCCATTTTCTTGATTGAAACTTCTTCCATGGATGCCAAGGAGTGATTCCAGATCATAATCAAGAAGGATTCGTGGCTAATCGGTGCTCTTGAAGTCAGAATTTTCCACCTGCAACTCACCATCGGATTTCAAGATTCAAGCACTTTCAACTGGTTCTTTTGCATACAGAAACAAGAAGAAGGTTCATTGATCGTGTCTGCAAGATTGGAGAGCTTGAATTGGAGGTTTAGTGCATCTGTTCATCCAAGATTTTCAGGTTGGTAACTTTCTTCCCCTAGCATGATTTAGGTAGAATTAAAGTGAATTAAGGTGTTAGATTCATTATAGAATGGTGTAGGATGGATTTCAGATAGTTAATTGGAGAATTAGTGACAAAATAGGTGCATTACCATTTTCGGTTGAGATTTGGATATGGTGAATCTTGAGGATTTAGGTTGAATTAAGGGTATGGTTGAATTCGTGGCAAGATTTGGGACAAGATTCATGTTTTGACCATTTGCAATGGAGGCCTATAGAGAAAACTAGGGTTGAAGAAGACGACCGGAGCAC
This sequence comes from Lathyrus sativus, assembly GCA_963859935.3. NCBI lineage: Eukaryota > Viridiplantae > Streptophyta > Magnoliopsida > Fabales > Fabaceae > Lathyrus > Lathyrus sativus. The sequence continues at coordinate 464,774,782 of OZ012741.1, read as the reverse complement.
CACCGGTGGTGGCCGGAGCTGGGCGCGAGTTGTAGAGGTTTGAAAAGGTTGAAGATGATGAGGATACCGTTGGATCAAGATGAAGACTTTGACTGAGGAAGCAATCCAATGGCCATGTTTTAATTTGAAGTTGTGAAGGAATTCTGATAATGAAACGCACCGTTTCATTTATTCAGTGTTTTGGGCTTAATGAATTAAGTGATATTCACCCCCCCCCCCTGATGGCCCAACCCATGATTTGAACTGTGTTTCGTTGCTATCCACACCGCGCGTGTTATTATTTTAATTGGATTTTCTTTATTTTCTCATTTTATTCATGGTTCTTGAAAAATTCATAATAAATTGAAAATTAATCCAATTAACCACATTCTTTTTGCATTTTACTCATGATTGAGCCTATCATTTTTTAGAGAAGAAATATTTTCATTTCATGTATTTTCTGATTTAATGGAAATTTTATATTTTAATTGATATTAAAATGGTTATGTTTGATACATAATTTTGTGTGATTAGTTGGTGATGATTCTTGGGCTAATTTTTTGTGTATGATTAGGTTAGACATGTATGATCCCATAGAATTTTTCTCACATTTTTGTGATGAAAATAGGTGTGCTTTCTAGATTGATATTTATGTGCTTCCTTTTAGGGTTTAGGTTTGATACCTTGTAATGTAGGATTTAGTTCTAGGTCTAATTTGATGGTTTGATCTTTGAAATTAATGTGGTAGAGTCATGATTGACCTAGGTTCCCATAGATATTTTTGTAGGATTTTACAATTGATTTTAGTATTTTAGTTAGGACTAACTTTAGTACTAGGTTTTAGGTGATCCTAACTTACTAATTCGACTAGTTTAACTTCCTTAGTCCCCTTAGATTAGGGTTTTTGCTTTGTTTGCCTTGGGTTGAGATTGAAGACAAGTTGAAGACAAGGTGAGGATGCTTGAAGTTGCTTGAAGTTTCTTGGAGCTTTGGATTTGTTTGTGCCTGAAGGTGTCTGATGAAGATTTAAGAGATAGGAAACATAGGGAGAGCCTTATAGTTAGAATGATTTCTTTCACAAACATGGAAAGCATCTTGTGCTTCCATTCCTCCCAATGACTAAAAGTCCTTCTCAGGTATTCACATCTCTCCTTTGGAGGGATGAGTGGCTTTATCTGGGAAGTAGAACTTTGAGGGAACCAGTCTCTCATAATGATGAACCCTTACAGGCTTGCTTTGGTTGCCAGTAAGCTGTTTGTCATTTCCTCTCATCCTGTTAAATCAATTGTCTTCTGGTTTGAGTATATTGAAAGATGTTAGACTTGAGTGTGAAGATGAGGACTTCTTTGAAGAGTGTGGAAGAGGATGATTCCTTGAGCATTGCCATTGCAGCTGAAGCTTGAAGAGCAAGAAGAACAAGTTGATACTTGAAGGTCCAATGGAGATTGAATGAAGAGATGAGGCTTGAGAAAGAATTGAAGGGTGAAGTTTACACTTCTAAGTGATTAAAGATTACCCTGAGAAGCTGAAGCTTGTAGGAGATGAAGACCAAGTTGATACTGGTAAAGCAAAGAAAGCTGAAGCTTGAAGACTAAGTTGATACTTATGAAGAGGATTCAATGGAGATTGAGTGTAGAGCTGAAGCTTGAGAAATAAAGGACAAGTTGATACTTGTACATTGATGCTTGGAGAACCTGAAGGAATCAAGTTGATACTTGTAGTTAAGAGCAAAGCCTGAGGGTGGAATTGACTGAAGAGATGAAGCTTGAAGAAGAAGATTAAGTTGACACTTATGTTGATGGGTTGAAACCTGGAGAAGCAAGTTGATACTTGGCATGAAGGGTGATTGAGGTCTGAAGGTTGGGTTGCTGTTAGAAGAGTTGAAGCTTGAAATGGAAAAAAGGAGTTGTTGATCTGCTTTCTTGTCTGTTTTCTTTTCTGTGCTGATGTGCCTTGTTTGACTTGCTTGATGCATTAGAATAAGTTCATATCTAGACTGACTTTAATCTAGGAGCATGATTGCACTAGAGGTTGAGTTGCTCCCTCTGCTTGTATTGTTACTATATGGCTTTGCTTGCGGGTATTCGGTAGAGCCCAGCTCCCTTGCCCATGTGGTTTATTTTGCTTGGCGACATTCCATTTTCTTCTGTATGATTACAGTCTCTTATATTCTGCTTGATAGCATGTTGTTACTTTTCTGTATGATTACTGTTATTCATATTTGGCTTGAGGTTGAGATGAGCTTGTGGAGGCTGTTGCCCCACACATATTTCCTCCCTCACTTGCATTGCATGCATTTTACGGTCGTTTACTGTATATCTGTTTACTGTTTAAGCTTATGCTTTATCTGTTTCTGTTTATCATTGACATGATCCCCTTAGGACTCTCATTTCCTTTGATAAGGAAATGATGATAGAACTTTAGGTTGAAACCTATGCATGATAATTTCTAGGAGTTCCCTGTTTCAAACCTCAACTATAGGATGAATCCTTGGCATGACAACAGTAGGGCTTGATAGTCTCCCCGTAGTTGAGCCTGTTCTCTTCTCATCTCAAAGCAAATTAAGATACAGTAATCATGAATGATTTCTTTCGTACATTACGAGCCTTAAGCTATCTGAGAAAGGATTGTGGGAGAGTTTCTTTTCCACAGTCTGGATGTTTAGTATGGCACCCTTTGGGTGACATGCGACGCATTCACTCTCAGGTCATAGTCTTTAGTGCAATTGGAATTGCAAACACAATAAAAGACACTTCTTCCGTAAAAGACTGAAAACAAACTTCAAACCTTTTTGCCCCGTGGGCCCGTAATTCAAAGGAAGCTTTTCTGAAGAAAAGAGTGTCGTTAAACTTCAGCGCCACCGCAAACAGGTTTTGTCCCTAACTGCTGGAACTACTGTTTAACCCTACTCGATAAAACAGATGAATCTGAATCCCCGTAATCCGTATTATCCTGAACTACGTAAGCTCTGATCTTTCATACCTGTTGAGAGTACGTAGGCACAATACTGATGTATTGGCGAGCCACCTTCCCCGTAACCTGTAGTAGGTCGAACTACGTTGACTCTGATTTCTCGTTCTCTGATGAGAATACGTAGGCATAAAGCGCGACGCTTTGCCGAGTCATTTTTCTTTTCTTTTTAAGCCAGCCTTGATAGGTAGATAGATAAACCAACTCGTCCAGTAAACACAACAAGCGTGGATCCCGTCGAGTACGACGGACGTGAGGGGTGCTAATACCTTCCCCTTGCGTAACCGACTCCCGAACCCAGACAACGGTTGTGATGACCTTGTCTTATACCTTTTCGTCAGGTTTTTCCGATCGTTCCCTTTCCCGTTCTGAGGGATAAATAACGAAAGTTGGCGACTCTTCTGTTCTGCCGGCACCTTATTTTTGCGGAAGCGACACTACCAATAACCATGATAGCTTCCTTTACAAGTTTTGGGAGGAGATGAATGAGCATCCACGTCAAAGAATCAAACTCGGATGTGAATCCAGCTTCTATTTGTAAAATATCAAGATTTGGTGAAGAAATCTCAGAAAATCAGGTTGTGGTGTCTAAAAGTGGGTTTTGATCCCCAAAAATGATTAAAGTACTTATATTGTACATTCAACATCTATCATGTTCGTACTACGAACTGATTCTTCTCCTAGTGAACCCTAATTTAGGCACCTGAAGTGCCTCTGAACAGTTAAACTACCCTTGAGAAATCTCTGAAGTTCGTCATACGAACGATTCTTTGCACTGCGAACTACCTTGCCAACAAGTTCGCCCTACGAACTTATGGTCCTTTAGCTACTGCCTCAAGTCTAGGAGTATTCGCTGGGACTTCGCCAGATGTTCTTAAAACAAACATTCGCTGGTAAGTTCGCCCAATGAACTTACTGATATTCTTCTCTTCCTTTGGCCTCCTTGTCCATTTTCTTGTGTCTCACACTTTGATGATTTCATGCCTAATTCTGCACAATAACACGCAAATTATAGGGACCAATGACATTTTCATACAATTGAAGAATAACATGCTTTCATGTAGTAAATCCAACAAAACAACATAAAAGAGTTGAAAATGTCAATTATAAATGATCAATTTAAAGCAAGATTGGCATTTAACACCCTATGTGTTCTTGGGAGTCGCAGGGTCTGTCTTCTCTTTGTTTCTCCTTGCCACGTTGGAGAGCTATGGGGTCTTCATGCCTTTAGTTTTTGTCACTCTCTTGGTTCCATGAGTCGCGAACGTTGTTGGCAGCCTTCTTGTCTTCGTTTGGATGTATGACTGAGCCTTGTGGAGGAGGTTGTCCAGCATGATGGCCCTCTCGATACACACTGCCTTGGCAAAGTCGTTGCAGGGTCGCAGCCTTGCTCGATCAGGTATCACTTCATATCATCTGTAGTGGATACTTGGACAGCCTCACGATTGAATCTCTCTATATAGTCCCAGAGAGATTCGTCATTCCCCTAAATAAGAGCCTCCAGGGATGCCTCTGTCTTCGGATGTCGTCGAGAGGCAGTGAAGTGCCTAGAGAATTGTCTCTTCAGCTCTTTCCAGGAGGTGATGGATTCAGGGTCGAGGCTCTTGTACCACGTCATCGCGCTCTTCCTAAGGTTATTCGTGAAGAGTTTATGTTTTATGGCTCCTTGGACGTTGCGGTAATCGAGCATAGCGTCGATGCTCTCAATGTGATCGGTCGGGTTAGTCGTACCATCAGAGGTCGCCAGACTCAGTATTTTCTCCATCCTGACGAGGAGGCGAGTCTCCATGATGGCTCGGGACAGTGGACCGCAGGGGTCTCCCCCGTCGCTTCTGATTGGTGATTCCGATTGGGAAGGGTCATAATGAGGGCTCCTTCTGCAGCGTGGAGGGCTCATCGATCGATTCTTCAGTTTCTCCGCCTTCTTGTTAGCTTTGTTTCTCTTAGGCTCTAGGGAGCGTTGCTCTTTTCGGGGAGGGTCGCGGTCACGCTTCTGGGTCGCCACAGGCTGAGGCCTTTCTAGTCGCGGACAATGTTCAGGAAGCCACGGCGAGGTGCTTCGAGATTCGTCTCGTTGATGTCTTAGTGGGGGAGAGAGGGGGCGTGTTTCTCATTGTCTAGGGGACGGGCTGCGAGAAACTGGGTGCCTATGTCTCCATAGGGGATAGCATTATTGTCATTCCTTTTCCAACATCCTGATTCGTTCATTCTGTTGGAACATCATCAGGTTCGTCTGATTGATCACCGCGAACAAGGCCACCATGGTCGGATCGATGTTGGGCGGCACATGAATGGGTTGGAAAACAGCTGGACTGTCGAAACTTTAGACGGAGTTTTCGGCCGCATTGTTGAAGGAGGGATAGTCGGTGCGCCTGTCTCTGGGGTCACCCTCCTCGACGGGGACAACCATGTTGGGATCATGGTCGTGCCGTTAGTGAAGGTGGTGAAAATTGTTTCATGGAGGTTATCGTCAATGCGTGGACTGACCATGATCGGTGGAAGTTGAGATATGCTTTTGTTCTTTGATTTCTTAGGAAGAAAGAATGGGGAAGCAAGAGGTTCCCACAGATGACGCCACTGATCTTACCAGACCAGAAAGAGTCGCAGTCAACAACACATCGTGAGCTCCAAATCACCGGTGGCGGAGAAAAGGAGGGGGTATACCTGCATGACACTCCAATGTCAAAGTGAGAAAGAGAGAAAATGAGCAAGTACAGAAAGCTAGTGTGTTTAGAATATCTGACCGTTTTGTGAAAGAGGGTATTTATAATGTGTCACCAACACTGGACCAACGTTTATCTGTATTCACTACAAGAAAATTGGCAAATTGCGACGATTTAATTTGGTAGGTTACGGCAGTTCCAACCGCCTTAATTTGCAAGTTGCAACGATTTTGTTTCGGTCGCAGAAATGTGTGTCGCCAGGCTTTACTGCGACGGTTGCTAAAACTGTCACTCCAACTGTCGTCATAAGTTGCGACAGTTAGGAAACTGGTGTAAATTGACGTAAATTGCAAGTAACAACTGTTCAAACTATCATAATTATAAATTATCATTTTAAATAAATTATGCTAGTTGTGACGGTTTAAACCGTCGTAATTTTATCTTAAGATTTTTTTAATAATATTCGTTTTTTAATTTAAATTATTTTCCTCTCAAATTTTTTTATAATATAATTTTTTTTAATTTATGTTATTATTATTATTTGGTAATATTTCTATTATTTTTTATTTAATTTTATATCACTTTTTAAAGTAGTAAAATTTCAATCACAAACATCTAATATCAAATAAGCATCATAATGTCAAAAAAATGTGTGTTTCATAATTAGGTCACGTAATAAAGTGACTGAAAACATATAAAATCTCAATCTTATAATAATAAGCATCATAATTCCAAAAGAGCAATGTTAATCCTACACCCAAATGTCAACACTACACCGTAATTGTATATCTATAACATACTAATTCTATTTTTTAATAGTTTATTTTAGTATGGGTTTCTGTGCAAGGCCAATTTATCTTCTTGTAGTATGCGGTGTGTATAGGGTGTATGTGAAAATGGTGTAAAAATAGCACAGCTCATTCCAAAAGTACATAACAAAGTTCATAATCTAATTAATTTATAACAAACTCCACTGTTGTATCATGAACTTGGTTCATTCTAAGATATTGTTGTATTGGCCTCTTCACAACCCATAAGAATTTGTGTCCACTCCTCTCTAACCCTTCAGCTATTTCGTTCAACTGTGCCATCGAGAATGAACCACGACTCCCAAAACACAAGTAAACTATAGTTCTACTCAGTTGTTAATCTAGCCATGATAAGCAATCTTTGATGTCCTTTGCTTCATCTGTATTTCATTCAAACAATCAATGCTTCATTTGTTAGTAGACCTAAAACTTCATTATAATTATAAAGAAAAAAAAAAGAGCAGTACAAAAAGTGTTAAGTTTAAATTGCAGATAAACATATAGATAACATATGATATATGTCAGTCATAGTTTATGTTTTGAACAATATTCACACAACTTGCTATTCATTATTATTCACCTTTCGTCAAATATAATCCAAGTCAAGTGGAAGTTTTGTAACGACAATAAATATAAAAGATAACAGTAGCAGTCAGCTGACCTGTTTGATGAGGGTTAACAATCAATGGTCCAATATAGTAAATAGGAGGAGGACTTGTTCCAAGATCTGGAAAACACGCACCATCTTCAACGACCTTTACCGCAATAGTTTCAAGTTCAAGAAATATATTCACCATGATTCCCTTTCAAAAGAGATAATTTGATTAAATATAAACTTGCTCCTGGGCCAGCATCTTGTTACCAAATACTCCATCTCTCAATGATACCAAACCATATATATACGCGTTCAAAAACAAGTTACAGTACAATTGAAACACATAGGACATGGATTAATTTGCAATTCAACATATTTTCATCATGTTTTACAGCCTAAACCTGCTATCCATATTCTTCCATTTATCTATTATCCTAGAAATCCTTCAGAAGTTCACTAATGTGTCCCTGACTGTGTACAAAAATCAGGTGGAATTTCTTAACAAAAAATAAGAATAAAGCAAGAGAATTTTGTACATAAAAACTTATCAAAATATTTCTTATTTACCGAAATTAAGCCGTGTCTAAAACACTGCTCCACTTTTCGAGGCACCAACATTAGGTAGGCTTATATGAAGATCATCTAAGTTAGGGCAGCTTTGGATGCTCAGCTCTTTCTCATTAGCCAAATGAAATAAGCATATGAAACACAAATGTGGGGTTATGTTTGTAACAGTTGCAGCAACATTGCATTCAGTAGGAAAGTTGGCCAATATATCCCGGAAAGATAGCATTTCTTTTTCACCCTGTAGAATGAAGAGGTGTTCAAAAAATATTGTTAGAAAATGTTGCACAACTTTAAAGAACAAATGATAAAATTGATTGCCAATGCATATAGATCAGGAAGCAGAAATACGTCATTAAGGTTGTATAGTTATTGCCATTTGAGGAAATTATGATACCTCTATACTTGAAAAGTAAGTTGAACTGATCCTTGAATAGAGTTCCAAAGGGTGAGCTTCAGTGTTTGAACATCCACTTCTTTGGCCATTTTGTCATATTGAACTTCAACTTTATTGATCTGTGGTATTTGAAAATAATCATATTTAAACTATAATTCCAATCGCAATAACTTATGGAATAAGTGTGTATCGAACTTAAAATTAATGATGAGGAATATATGTATGAAAGATCGTGTATATACCAAAAAATAATCCTATATCAACAAGACGAGGAATAAGACTTATTCCCAAATAATCATATATCAACCAGAGTAAAAGATATTACTCTTTCATCAGCATGTAGATATCCAAATAATCATATATAAACGCCAATAATGTCTTAAACCCACCTGACAAGGCTAAGAAATAAGTGTGCCTGAGTCATCTATGTCACTATGTGCACCACCATACTCACCACCAAAAACACTTCCATTATCCCAGGAATGGAATGGTTCGTTGTTATTGCATTGCTCTGTTGATTCATCTGTATAATACACTCATGTCTTAGATGCAATTTAGAATTAAATGAAAGCACAATACAGTCTTCTCTGAATTCAAAGACAGTGAATTGGAGGATATAAAAAAAGAGAAATGTTGGGGTCACAATATTACATATTACTTGAGAACTTTCTCACCCTCCTCCTCCTAAGACACTAAAGAAAGAAACGAAAACATAGTGAAACAAATAAATATTAACTTGGATAGAGATCATTTAAATTAACTTTTATAACTAAAGAACATACCTTCACACTAGGCAAAAGAAATAACTTGACAAGATCCTCTGGGAGTTTTGTAACATAATGGGGTCTATTTTCAGGGAGTAATAATGATTTAGGATTCTTAGGAGGTGCAAAGACATCTGGAGGTGTTTTCCTAAAAATATTTGTGAAATCTAAATCAACTTCGATTTGTCTCATGGTTTTTGGTAGCCTAGTTTTGAGGATTGACCCATCTTCAGGAGAACAACTAACTTCTGACTCTAAACTTAAAACATTTACTAAATCGATTAACAAGTTGAACTCCTAAATTCATATAACCATTAGTTCATCCATATCAAGGTCTTGGGAAGGAAAAGGCTCTTCCTCCTACAATGATATAAAGTTCCATTAAACACTTAATAAAAAATATATATCATTTACAACATATTCCAAGACAACCAAGAACGTTGTAGGACTAAAACGATACAAAACCTGAGGATAACTTGAAAACTTTGGGTCTGCATCGTTAGAACCTACTTCAACAATGAAGGTTTGGTTGTCATGCTCATAGGGCCAAGTTGGGAAAGTCTCGTAGTTTTCTATTTCAACCTCCACTTCACAATTAATAGCTGCATCAACCTCTTCGGCTGATTTATGGCCATAACATTGAAAATCAGAGGGCCTTCTATTATTTTCGTCAAATTGATTCACTATCATCTTGAGGGTTGGAGAAATTTCGTCGTTAATATGGATCTCCAACAACATCTGTTCAATAAAATCTACAAAGAGAAAGCAAGTCCCTGAGTCATATTGAACATTTTGACTCATAATGTGGCAATAGTTTTGCCAGAGCTATATAAAAAAGAACATACCTCTTGCAAAAGAAAGATCAATTATATTTGAACTATCATGTTCATTTTGACTAGCTACATACTTCCCTGGCACATCTTGTGAATCAAAAAGCAATCTACATCTCCCATATACGCCTAGGTTATTCATCAAAAGACCTTTGGCTCCCCCTTCATCAAATTTTGCTGATGTTTGGCGATAGAGGGGATCCACAGAAAATGCAACTAGGGGGAAAAAATACACAATCAGCACTAAATAAATCTCAATCTCACACTATAAACACAAATAACAAATAGAATGAGATTTGAGATCACCATCAAACTTCTTTACATTAAGAGCCTTAAAAGATGATTCTAATGTTGACAAAGGTGACAACTGCATGAACAAACATCAATTAGGCACTTAGAACTTATCAATAAATTTTAAGTTTGATTATTTAGACCAACTCAGAGATCAAAAGAACGGACCTTTTTGACAATTCCCTTCTTGCTATCTTCTTGTACCCCTTCTGCATTGACACTCTCTAGAGAAGTGTTTGAACATAATGACATCGTTAGAAGTTAGAACTAGTAAAGAATAAAATGTTAAAATTCCGACAATAATGTAGTGTTAGGAAACAATTCCAATCCTGCATGAATATATATTTCCACAATAATGTAGTGTTAGGAAACAATTTCATATCTTATTTTGCATTGTATCTTCAAAGCAAGCCGTTAATGACAAGTAATTCTCTTTTGTGAAGGCAAAGTATCTACCAACACAAGCGTGCCTCTGGTTTTTGATGATGACAACTTGCTAAGAGATATCCTTCTTTCGTTTAAATCATTCACGCTACTTATGATTCAATTTTTACAATGACGTAATGCACAAAAAGCTGTAGAAATTTATGTTTTTGCAGATTTTTGAACCATGAGCCGACCATACCGTCAGCACACAGTTTCATTCAGTTCACACGGCTCAGCGCATGAAGGTCATGCGTCGACCGTTAACTTGGCGCATGCAGGTTTAAGAATCAGACGGCTCAGCGCATGAAGATCATGCGTCGACCGCTGACTCGGCGCATGACAGTTTGAGTGTCACACGGCTCAGCGCACGCCGACCCTATGGTCGACCGTTCGCGCGCAGAAACAGAAATTCTGCTATGTTTCATTGATCTGTCAACTGTCTGTTTTGTATATTACTATAAATAGCTGTCTTTTCAATTTTAACAACCAACATTTTTGAAAGCATTGTGAGAAAGTGTTCAGGTCAAGAAACGTGAAAGAGGTGCATCAGTGTTCTTCATCTTCATCGTTCAATCAACTCACAAATCCTCAAATTACAGATAATCAATTTTTTTTTGCTGCGGTTTGTGGTTTGCTCGACGGTGATAAGGTTCGAACGCGTGATTGAAGATCCGGTTCGAGTGGAAGCTGGTGCAGGTGTTTCTTGGGAGAAAACCTTTGAGGTTTTACCTATCAAGACTACAGGTTTTGAAGGCTTTTGTTACGGAATCGTCGGTTCAACAATCAAGCGAGTGCGAAGGTGATTGATTAGCGGAAGGTTGATCAATCTAGTAGCTAGGGCGTTGAAAGGTTGAAGACGTTCCGGGTTCAATTTGGGTGTGTCTAAGATCAGCCGTGCCGAAGGTTTGATCAACGGAAGAGTTGTCAATAAGGTGGCTGCAATCGGAGGTCATTCACATCAAATTGGAGGACTTGATTCATCTTGAATCAAGGGGCAAGAAGTGGTAGAAATTATCAGCAACATTAAGATTGTTTGTATCAATTGTCTATCGATTCTTGTGTATAACTGTTCTACCAAACAGGTGATATCTATTCAATACATATCTCAATTCTCATTGTAGAATTGAGGGCAGACGTACCCCAACGCGAGGACGACTGGGGGAACTGCCTCATCAAATCTTGTGTTCCTTTATTTTCTGCATTTTCAATTACAGCTTAAAAATTAAGTGATTCTAGAATAAGTGATTTTGTCAAATTGTAGTATTGATTGAGTGAGTTGGTGAAACACTGTTTTTTAACTACTAAGTACAATAGAAATACTGTACTAAGGCTTTTTCAATCACTCATTCAACACAAATATCATTTAAGGTATTTGTGCACACCAACTGTTCGACAAAAGTGCTGAACTAAAATTGCCTTAATTTTGCTGCTAGTTTTGGTGTAATTTTTGATCATTGGAATAAGGAAATAGTACGAGTGAATCACATCTGAGTTTTGCATAAAAGTGTGTAGTGATTTACTATCCGTTATCGTCTTAAATTCATCTGCTTGACGCATATCCGGCTCTCCAATAGTTGTTCGTTTTAGACTATATTTTCCAAGGCCGCTTCCGCATTTGAAAACAATTTTGAAAACCAATTTTATTGGTAGCGCCACTCAAATTTTTAAAAGGGATCTATTCAACCCCCCCTTCTAGATCCGTGCCTTAGTCTAACAAGTGGTATCAAGAGCTCCGGTTCTCCGGTGCTTCAAATACAACATTGATAGAATAATGGCTAACGAACCAAAAGGGGCGTACAATAGAGCTCCCGTTTTTAACGGTGAAAATTATAGCTATTGGAAAGACTGTATGCGGGTGCACATTAATTCCATAGATAGAAAGATATGGAACGTTATTCTCAATGGTCCGATTGAAATAACCATGACAAATGAGAATAACGAAGTTGTGCCAAAGCCCGAAGCACAATGGACCGACGACGATGAGCGAAAGTATAATTACGATTGGAAAGCTAAGAACATTCTAATCTCCTCATTAGGTGTAGATGAATACTACCGTGTATCCCATTGCCCTACGGCTAAAACTATGTGGGATGCACTACAAATTGCCCATGAGGGGACAAACGATGTTAAGTTGGCTCGAATCAACACTCTTATACAAGAGTTTGATCTTTTTTTCATGGAGCAAGGGGAAACCATTGCTGACATGCAAAAGAGATTTACTCATCTCATAAACAGATTACATTCACTAGGAAGACCTATTTCCAATGATCTTGCTACTAATAAAGTTTTGAGATGTCTTAGCAGGGAATGGCAGCCGAAAGTGACCGCCATCAAAGAGGCAAATGATCTTACGGTATTAGACCTGACTACATTGTTTGGCAAACTACAAGAGCATGAACAGGTACTCTTGAGTCTTGACCAACATGAAAGGAAAGAAAAGAAGGACAAAGTAAAGATGAGTGAAAAGAAGTCCATAGCTCTTAAGGCTTCTTCCTCGAAGTCTAAAGCAAAAGAGCAAAGTGATTATTCTTCAAGCGACGACGAAGAAGAAGACATAAATGAGGACATGGGGCTGTTCGTTAAACGGTATAACCGGTACGTGAGAAAGAACGGCATCCAACATTCGGAGAAGAACCTGGTAAATTTCCGAAGGCAATCAAGGTTCTCCAAAGATGACAATCAAAAAGGCAAAAAGACTAGAGGAACGTGCTATAAATGTGGAAAGCCCGGTCACTACAAACCGGACTGTCCAATGAACAACAAGGGAAAAGAAAAGGAACAATCGAAGTCACATAAGAGAGCATCAAAGCCTAGGAGGGCGTACATCGCGTGGGAAAGCGACAGTGATTCTTCCTCCTCTAATGAAAGCTCTAGTGATGAAGAAGAGTCCGTGAATCTATGTTTCTCCGCAAATCAGAAAAAGAAAAAGAAACAGGTACGTCACTCTAGATATAATATGTCATCTAATATGTCTCATTCCGAATTACAAACCGCATTCGATGTTTTACACAAGGAAGCAACTGAAGCCTTTAAGAAACTTGCTTCTAATAGAAGAATTTTTACATATTTAGAGCACAAAGTCTTAGAGTCCGAAAAGAAATTAGAGGACCTTAAGGCTTCCATTGTGAAAGATAATGAATCGGATTGTAAGGACAATAGTAATCCTTTCAACTTTGGTTGTGATACTTGTCATATTTGGCAAGGTGAGGTTAGAAACCTTAAGGCCAAATTAGACAAGGCACTTGAACCTAAAATTACATTTGCAATCGATAAAAAGGATTTTAGAAAAAGTATGATAAACCCATATCAAAAATATGCATATGTAATTAGGGATCAAGCAAGTGAAAGTGATTCTAATGTCGACTTTGTATGCTTTTACTGTTGCAAGAAAGGCCACTCCATTGGTAAATGTCGATTTAGGAGATTTCTTGTTCCTAAAGGCATCTACCAATGGTTGCCCAAACGCAACCGTCTTGTCGCTAACCTATTAGGACCCAATATGCCATTGGGTACCTCCCTTTTGTAAGTTATATTTTGACAGGTGAAATGTGTCGAGTCCACCGAGAGAAGATGGGTTCTTGATAGTGGGTGCTCAAGGCACATGTCTGGAGACATATCCTTATTCATAGACTTCGTGGCTAAGAAGAAAGGGTATGTAACATACGGTGATAACAACCGCGGAGCGATACTAGGTAAAGGTAGTATAGGTAATCCCTCCTCTACTACAATTTCCGATGTGTTGCTTGTCGAAAACCTTAAACATAATCTCCTTAGCATTAGCCAATTATGCGACAAAGGTTACAATGTTTCCTTTTCAAAAGATTGCTGCAAAATTGTGCATGAAAGTGATAAGAAGAATGTGTTTATTGGTTTTAGAGTAAACAATGTGTATATGCTTGACTTGAATGTGGTATCCCCAACAAGCGATCAATGTCTCATATCTATGAGTGAAGACTCATGGCTATGGCATAGGCGCTTAGCGCATGTCAACTTTGACTTACTCAATAAGATTGTCTCAAAAGATCTAGTACTAGGACTTCCCAAAATTAAGTTCACCAAGGATCACCTTTGTGATGCTTGTCAAAAAGGAAAACAAACGAGGATCTCCTTTAAATCCAAAAAGATTATTTCAACAACGAGACCTCTTGAACTACTTCATATGGACTTGTTTGGGCCGTCTAGGATCAAAAGTCTAGGAGGAAACTATTACGGATTCGTAATAGTGGACGACTTTTCTAGGTTCTGTTGGACCATCTTCTTAGTGAGTAAAAGTGACACGTTTGCCGCTTTTGAGAGATTTGCCAAGCTCTCCCAAAATAAGTTAAATACAAACATTGTGTCAATAAGAAGTGACCACGGAGGTGAATTTGAAAATCATTTATTTGAAGAATATTGCGGTAACCATGGCATCGATCATAACTTCTCGGCTCCACGAACTCCTCAACAAAATGGGGTTGTGGAGCGTAAAAACAGAATTTTAGAAGAATTGGGAAGAACAATGATTAATGATAGTGGTTTACCAAAATACTTTTGGGCCGACGCCATTAGTACGGCATGTTATGTTTTGAATAGGGTACTCATCCGCCCCATTCTAAACAAAACTCCGTATGAACTTTTAAAAGGGCGAAAGCCTAATGTTTCTCACCTTCATGTTTTTGGATGCAAGTGCTTTGTATTAAACAATGGAAAGGAAAACTTGGGCAAGTTTGATTCAAAAGCCGATGAAGGCATTTTTCTAGGGTACTCGCAATCAAGTAAAGCATATAGGATTTATAATAAAAGATTACTAGCTGTTGAAGAGTCTGTGCACGTTACGTTTGATGAGTCCTATCCGAGAAATGTCGGAAAGGATAGTGTTGTTCATGGTGCAGGTACATCCACAGAAGACATACTCAAAGGTGGCGAAACGGGGATTGATCAACCCGATAGAGTCAAAATTGAGGAGGATAAGGATGCACACCATGAGGTAACTGAGGAAGCTCATCCGCCTACAAACGATGATCTCCCTCAAGCTTGGAAGTCGTGTAAAGATCATCCAATTGACAATATTCTCGGAGACATTACAAAGGGAGTCACCACTCGATCTAAGCTAAGTAACTTTTGTTATCACTTCGCTTTCGTTTCACAAATAGAGCCTAAAAACCCCAAAGAGGCCCTACTCGATGAGCACTGGTTTTTATCGATGCAAGAGGAACTAAATCAGTTTAAAAGAAACGAGGTATGGGACCTTGTCCCTCCTCCGCGAGGCCATCGAGTAATCGGCACCCGATGGGTGTTTAGGAACAAGTTGGACGAAAACGGGGTAATAACCCGTAATAAAGCGAGATTGGTCGCTCAAGGGTATAACCAAGAGGAAGGCATCGACTATGAGGAAACTTATGCGCCGGTTGCCCGACTCGAGGCTATACGCCTTTTACTCGCCTTTGCATGTGCAAAGGATTTTAAGTTATTTCAAATGGATGTTAAAAGTGCGTTCCTTAACGGTCACATAAATGAAGAAGTATATGTGTCTCAACCTCCCGGTTTTGAATCTCATGAATACCCTGAACATGTTTACAAGTTAAAAAGAGCTTTATATGGTCTCAAACAAGCTCCTAGAGCTTGGTATGAGCGACTAAGTAAGTTTTTACTTAATCAGGGGTACTCACGAGGAAAGGTTGACACTACACTCTTCATTAAACGTCAAGGAAAGCACTTGATTTTGGTGCAAATCTATGTTGACGATATTATATTTGGATCCACTAACATGAATCTCGTGAGAGAGTTTTCTGACCTCATGCAGGGCGAATTCGAGATGAGTATGATGGGGGAGCTCACATACTTCCTCGGCCTGCAAATTAAACAACTCCAAGAAGGGACATTCGTGAGCCAAACAAAATATTGTTTGGACTTGATCAAGAGATTTGACATGGCAAAATCCAAGGCCATAGACACCCCAATGCCTACATGCGTAAATTTGGATAAAGATGAAAATGGCAAGGACGTAGAGGTAAAACGATATAGAGGTATGATTGGTTCACTTCTCTATCTTACTGCGTCACGTCCTGATATTATGTTTAGTGTGTGCATGTGTGCACGATACCAATCATGTCCCAAAGAATCCCACCTAAAAGCTGTTAAACGAATTCTTCGATACCTGTCAGGTACCCCGAAGTATGGATTGTGGTATTCTAAGGGTAGTGATTGCTCGTTGGTAGGTTACTCCGATTCCGACTTTGCCGGGTGCAAATCGGATAGGAAAAGCACTAGTGGTACATGTCATTTGTTTTCAAACTCCTTGGTTAGTTGGCATAGCAAGAAACAAGTTCCAGTTGCTTTATCAACGGCCGAGGCGGAATACGTTGCCGCTGGTAGTTGTTGTGCTCAAATTCTGTGGATTAAGCAACAACTACTAGATTTCAATCTTAAACTTGAACGTATTCCTATCCTATGTGACAACACTAGCGCTATTAACCTTACCAAAAATCCCGTATTACACTCTCGCACTAAACATATAGAAATTCGACACCATTTTCTTAGGGACCATGTTGAGAAAGGTGATGTTGTATTTGAACACGTTGACACTAAAAACCAACTAGCGGACATTTTCACAAAGCCGCTAGCAACGGAACCTTTCTTTCATATCCGCCGAGAACTTGGCATCCTCGACATTTCGGAACGGGAATAATATTTGCTGATGTTATCTTATTTTATTCAAATAATCATGCTGTTGTACTTCTAACAATTTGATATTCGTGTAAGTATAAGTATGTTGTGTATCAAGCAAATCAGGCATCAAGGTGATATTGTTCTTTCTCTCTCTCTTTGTTTGATAATCCTGTTGATCTCAAATCATATCGCTTATACTACGCTAAATTTGTATGACATCTACTGCATATGTATATAGATATTTTTTTTCTTATATGTCATGACATCATTTTTGCATAGCATGTACCTCTGAATATGGTAAAATACAAATCTGCTGTTTGTTGCATATTGAGTCGACGCATGCAGAAGCTACCGTCGACGGCTCGCGCAAAAACCCAGTTTTCCTGATTACTTGACGTCAGAGGGTGGAGAAGATGAAGAAGCAGAAGGAAGCTCAAGTGAAGATGAAGACAATCAAGGTGACAATGCAGGAGAGGCACAAGAAACCGCTGATGAGACTCAGTTGGACCACGATATTAATGAAGGTCATCAACCATACGTGCCTTCTGAAAACTATCAACAAACATATCAAGATGACAATCAACACAATAACTGGTCTGCCTACTCAAACCAACAGGAAAATGAGGATGAGGAGAATAACCAAGGCTGGGGTGAATGGCAATACACCGGGTGGACCACCCTTGGCAAATTCTATCAGCCGTATCAACCAAGCACTGCAGACCCACCTTCTCCTCAACAACCGTCAAACAATTCGGAGATTTTAGAAATGATGCAGTCGATGCAGTTGGAACAGCGAAATTTTATGACCAATATGCAGGAACAACAGCAAAAATTCATGAGGGATCAAAATGAAAGAATGGCACAAATTCGTTCTGAACTGCATAACCAAAATGAACGGATCAGTGGAATGTCGACTCAGCTGGACGCTCGATTCGAGACTCTAACTCACTGTCATCAAGCTGAAGAGCGCGCCATTGTCGACAGTCTTGACTTTTTGAATAACATCACAGAAGAATTTACTGATCTAGCTCATCCCCAACGCCATCCTCATTACTATGACAGGCGTGGTCGTGGTCGCGGACGTGGACGGGGCTATTAGCATGCGCTCATATGTCATTTGTTGTTTTCTGTTTTGGCTTGCATTCATTTTGTTTGTTGTGTTTTGCTTTTCTGCCCAAACTCACTATGATTGTTGCTTACTTCTATGTTGCTATCATGACATTTTTGTGGTTCTGTAATCTATTAACTGTTATCTCCATCGTATGTATAACTGTTGTTTACTTCTCATCTGTTGGTATCTCATTTATGCATGATTCAATGTGTTGTTATTGTGTCACGAGTTTACCTCTTTTTGATGTTGTCAAAGGGGGAGAACCGAGCAGTAGATAGACGATGATTACGACCGCTATAATTGTAAAAGAAAGGGGGAGCATAAAGAAAGGGGGAGCATACCTATACCTATCACGTGTTGCGTAACAGTAGGTTGCCATCATCAAAAAGGGGGAGAATGTGAAGGCAAAGTATCTACCAACACAAGCGTGCCTCTGGTTTTTGATGATGACAACTTGCTAAGAGATATCCTTCTTTCGTTTAAATCATTCACGCTACTTATGATTCAATTTTTACAATGACGTAATGCACAAAAAGCTGTAGAAATTTATGTTTTTGCAGATTTTTGAACCATGAGCCGACCATACCGTCAGCACACAGTTTCATTCAGTTCACACGGCTCAGCGCATGAAGGTCATGCGTCGACCGTTAACTTGGCGCATGCAGGTTTAAGAATCAGACGGCTCAGCGCATGAAGATCATGCGTCGACCGCTGACTCGGCGCATGACAGTTTGAGTGTCACACGGCTCAGCGCACGCCGACCCTATGGTCGACCGTTCGCGCGCAGAAACAGAAATTCTGCTATGTTTCATTGATCTGTCAACTGTCTGTTTTGTATATTACTATAAATAGCTGTCTTTTCAATTTTAACAACCAACATTTTTGAAAGCATTGTGAGAAAGTGTTCAGGTCAAGAAACGTGAAAGAGGTGCATCAGTGTTCTTCATCTTCATCGTTCAATCAACTCACAAATCCTCAAATTACAGATAATCAATTTTTTTTTGCTGCGGTTTGTGGTTTGCTCGACGGTGATAAGGTTCGAACGCGTGATTGAAGATCCGGTTCGAGTGGAAGCTGGTGCAGGTGTTTCTTGGGAGAAAACCTTTGAGGTTTTACCTATCAAGACTACAGGTTTTGAAGGCTTTTGTTACGGAATCGTCGGTTCAACAATCAAGCGAGTGCGAAGGTGATTGATTAGCGGAAGGTTGATCAATCTAGTAGCTAGGGCGTTGAAAGGTTGAAGACGTTCCGGGTTCAATTTGGGTGTGTCTAAGATCAGCCGTGCCGAAGGTTTGATCAACGGAAGAGTTGTCAATAAGGTGGCTGCAATCGGAGGTCATTCACATCAAATTGGAGGACTTGATTCATCTTGAATCAAGGGGCAAGAAGTGGTAGAAATTATCAGCAACATTAAGATTGTTTGTATCAATTGTCTATCGATTCTTGTGTATAACTGTTCTACCAAACAGGTGATATCTATTCAATACATATCTCAATTCTCATTGTAGAATTGAGGGCAGACGTACCCCAACGCGAGGACGACTGGGGGAACTGCCTCATCAAATCTTGTGTTCCTTTATTTTCTGCATTTTCAATTACAGCTTAAAAATTAAGTGATTCTAGAATAAGTGATTTTGTCAAATTGTAGTATTGATTGAGTGAGTTGGTGAAACACTGTTTTTTAACTACTAAGTACAATAGAAATACTGTACTAAGGCTTTTTCAATCACTCATTCAACACAAATATCATTTAAGGTATTTGTGCACACCAACTGTTCGACAAAAGTGCTGAACTAAAATTGCCTTAATTTTGCTGCTAGTTTTGGTGTAATTTTTGATCATTGGAATAAGGAAATAGTACGAGTGAATCACATCTGAGTTTTGCATAAAAGTGTGTAGTGATTTACTATCCGTTATCGTCTTAAATTCATCTGCTTGACGCATATCCGGCTCTCCAATAGTTGTTCGTTTTAGACTATATTTTCCAAGGCCGCTTCCGCATTTGAAAACAATTTTGAAAACCAATTTTATTGGTAGCGCCACTCAAATTTTTAAAAGGGATCTATTCAACCCCCCCTTCTAGATCCGTGCCTTAGTCTAACATCTTTCAAAATGGTTTTGAAGGCTGGTGCAGTGTCATCAACGATTGTAAAATCCCATAGACAATGCTAGACTTTACTAGGATTCTAAAAGATTTGAAAAGGTCTGAACCAGTACTCAGATCACCCTAATCTGACAAAGGTGGTAAACAATTACAAGTTACCTTGTCAAACTTTGCGAAATTTATACATATATGATTTAATATGATGTACTATGTACCAAAAGTAGCTATATACCTTGTAAAATAGAATCCAGAGGCAATAACATCATAACAGGTTCTGTCTTAAGATCATAAACTGTGAAAGAGCTCAAGTGATAAAATAACAGAAAAACCAAGAGATCAAAATGTTAAGAGTCAGGATTATTAATATCAAGTATTCACAACAAATATTCACAAGCATTCTAATCAAGACACAAAGGTAAATTATTAATATTAAATAGAGGATGCAAGAGGACATTGGGACATTCGCAGGGTACATGAAAATATAGGTATATAGGAAACTTACACACATGAAACTTAGAAACTGCCGTCGCTCTGAGAAAAACTTTTAAATCAACAAACTGATCCAAAAAAACACAAGTATATACAAGTTGTTAAGCACATAGAAATGATAATAATTCAGCCAGTTCACTCAACTTAGGAAGAAACAAATCAACATCACTATGTAGAGACAACTTCCTAAATTTAGAGCAACCAAAACTTTTAATCAGAACAGCACAACAGGGGGATAATTTGTGCAACCAAAACCTTTATTCATATTAGAATAGTCGGGGATAACATTGCAGGAAGATGAGTTATATTCTAATGTGAGACACATAGCTATTTAGTCCCAACAAAAAATTGAAAGTGCATAATTTGCAATCACAATGGCTCAAGAAAATGGAAACAGGAAACCAATTCAATAAAATAAAAAAGTATAACACCAAAATAAAATTCATCATACCCAATAAATCAAACAAAAACATGAAGACCAACATAAGAAGAAATTGTTCCTGGAAACAAAAACACGAAGAACTTGGTCGAGCTGAACGGATAAATTAGTAGTCGAACGGGAGAAGGAATTGTTCGTGATTTTAGGGAAAAAGCTTCATCAATTTCTAAATTTGTGAGTTTACAATTTTTGATTTTGAGATGAGTTGTGTTTAGGGTCTGAGAGATTAGGAGAATGAAAATGGTTTCTCGTGGTGAAAAGGGAGAAAGAGAGTTCTTTAGGGTTGTTGGTAATTATTTTAAGATAATAAGTAAAGTGAAATGTAAAAGAGGGGAAAAAAAGTAAAAGAAATCCCCAAAAATAAAATTTTAGAATTTTTTATTTTATTTGTTATGTGAGGTGGTTGTAGATTCACGACGGTTAGTCAAAACTTTCGTTTGAATTGTCGTAATCAGTAAGTTGCGACAACTGCATGTCAACTGTCGCAACCCAAGTGTCATAAATCAATAATTTTCTTATATTAACATGTCTAAAAAATCTGTGACGGTTGGCTCAAACCGTCGTGAGAACTGTCGTAGTTTAGGAATAAGAACGGTTTTTTGATAATTGTCGCAAAAAATCTACGACAGTTGACCCTAACTGTCGTGACAACCGTCGCAATCTAGAAATAAGGACGGTTTTGTGATAACTGTCGCAACTCAAGTGTCGTAAATCTCCTTTTTTCTTGTAGTGATTTGGTTGGATCTTCAAACCCAATACAAATACCTAGTCGGATCTATGTGGCGTAAGGAAGACCAGCATGTGGTCTTCGTCCTGGGTCAACTGCCCCGTGATCTTTGGAAGGTGGATGACATGTTCTTTCGAACACGAGTGATTGCCTGATGATGTGTCCTGGTGTGGGGAGCACGTGGAGACCGTGGAAAAGACGCGTAAGTGTTCCCCGTGTTGTGAAAGATTGGGCCTTACTGGGCCCTCCCTGACGAGAAGTGTGGTTGGACTGTGTCCGATGGTGGGAGAGCCTCTAATCCAATCCAGAATACTTTGGAAATTTTTAACACTAAAAGAAAAACTTGTCTACTTTTAATAAAATATAAACTTGTTACTGTTAGATTTTGAACCCATGAGTTGTACAATTTTCTCTTAATGGATATATAATCCGAAAGAAAACTGACAATCTTTTCTAATATTATTTCTTTACCTCACATGAAATCGAGAGAAAACTGACAATCTTTTCTAATATCATTTCTTTACTAATTTTTTTTTAATAATGAAATAATTATCATCACAAAGAGATAGTACATATATTATACTCTATAAATTTATATTTCAATTCAACAAAAGATTTTCGAATTAACATGATTCAAGAGGTAGATTGCCTCATACTTATATATATATATATATATATATATATATATATATATATATATATATATATATATATATATATATATATATATATATATATATATATATATATATATATATATATATATATATATATATATATTGAATTGGTTGATACATCATCTCTAATGCATAGTCTTCACATTTAAATCATAGCTAAACAAAAGATCTCTAAACATTTTATTCACTATATAACACTCCTACGACATTATTAAATAAATGTTTTATGTACCAAAATAAAATAAAATAAATAAATGTTCTAAAAATCACTTATTTTTCTTTACTCCAACACATCTTAGTCACTCATTCAATACAACACGTATATTTTTTTAATAGAAATTAATATTTCTATATTCTTGCCAAGTTCTTTCATAGAAGTTGCATGTTTTTATCATTTAAGAAACGAAGTGCATGCATTACATTGGAACATGTAATGGGTAAGATGAAGACGTTAATTAGATAGCGATATCTCATTATCCTTAGTGGTGGCAAACATCCTTACGTAATAGAGCAGACTCAAGTACAATCATATCAATCATATAATTAATGTTTGCGCAATACGAATACATTAATGAAAAATATGTTAGAAATAAACATTTTTAATCATTTTAAACGAAATCTTGGTTTAAAAAAGAGTTAAATTTTTTTTTATATTTTTAAAAAAAATTATTTTCCAAAGTCTCGTCTTCCCCTCCCCTACAAAATCCAAAATAAAACCTTAAGGTATTGAAATTTATAGTAATCTTACTTCAAAAAGATGAAATTTTTTTTATAAGAAAAACACAAAATAGATGAGAGCATAAGGGTATCCAATCCATTTACACAACAAATCAAATTCACGGACTGAAAGGACAACCCACATGCATCAATTAATCAAAACAAGAAATCATATTAAAAACGCTCTTATAAGGGGGTTTACAAAGCGCTTTCAAAAACGCTGCTATAGGTATTTAGTTTTTTAAAAAGAAAACAAAATTTTCATATCAGACTTTTTTTTCTCTCGCGTATCATTCTTTCCATCTCTCAAGTATAAAATCCTACACTACAAGAAATATTGCAATTTCTCACATGGTATTCTCGTTACAAAGATAAAAACCACGTCACTAAACAAGATTTGCGACGTGGGTAGAGCACGTCGGAAAAGCAACGGTGGAAACATTTTGCGACGTGAAATTCACGTCACTAATTTGTGACATGAAATTCACGCCACAAACCACCAAATTAATTGAAAATGTTTCCACGTGAAAATCACGTCACTAATTAGTGACGTGAATTTCACGTCACAAATCACTTTTCTAAAGTCCCTGCAGCGTGCTCAGTATTGCAGCATGAAAGGTTTTTCACGTGATTTCCATGTCACTAATTAGTGACATGGTTTCCATGCCACAAATTAAAAGTTGTTTTAAATTTAGTGACTTTATTTTCACTTCACTGTTTAATTTAATAATTAAAAAATGAAATATTAATGAATACAACGAATTAATAAATAATAAAATTTAAAAATTTAAATGATTTTCAATTTTAATTTTTAATTTTTTTAATATATACAATTATTAAAAGATATAAATATTTAGCCACATTATATTCACGTCACAAACATAAAAAATAATATAAAAAATTGTCACGTAATATTCACGTCACAAACATAAATAATAATTAAAAAAAAGTTATTCATCGTTACTACTAAATATAGCATCTTCGTCTTTTTCATCATCTTGGACAGAACAATTCGATTTTGAGGCAAAAAAAATATTGCATTTGTGCCTCCATGTCGGATTGTCGCTTCCTCATTTCCTCCATTTCAGCATTTTGCCTATTTCTCATATCCTCTATTTCGGCCTTTAGGGCCACCTCACATGCCTCCGCCTCTCGTCTCGTCTCAGATAGAGCTAACTCTCTCACTATTGCCAACATTTTTGGTGTCAATTTTGCCGGACGAGATCCTCCTTCCCTATCATCGAGTCTTTGAAATAAAGTTCGGTCTCCTTTTCTATAATCGCCTGCCAAAGACCCAAGACCAAAAAAACACCTGTTGACTCCCTTCCCGCCTATTGGTAAATTCCAAATATAAAGATCCACGGGTGGATCAAGCGGTGCATTCCCAATCGACATATACTGAGGATTTTCAGTTAGAAATTGGGCAAGCAAGGTTTGGTACAACTCCTACACACACATAAAAAAAAGAAAAAAATTAAAATAAATATAGTTTAAACAATTTAATTATATACTTTAATAATGAAATAAAATAATTCAACTATAAACAAGTTACCAAGGTTGATTTGAAACGGCTATCAACAAACTCCCCCGATTTTTTGGTTCGGGTCTTCACAAATAGCTCATTAACTCGTGGCTCCCTCCCCAAATCCTTTTTCTAATTAAAATAATCAAGTTTAATTAAATATATAATAATACAAAATAGAACTTAAAAATATAGTTATAATTACCATTCGTCGACGATTTTCGCCGATACTGATACTTCCAACTGTATTAAGGCAGCCACCTGTTTCAGATGCCCTCATCTTTTTTGCATGTTCAGATCTTCTCTGAAAATCTTCTGTCTTCAACCACTCAATAAGTTCCCCAAATATTTCCTCGCCTAACCAGTTAGGACGAGTTTGATCTCTTTCCCAACGTTGTCTAGCATTCCTGAGCATATCAGATAATCTGCTAGATACCTTAGTTCTATTTTTTTTTTTTTATTTTGACCTCGTCAAATTTTTGCCAAGTACACCTTTCTTGCGAATTATATGACAATCAAATAAAATGTTAGATATTTATATAACAAAAAATAATTATAAAATAACATAACTATAATAAAAATACAATTTACCTTGAATTTATCAAACCATATATCTTTCTCAGTATCTAGGAGCTCTCCGAAAGACTTAATGAATTTTGTATACATCAATTGAATGACCCAATTTACAGCTTTTGCTGCAGGCCGACACGGATAAAAAATAAACAGCAATAATTTGAATGAGTATTAAACATAAAAGTCGTCTTCACCACCATCTGTAACTCCTTTAACAAATACACCGCTATTTATGATTTTTTCCCTTCTGTCTAAGCCTGGGTGTGAAATTTATTGTCATTCACAAAGTATGTGTGTCATTCAATTGCTCTTTGAACAGGGCCTCTAGATAAGTTTCTCAAATGAAGTATTTCTTGAGTCGGTGCAACAATGCATGACAATTGATCCTTGAACCATGTTGAAAAAGATGCATGTATGTGACCGGTAGTTGCTTGTTCACCGGTGCTTTGAAAATAGGAGGCGTCAAATGCCCTATAAAGAAACATACTATTAGTTAGAATGTAATAATTCAATCTGTAAATCCAGATAGGTAGTTAGGGCTATACTCACTAGTGCAGAAATGACATTTTACATCGGGTCTTAGTCCGATGTAAAGCCAGGCGATGTAGTAAATCAAAGACATTTTACATCGGGTTTTGCCCCGATGTAAGAAATACACCAAGCACATCGGTTAAATTTTAAAGTCTGATGTGAAAAAAATATATAATTGTAAATTTTAATTATAAAAGGGTGTTTTTACATCGGTTGTCAGGAAAAACCGATGTAAAAGGTGGACTTTTTACATCAATTGTGTGGAAAACCCGATGTAAAAAGTATTGTAGTAAACAAAATAAAAATGTCCTTTATGCGTGACACTTTTTACATCGGTTCTCGTGTTGACCGATTTGAAAAGCCCTAGGTGACACTTTTAACATCGGTTCTATGGTTAAACCGATATAAAAGGTAGACTTTTTACATCGGTTGTATGGTTAACCCAATGTAAAAAGTACTGTAGTAAACAAAATAAAAATGGCAAACACCTGACGACACTTTTTACATCGGTTTTGTGGTTAAACCGATGTGAAAGGTAGTTTTTTACATCGGTTATTTCGTTCGCCCGATGTAAAATGTACTGTTACGAGTATAAATTATTTGCCTATTTTTTAGTCGTTCCCTGTAACTTTTTTGGTACCTAATTTTTCATATTTTTCCAACATCACACAGACCATAATTAGGTCGCTATTTTCCATAGTTTCCCAACATCACAAAGACCACATTTAGGTCGCTATTTTCATAGTTTTCCAACATCACATAGACCATATTTAGGTCGTTATTTTCATATTTTTCTCACAAATCTAATTTCGTTGCACCAAATATCTAGTATGCACATAATTGATTTACAAAAGTATTGATATAGGGTATACACAAATGTACTAAATTATAAGGAGGTTTGCACGATGGACCACTACAACAACAAAAAGCTTAACCTTTATATAACTCAAAGAGACATGTTGCCCAACAAAGTCGCAAATCATACAAATCATTGTTTGTTAAGTTCGTTGGATCATCAAATACCTACAACACGTAAATAACAATAGAGTTATTCTTTGAAAATTCACATTAAGTTGCAAAACAAAAATAAATAACAAATTAAAGTCATTTTTATTACCTTCATCCAAGAATTGGTTATATTGGAAGAGACAATATCCAACATATTTTTTATCACATAATACCCACAATCATTAGAGTTAGGTTGTTTTCTTGTCTACAAATGAATGACATAATTAGTGAATACTTATATGATAAAATTAAATATATAATTATAATTTACACCACGCTTACATTGGGTTGAAGCCATGTAGCCTTTTTTCTATTCCCATTTGCCGCTTGATGAACCCCAAAAGCACTAATTCAGAAGAAAAAAATTCATATAAAGCCACATAACATATGATATTACTTTTGTAACAAATTATGTATATAGGATGAAGTGAACATAAAAGATAAACTTACCTTGTAACAATTTGCGTCATGGTTTGATTAAGTTTATGATGAAGTGAACAAAAGACGACCACCACATTATCATTTGGACACATGACTATTAATTACCAATGACCTCTGTACTTGTATGTGGAAACACAAAAGTCACAATTTCATGTTACGAAAATTGAACTATATATGTTACCAAAATTAAAAAATAGAAATCATAATTTCATACAAACTTACCCATGAATAAATGGTAGCAAGTGACACTCTCTCTTTTCGTCATGTAACTTATCTTGTATGTATTGTTTGACACTTGCTTGAGTTTTCGGCACATGATCAACGTACGAATACATAGCAGGGTCCATAAATCAGTATACTTCAGAATGTGAAGTATCAACTCACAAACGATGAATATACCTGAAAATTTTTAAAATCAACATTATAATAAAAGTGATGAGATATATAACATATTAATAGATATTGACACTTATAAAAATAGAAAATGTACTTACATGCATCAAACTTGGAGAGTAGACACATCAAGCCAATTAAAACCCACCAGCAGCTCTCTGATACACTTAGCTGACATATGAAAATTATTGACCCTCGCACAATGACTTAATTCTATTGCCAAACGATCACCACCCATTCTTAGAACCATTCTCATTAATCTCTCAACATTGTCTTCTCCTTCTCTTTCTTTTGTGCTCACTTTTGCAGCTGAACAACTTCCTTTTCCGCTTCCATCAACAACTTCCCATTGTACAATGCATTTATTATTATTTTCAGTGCTTTGTTGTGAGAGACCCATAGACCCAAGTGTCTCCATGAAAGATTTTTACATCGCCTTACGCTCTTCAGCCAAATTTTGATCAAAATCAGCTCTAAGCTTTGCTTCTAATTCAGATGAAAATTGTGCAAATTATTCTCTTATATCTTCTTGTTGTTGACGTGAAGAATATCTGCCAAAGAAAGTGTTTTGTTTATGGTGTTTTCCAACACCACGAACATGGCCGCCATGCTCAAATGTTCCAACGGCTGCTGTTAAAATATCGTTACGTCCATCCAGAACAAAGCCACCCTTTTCAGCTTCTTCAACTAGAGAATCCTACAAAATGAAAAAACCATATTTTTTTTATCAATCACAACTATAACTAGAGAATCCTACAAAATGAAAAAACCATATTTTTTTACTTACAATTTTCTCAGCAACAACTTGTGTAGCCTTTGATGTGTATTCTGCCCCTTTCTTTTGTCGTGCTCTCTTTCATAACTCATGGCGTGATGGTGGAGATGGGCTATCAAGATCATCTAAGGTAGAATCATCTCTCAATGATCTTCTTTCATTTATCATTTTCTCCTCAAGCAAATGATACCCTCCACGAGATAATACATGTGGGTATACATTCTTAGCCACATTTGTTGCACCCTTTTGACTTTTTTCCTATTATAAACTCAAAAAGTTATTAATCATACTAAACATAATAAAAATGTTATGCACAAAAAAAAATTATAACTCCTACTAACCTTAAATTCAGGGGTATCTCGAGACTGCACAAAATCCTTCCATACTTCTTCTTTAATATAATTATACCTGATATGTGGAGGAGCTGGACTTTCTTTGGGGTGTCTAATATACTCGCTTGTGAGTTGTGTCTTAAAAGCTCTCCATCGCTCTCCTACATATTTAATCCATTCTTTCTTCAACGGATCCTTCTTTGGATCATGAGGTTCTGAAATAGTGAAATGAGCCTACACATATATTATATGGCATATATTGTTAGTATATGATTATAAAATATAATAAAGTGTAGCAGTTAAAAATACCTGAACATCAGTCCAAATAGCCTCTTTTATGCGTTCATCTATGTCTTTCCACTCATTTTTCAAAATACTACATCTCTGTCGAGCAAGAGACGCTATGTAACTCCTAAAATTTGAAGCATTTTTACCCATACATCCCTTGGTTATTGGATGAAACTCGACCTTTATCTTTTCACCCGTTTGATGAACTTTGTTAATTTGTGTCATCAAAGTGGGACCTCTAACTCTTCTTTTTTTAGGGTTACTAGATGAAGAAGGGTTGTCGGTTGAATCAGCCATGTATCTGTTAACACAATATAAAAACAATTAGAAATCAAATTAAGTACAAATTATAAATAATTATACATCAAATTAAGCATAAAATATAATAAAAAAATGAAAGTAATGTCAAATTAACGTACAAAATAACCTTACTAGTCCTCTCATATTCCTTCTTCATGATCTATGCGAATAGCGTGCACGTCATCCTCTTCGTTTTCTTCAACGAAGGTAGGCACATTTGTTGAGAAAGGAGGAGTTTCGGAAATGTCAAGGTTCGCATCTTGATTTTCATCACTATCATGCACCTTTCCTTGTATAACCATTGACCACCTATTATTAGAAGGATCTGTGACATAAAACACTTGTTTTGCTTGAGACGCCATGATGAAAGGTTCGTCCGCATAAGCTAACTTGCATTTAAATACAAGAACTTTAAACACAACATAATCAATTTCCAAAATCTCTTCAATCACCCCAAAATAGGGTGTAAATGCCATAACCGAGTTTTTATATTTAGCACTAGAGAAGTGCATGGACTCGACCACAATCATAATCCCACTATTTTGTGTGGTACTACGATCATCCTTTAACTTTGTACAAAAGCAAGTTTTATTAATATCATATCCACTCCAAGTTATTATGTTACATTTAGGCTCATAGGACAACCAGTTAATTGTATTGGAATCACTATCCTCATTAGAAATTTTTTCTTTAAACCACTCAGAGAAACTCTTATTATGCTCTTTTAACAACCATCTTTCATTCATCTTGGGGTACTTTTTCTTTATGATGCTTTTGTGAGCAGATAAGTAAGGTTGAACTTCATCCATGTTATTTAATATATACAAATGCGCTTGAAGAACCACATCAATACTTAAGCTTTTGACCTTTAAACCTTGTGTACCCACACCCTCACATCTTCCGTCATGACGAGGCTTGGGAATCCCTACAACATCCACTTCTAACAAATAGTTTGAACAAAACTCAATTGCTTCTTCTGCGACGTACCTCTCAACAATTGATGCTTCCGGACGGTGTGGGTTTTTTGTATACCCTTTTAGGATCTTCATGTATCGCTCTGTTGGATACATCCACCGTAAATAAATTGGACCACATAATCTAATCTCCCTTACTAGATGAACAATCAAGAACCATAATGTCAAAAAATGAAGGAGTAAAATACATCTCTAATTGGCATAAGATAACTGCAGCCTCATTTTGCAAATTGTCTAGCTTTAATGGATCAATGACTTTACAACAAATTGCATTGAAAAATAAGCACAACCTAGTTATAGTCTTCCTAACATTGTTAGGAAATATCCCATGAATAGCCACTGGTAGTAGCTGTTGCATTAAGACATGACAGTCATGAGATTTTAATCCAATTAATTTGAGATCTTTACTTGAGAAAAGCCTATTGACATTTTATGAGTTACCATGTAGAACTTTAATACTTTGTAAACACTCACAGAAACTTATTTTCTCTTTTTTAGACAGAGTGTAGCAGGCAGGAGGCAAATATATATTGTTACCTATATGTTGTGGAATTAACTCTTCTCGTATACACATCAAACCCAAATCCAGACGAGCATTATAACCATCTTTTGTCTTGCCTTGAATGTTGAGGAGTGTTCCGATTAAACTATCACATACATTTTTCTCCACGTGCATCACATCAATACAATGTCTTACATCAAGACTAGACCAATATGGAAGATTGAAGAAAACCGACCTCTTTTTCCATATATTTCTCACAGTAGATTTCTTTTGGTACTTTCCAAAGACGAAATTAATTCCCTGTTGTCGTTGATAAACTTCCTCTCCAGTTAAGGGCTTTGGAGCAACAACATGCTCTTGTTCCCCATTGAAAGCTTTTCGCAATCTATGATATGGATGATAACGATATAGAAATTTTCGATGCCCGAGATAAACAGTCTTCTTTCCTTTTTCAAGTTGATGGTAACATGTGTCTTTTTCACATATAGGACATGCTTTATGCCCTTTAACTTTATAACCAGACAAATCGCCATATGCCGGAAAATCGTTGATGGTGCAAAACAACATGGCACGCATATTGAACTGTTCACCAGAATACGCATCAAAACATCCACCCCTTCCTCCCACAACACTTTTAAATCATCAATCAGAGGACTTAGATAAACATCTATGTCATTTTTGGGTTGTTTTGGGCCCGAAATCATCATCGGTAACATAATATATTTACGCTTCATGCACAACCTAGGAGATAGGTTGTAGATCATCGGGAGAACAGGCCAACAAGTATGTTTTGTATGAGAGATTATATTTTCTCCTAACCTTTTGTTCAGGAGCCCTCTCTACCTCGTGTAGGAGGAAACACCTGTTTCTCCTAGCCTTTTGTTCAGGAGTTCTATCTACATTTTGTAGAAGGAAATTTATGTTCCTTTTAACCTTTTGTTTAGGAGTTCTCGTTACCTTTTGTACAAGAAATTAAATAATTAGTGGAGTGGTGTTCCACATGTTTTTCTTAACCTTTTGTTGAGAAAATTTCCTTACCTTTTGTATGAGAGATTATATTCCTCCTAGCCTTTTGTTCAGGAGTCCTCTTTGCCTTTTGCTAGAGGAAAACCAATCATATATTCCTTCTAACCTTTTGTTCAGGAGTCCTTGTTGCCCTTTGCAGAAGGAGATTTATTTGCTTTACCCTTTTGCAAATGTCCTATACATTATGTAGAAGAATGACCAGAGTACTCCCCAGTTGAGTCGTGTTTACCTTTCACAAGAAACCTCTCTTCCTTTTTCAGAAGGAATTTCATAAACCACTGTATCACTTTTCTTGGAATTCTGCAAAGATTGTTCCCGTTACCAAGACTGGAAAAGCTCATCATTGAGTTACTAATTGAGCATACAATTGATTACGATGAAATATGCATTCGAAAATCACAATATAATTACACTTTCATTCCCTCTCCATGGCCGAAAATCTTAGGTATTCTTGTACTTAATCCTCTTCTACCCCGATGATTAAATAGGGGCAGCTGTTACACCCTCATTTTCATACATTCGAATCTAAGATGATTAAAAAGGGGTACCTGTCACACCCTCATTTTCAACCTAACCCTTCATATCATACATTCATCATATCATCATCATACCATGGTGCATACCAAGTATGTGGATTTACAAGGAAAGGACAAGGAATGTTTCTTTGTTTCAAGACAAGGAATGGATTGGTTCAGTGGTCATTCATCTGGTTCAAATGAGAATTTGACCTAATTTTGATCAACAGATAAAAGACGTCATGCTTCATGGTCCATGTTGAAGAAAAGTTTATCTTCTAAGGGTTTCTCCCAGTTGATTGCTTCACAAAATCATTTCCTTACTGATGGTGTAGAGGATTGAATCAAGATCTCCTCTTCCTAATGATGCTTGTTGATAGATTGGGGTTTGCTATGTGATTTTATCAAGACAAGATGTTTCTTGCTGCTTAAGCTATGAATTAGGACCTCATCAATCTATCAGATAGGATTTTTGTTTTCTTGAATTTGAGATTCAACTGAAGATTGGGATTCTTTGATTAAGGTGACACAAAACATAAGTTTGTGAAATTATGGGAGCATGTGCATTACCATTTCAATCACTTGTTACCCACAAGTTTGACTTGTATTCATTACGATGAAATATGCATTCGAGTATGCTATGAATTCAACATTTTCAAAAGATCAAGTAGCATGGTTCATTGGTGTATGGATTTCTTATGGTGTCAAACATTTTGATTCATTATTAATTCAAATTGGAAAGTCCATCCATGTCGATTTCTTCAAATGCGAGTGACTCGAAAAAAAACCTAAGGTATTCAAATTCAATGATCCTAATGCAGAAGTATTGCAAGGCATAATTCAAGTTTTCTTCATTCAACATTGTTTCAAACTCCATTTTCAAATGGAATTCAAGTTTGCAAGACATGATTCGAGATTACAAGTTCAAATAATTTAAGACCTAATCCATTTCAAGTTCAATGGTTCAAATGAGATCTACCATTCCAAATTCAAGATTCATAAATTTAACATGAAATTCACAAATGTTACAAGAAAAAAATTCATGATGTCACATAGTTACAAGGTTCCTAGTTCTAAGTTTCAAAAGCCTAATTCTATAATGCATAAACATTGTCTTCATGCCTAAGCCTTCATTTAAACCTCATGCTTTTCTCTTCCACCTAAAACCATGCCCATCACCAACTTTGTAAGCCATCTACAAAACAAAATGCATTGAGTTAGAAATATTCAAGACACATTCAATCCACACTTGATCATGCCATATTCATTCACATGTCACAAATTCAAGATTCGTGTCATTTAAGCCTCACTAATTCAAAATTGAAGTCCATTCACAACAATTAATTTGAAACATTTCCAATTCATTTCAAAGCAATTCACAATTCATTCATCAAAACTAAACCATTCCAAATTTGTCAAAATACACTTAGTATCCAACCATCACCAATTCAACTCACTTGAAGTTCTTACCTTTTCAATTCATCACAAAATTTATCAATTCAAAATACCATGAGAATTCACACAAAAATTCTTGTCACATATTCACAATTCAAAACCATGTTTCATTTTCCAATTCTAGCATTTATCAAAAATCAGAGTAGGGCCACAAGGATGGTCCTAATACAAAAAGACAAAAAAATTCAGAAATATAGAAGATACAACTAGGAATTGCAGGAAAACATAAAGTACAGACACAAAGTTTCATAGTATAGAAAAGACATATTTTGTCATAAAGAAAAGTAAAAACAACCATGCCCAAAATGAAAGATTCTGCAGCAAAAGTATCACATGCCAAAGCCTAATTCTCTACTATTTAACAGGGGGAAATCCATCGAAACAAAAGAAAAGAAAAACAGAGAGAAGAAAAATCACAAAAAAAAAAAAGAGAATTGAAGCCACGTGATTGTACCTTATTTTGTTTGTATTACCTGCACATTCTGAAACAACAAGAGCTACAGTTAGCATCCATTTGCAAAGAATACCATAACAAAAAACAAAACACAAAGAAGGGTGAAAGGCATATTTTCATGTATTTAACACAACAGTTCTTTTTCACAGATTTAGTAAAACAAATTTCTGAGCTCTAAAAGTTAACTAAGTGAATCTTACAATTAGAATAACTTAGATGAATATAAGAGGGTATTCAAAAAAAAAACATTGAACATTATCACAAAAACAACCACACCTATATCAGCTTGCATAGAATAAAAATAGCCTTAAGGAATTTTCAAGACCAACCACTCTGTATCAATAAGACCAAAAAAACACAGAAATTCGTTTTTTGAAGGAGGAAGAGAAAGAACCTGAGAAATAATTGTAGGTAAACTTCACTTTTTTCTATTTTCTTTTTATCTGTTCTCGTGATCCGCCTTCTGTCTTCTTGTTGCGATTTATTTTTCCTTCATATGCGTTTATCTGATAACCATGAGAGAGATAGGGTGAGAGTAGAAACGAGTTGGGTGAGAAAATAGAACAGGTGAGCCATTGGTGATGATGGATTCTCCTACGTCTTCGTAAATGGTTGAGAAATCCATGGCGAGTGATAAATGTTTGATGCTTCCTTTCAGTATTTTCTGCAATGCATGTTTTTTTGGATGTGTAGAAAAGGTAATTTGGCTACTATTTCTAACGGCTAGGGTTCTTTTACCCTATTCTTTCCATGACTGAATTGGGTACGGGTGAACAAGACCCGACCCATTTTCTCTAAGCTTCCATTTTGGGCCTAACCACCCAATCCTTGATGGCCCATTATGTTATTACTTCATGTTACTATTAATTAATTTAGGATTAATATTT
The DNA here is from genome assembly GCA_963859935.3 of Lathyrus sativus. Classification (NCBI taxonomy): domain Eukaryota; kingdom Viridiplantae; phylum Streptophyta; class Magnoliopsida; order Fabales; family Fabaceae; genus Lathyrus; species Lathyrus sativus. The sequence goes on along the minus strand of OZ012741.1, from coordinate 464,739,606 downwards.
TAGTTAGTAATTTTAGGATTAGACTTATGATTTAGGATTAATATTTTAGTTAGTAATTTTAGGATTAGAATTATAATTTAGGATTAATATTTTTATTTTAGGGTTAGAATTATAATTTAGGATTAATATTTTAGTTAGTAATTTTAGGATTAGAATTATAATTTGGGATTAATATTTTAATTTGAAGATTAGTTTATTTATTTATTTTTAAGATAAGTTAAGTTTATTTTTAGAATTAGAGATTTTTTATTAATAACCTTAATTTTTTAATAATGGAAAATGAAAAAAAAATGATAAAATAAAATAAAAACAAAAATACTTAGTTCTTAGGATTAAGTTTGAGGTATGAGATTTTTGTGAAGAGCCCATTGGACCTCATGTGTGATTTAGGCGTGACATTGAATCGTTATTTGACGTATGCGATCTTAAATCGCAAAGTGGTTATCTTCGTATCACTTTTAACCTTTTGAAGTTGTATGGTTGATTGTGCATTGTTAGTTCCGGACACACCTTTCACACACACTTGGTTCTTCTTAGACTATTCTACAAAGAGCCTCTTTATTTCTCGCTTTGATTATCTTTTGTACTTTTTCATGTATCCCTCCCCCATTTGATATATTTTGTTATATTTTTTTTCCTTTGTTCCGCTAATCAGACGTCTTAGGAATTAAGACCGAACCCTAAAACCATTCTTGATCCACATATCAAGCCATACCCAAAACTTGTAAGTCGATTTCCTAGTGCATCTTCATCAACCTTGTTCGCATCACTTCAAACATTTTCTTAATAAACAATAAAACCTTTTATCCAACGTCAAATGGTATTTTTTTTCTCAATAAATTCAAAAACATAATAAAATATAGTTAGGATTGTGCTCCACGACCCTTAAGTGGTGGAGAAGGAGTGAGAATGAAACCCCTCCTACACTCATTCCGAGTATTTCGAACACAAGGCACTCGACTTGGTCGTTTGGAATATTCGCCTCTACCCATAGTCTTTAGTGCAATCATAATAAAGAACAAATTTTCTTTCAAAACCCTAAAACCAACATCAACACACCAAGCTTCTTTTTCGCCTTAGGGCATCACCCGAAAATCCTTTTTCAATGTATAAAATCAACCAACACACAATCATTTCTCAAGCCTGCGAACTACAGAGCTCTGATTCTTCACTTTTTTCAAGTGAAGATACGTAGGCACAAGAGCCCCAATTCTTGGTGAGAACTCTAATAAAAAACCAACCATTTGTCCCTTTAGCAAGTAGACTTTTAGATTAGAACACCCATTCGAGCTTAGAAAAATTAGAAGGTTCCCATCAAGTACGATGGATGTGAGGGGGTGCTAATACCTTCCCCTCGCATAACCGACTTCCAACCTGAAACTTGGTTGCAATGACCATGTTCTTTCCCTAAAGATTTTAGAGTTATTTCCCTTTCCTTCCTTAGGATAAATAAAATTTGGTGGCGACTCTGTGTCATTTTTCGCGTAGCGACAATATTGAAAGCGAAAGAAAATCTAGATCCATACTCGACTATTTGAACCGTTATTGAAAGAATAAGATATGTGTATAAACCGTAACAAACTTATGTTAAAGATGAGAAGTGAAATCAATAAGTTTGTATTAAATCACAAAGATAAATGATTTCCAATGAAATACAAAAATAGACTTAACTTTGGAATTTTGTCATAGACTTAGTGTGCAGTCAATTTATCGAACACTTGGTGTGCAACATACCAAGCTTGATTCCCTTTGTGTCGAAATTATAATTAATCAATTACAATTGTTGAGATTGCAATATTTTACAAAAACAGTTCAATATGCTTCAACACAACTCTAAAATTTTCAGCAAATCAAATTACACACTAAGTGTTTTATAAATTGTAGAGAGAGAGAGAGAGAGAGAGAGAGAGAGAGAGAGAGAGAGAGAGAGAGAGTACCAAGATTTGTTTAGGAAGTTTCCCAATTGTTCTCACTATGGGTATATTCACTACTAAAGAATGTGTATACAAAAATGTCAAAGTTATCACGGTGCTACGAAGGATCGTGATGACATATATCACTTAACGTGCAAACATTTTCTTTTATTTACTTATTAAATTTTGGATATGATATACTCACGGTTGAAAGATACGATCGTGGTTATATAATTACCCTTTCATGGGTTCGAATATCAGCAACCTCAAATGTTTTATTTCTTTAACATTTAGTCGCATCTTTGTATTTTTATTTATTTTTAATATAAAAATAAATGTGTTACCACCACTATTATTTAAATAAGCGTTGTGACATATTTATCACCACGGTTGCATAGCTGAACCGTTGTGAAATATTTGCTATTTTGTTTTAAATATTTTAAATTTTAATATACTAGAGCTTCTTTATGAAATATAATTAAGCAAATAATATATCACCGCGGTTACGTGGCTGAACTGTTGTGACATATTTTTCATTTTGTTTTAAATATTTTAAATTGTAATATATTGGCGCTTCTTTATGAAATTTAATTAATCCAATAATATATCACAACGGTTCCGGTTATTGACCGTGGTGGTATCTTTCATTCATCTTTATCACAACTAACTAGCTTGTCTCTTCAGTAGCCATTCTTTGCACTAAATAATGATACGATACGAAACATCATTTCAACCCTAACATTTAGCGCTAAGAAAAGAAGCCCCATATCAACCCTAACATTCATCGTTCATCATCATCGTTCATCATTTTTCATTAGTTGTTCATCAATTCATTGTTTTACACCGCTTCATCATTTTCCATTCGTTGTTCATTTTTAACGCGTAGTCATCGCGAGAAGAAAGACAAAAAACCAACGCCAACACTAACACCATCGTCATCGTCGAGGAGGAATACAACAACAACACTATATATTTGAACCCAAATATTCACCTTTACTTAGTCACCGCGTTTAATATAAACTTCAGTTACCATTGTTGTTGATGTTATTTTTGTGGTTGTTGTTGAATGTGTGTGATAACACTTGATTAATCTTTTGTTGTGGTTGTTGTTGAATGTGTGTGATAACACTTGATTAATCTTTTGTTGTGGTTGTTGTTGAATGTGTGTGATAACACTTGATTAATCTTTTGTTGTGGTTGTTGTTGTTTTTATTGTTGAATGTGTATGTGATAACATTTGATTAATCTTTTGTTGATATTGTTGTTATTGTTGATTGCGTATGATAACATATTTCTATTCATGGTTATATGTGGAAATAATAGATGAAAGAGTTTGTTGTTGTTGTTGTGTTGTTGAGGTTATTGTTGTTTTAGAACATAGATGTCGTCTTCATCGTATTCTTCATCTAGTGGTGACAAAAATATGACAAGTGAAACTCGTACAAATGATACTCAAGACATAAATAAAAGATCACAAAGAGGTGCCACAATGCTTACCAAATTAACAAAAGTCAGTAACTCTGGTAACAAATTGTCGGTCGTGTTTGATGCATATTACAAAGTAGTTGATGGTGAATACTCTTCGCTTTTTAAGAGTTATGTTGCATTCCTTAAACGTAGAAAAGTCAATATATTGATAAATGATTGAAAATAAGCTCCAAAGGCTGTCAAAGATAACATTTGGACATACCTTAAGGTATTAATTTTAATTTTCATCTATTCGATATGACTCTTTATAATTTCTAATACATTCTTATTGATTTAAATGTAGTTGACTTTTGAGATTACGGATGATGATAAGTTTAAAAAAAAGGTGGTGAGTCATGTTGATACGTGTTGGAGGAGTTTTAAGTCACGGCTTATCCGTGACTACATTAGGGAGTTTAAGCCTGGTCTTGAGCGTCCATGGGTGAGATATAGTTATCTTTCAAAGATGGTTTAAAAAACTTTTGTGAAAGACCGTCGTTCTGAGAAATTCATGGTTAGTACTAGTCTTATTTATCTTAATAATTTTATGCTAATGATTTATAGATACTAATCATATTTTCACTATGTTTATGACAGACTAAAAGTCAAGCAGGAATACAAAATAAAGCAAAAAATATTCACCCCCATAGGTTGTCTTGTAGTGGTTACTGGGAACTTGAGAAAACAATGATGAATCATAAAAAAAATGGGAGATGAGGACTCCATTAGTTTTGATCGCAACTCATCTCCACCGTCAAGACATGAGAAGTGGAAGAGGGTTCGACTAAGACCAAATGAAGAGTACACCTCAGATGCGTTAAGAGTAATTGCTGAGAAAATTGTAAGTATGATTTGTTATGTGTATCTTATGTGTTATTTAAATATTGAGGTAATTACGAAATTAATATTATCATGCATGTTATGTAGGATATGTTGGTTGAGGAGGCCCGTGCAAGCTCATTTGTTCCAGAACCATGACATGATATACTAATAGAAGCTATCAAAATAGATGGGCATGGTGGGTGCGTTCATGGTGTTGGAGAAGGCGTCGCCCTGAGATTAATTTTTGTTTCATCCAAAAAAATCGCTGAAAGCACCAAATTACAAGCGCAAAAAGAAAATATTGTGACTTTTGAGAAGCAGTTAGAAGAACAAATGAAGATGTTAAAAGCGGAGCAGAAAAATCGGAGGAAAGATATGGAAAAGTTAGAAAAGTTATACGCGGTATGTGTCAGAGACAGCAGCGGCCGCAGTAGTACCGATAATTTTCTCAATAGCCATGGCAATTACAAAAACTGTCTTAAAATTATTATTTTTCGATTTTGGAAAAATTTTCCACAAAGAAAATTATCGGGATGAGTCGCGTACTAGGTCGCTTTCTTTAAGACGTTTCGTCGTACTGCCAAAATTATGCAATGCAGTCACATTTCGACAACGTCTACATGATAAAATAGTTCGCTCAAAAAATATGATTATCAATTGCACTGTAATAAGTCGTTCGTAGAGATACACCTTCAGATGGTGTTTTAATCTACTCGTATTTGAAAATAATTTCTGTCGTCGATGTTGCAATAAACCACTCAAAAAATGAAGAAAGGACATAAATAATTTGAGATGAAGAGAATAAAGAGGGAGAAGAGAGACTCCAAAAATTCAGAAATGTGTCGTACTTTGCAACCTAACTGATGAACCATATTAATAGGTAAAAGATTCAACTGAGTGGAGAGAAAATAGCGGGAGGAAGTTATTCAGTCAAAACTAAGTTTAAAATAAGTTTTGATGAGTGCACATTATAATTATTAATTAATAATTAATTAATATTAATTATTTAACTTTCACGTAATCAATTAGAATTAACTTCCATTAATTAATACAAATGACCTTTCAAATTCACATAAACTTTTCCAAGAGTATCGGAAGTCAGAAGTGTATTGCGGGTTTATGACTTTGGTGTGCAGGATCGTGAGAAGTGAATGGAGATTCCTAATATGGCTTACCCTATTGCTTCTAAATACAATGTTATATTGGTCTCGTTGTTCAGGAACTTTAACATCACATTCTTTCAATTAGTGATTGCTCCATGCATAGCTTCACGTAGACATAAAATGATTGCAGTTGATTTTGTTAACAACAATCATTAGGTGCAGGTAAAGTTGAATCTCAAGTCTTCTTTGTCTCTCATCACAGACTGATGGAGACAGAATTGTAGTGAAGTTGTAAAAGTATGAGAATCAGTATATGTGGTGGGACGTGTTAGACACTAAGAAAAAGTAGCTAGGAAGTCGACATAATTTTAAATCCGATAATTTATAGGAAGGCCAATAACGTAATCACATATTCTTTTAGAGTACCAAGTACAATTTTGGTGGTGCTAGGAGTCTTCCAATGAAAGGTTGAAAAGGGTTATCCTTTCTGCGTCAAAGACCTTAAGAGCTCGTGACATTAGCAAAAGAATACAGACATTAGCAAGAATACAGAAAAGTACTAATTTGTACTAAAATAAAATAAACACAAAAATTGATAATCACGTTATTAAAGTAGCATTAGTACCACATACTTTAATAAAATATTTAATAGGCCTATAATAACTTCATCAGTTATCACAATGACTATTATTTACAGTGACGCATCAAATGAGGAATTTTGCACCAAACTACCATCACTATTCAATTTATTAAATAACCACTTTTTTTTACTTGACAAAAAAAAAACAGTTTTTAATTTATATACGAAACTATCATCTTTATAAATTAAAAAAAAAAAGCGCATACCTTTGCATTTCAATCTTTTATTTATATTTATTTTTATTCAAATTTTCCTGAAAAAAAGATTTCTTAAAGATTTTTTTACAGAATATGTGTCACGGATTTTATCAATTCATATTATTTTAAAAACACACCGGTAGAAAATTCCGAAGAAAATTCTTCCACAGCAATCCAAAAAAAATAAGTTAGAAAAGAGAGATCCACCAATTGAATTGCGATGAATATAATTGATATCTATTTTATTCAGTAGAAATTCATCAATTTATCTTATTAGGATTTAAAATTTATAATCTAATATAACAAAATATATAATGGTGATTGATTGATAATGTAAAATTATTTTACACGGTTAATCATATCATATTTTCTCTTTAAAAATATATAAAAAAATTGTTAAAAGTGATAGTTTGATATATTATTTGAAAATGGGTGGTATATTAGTGAAAGACTTTTATATGAGTGTCTCACTTACTGCTGAAAAAATCACGGGAATTAAAAAAGTTAGTTCGACTATTAAATTTATTGATTATTTTATATAATTTTACAAATTCATTTTTAAGAAAGAAAAATAATTAATGTATATATAACTATATTAATTGCAAAGTGCAAAAAAAAATATAATTAAGAGTATCTATAAAAAAAATAATTAATACACGTTGAAGATAATCTTATAAAAAAGACAAAAAGAAAATTTAACGAAATTTTAATAAAAGATAATCTTATCAAAATTTATGAGCGTTTGAGACATTTCTATTTAACTCAACGATTTATACTATAAAAATGTAATTGCACAAATAATTTTAAGGAAGAAAAATAAATATATTTGAGAGAATTTAAAATGATATGGTAAAAATTAATTATTTGGATAAAAAATATGAAAAATTATTAAAATTATGGTAATCTATAAATTGTTTTGTTAAAGTTAACTTTAAAAAATTTCAAATGACATATAAAAGTATATAATTTAAACTTTCTCTCTTATTTTATATATATTTTTTAATAGTAAAATTATATATTAATAATTATTGAAAATAAAGACTCCAACAAAGTAAAAAATTTTAGAAAGTACAAAATATATTTAACAAATATCACAAACACATAAGGAAAGGCAAAAAATATAACAAACACATGTGAAACATAAAAATAAAAGAGACGCCAGGACCACTAATAAATTCTAAAACCAAACATAAACTCTTAATCCTCTATTGGAAAAGAAAGAGGATAATGTTTTGAAGAGAATAAGAAAAAGAACATGAGTTCACCACATTCTACCTAAAAGTCATTTCCACGCTAGAAACAAATTTTTTTTTTCTTAATTACGTTCACGTTTTTTAAAGAAATTGAAGAATGATGTTATTATGAGCAATCAAAATAGACTAGATTACTGCATGTAAAATCATAGCAAAACCATCTATATTATTAGACCTACCACTTAAAGAGAGAAAAAAAAACTAAAAAAAGAAGTCTAAAGTCATTAGGGATAATCACTTTTTAGTTCAACCACTTAAAAATTATATATCACACAATTAAAGTTAAATCACATGTAACAAATAGATAAGAAGTCGAATGAATAAAACTTTCATACATAAGACAAAATATCCTATCAGGTCTGTAATACCCCAAATTTTACCCTAATATTAGTTGAATTATCTCGCATTCTGTTGCATTTTTGCATTTAACCAGTCACTAACAAGTTCGTGTAGTTGGTTGATTTTTGTAGGAAAATATCATGTGGCACGTTCTTTGGTTCATGAAAGGTAAAATGGTCATTTGTTTGCAGCCGGCTGTCAATTTACGAAATTTGAGTTGTAGTCAGGAAATCTGAGCCGTTGGATTGTTGATGTGATTCAGGGCCGAGGTGTAGTTGGAACTGTTCGATTGAGAAAGATTTGAGCTGTTCGAAAAAAAATCGATTCAAGTTAGTGGGCTGAAGTTAGCCGGAGAATACGATCATTTGTGTTTAATCAGACAGTTGGGTTTATTCCGAGAAAGTTGCTCATTTGAATGGCCGAAAGATTTCATCAGAAGTTATGTCGGGAATAGGATTAATCGGTTCCATTGGAATAACTAGGAATTAATAGAAAAAACGGTTTTTCATTTCAATTTTCATTTCCTATTTTAAAATAATTTCATCAATCATGTGTTATTTTTTCATTCATCATATTTCATTTTTTAAATTAATTTCATTGCATTTTTAAATCAATCATTGTTTCATTGTTTAAAGAAAAATCAATTTCATTTCTATTTCATTTTTAATTTTAGTCTCATTCCATTTTTAAATAATTTCATTTCATTTCTATTTTTCATTTTAAATTAATTTAATTTTTCTTTAATATTATTTTCATTCTATACATTTTTATGCTAAGTTTTAATTATTATTATTATTTGCACATAAAAAAATAAAAAAATAATAATAATGTTTTAAGAAAAAAATAAAGGATTTTTATTAGAAATAATAAGAATTCTTTACACAAAAAATAATAAATAAATAAATAGAATTATTAATTTCAATTTTATTTTTATTATTTAAAATTCTGTAATTATAACTAATATTAATTTAAGTTGAGCTCTAAAGTGGGCATTAGGTTAGAGTTAACCCTAATTTGTTACCTATATAAACATAAGTGATGGGAGAAAACTTCATGAACATCAACAAATCAAGAACATGTCATCAGAGGAAGAGGAGATTTTTTCGGAAGAACCCTAAAACGCTCGAATTCATCATCGGCCAAGCGCTACCGGCGAGCAAAAAGTCCCAACGGCCGAGGCTCAGTTCATTCAACATCATCGCCGTTACCGTAACCTTTCTTTTTCCTTTGATTTACAACATTTTACGATTTTTGTGTGTTGTTTTGTTCATTGATTGTAGATTAATGGGAAGAATAAATAGAAGAAGGAACCATTGACATGCAAGGATTGAAGGAGAGGAAAAGCTTCGATAGCCACCCATGGAGAAAACGGCGCCCCCGGCTAGAGAAGAAGGAGGCTAGTTAGGAACCCTAATGAAGCTAGCGGCATAAGCCTTTTTATTTACGTTTCATTTATTTTTGTATTTTATTATTCAATTGTTTATTTTTTTCATTTATATTAACCATGTGGTTTGTAATTAATAATGCGATTAAGTTTAGGTAAACTATTTAAACAAATAAACATAACGTAATTAGTTTTTTAAAATTAAGATCTTTCTAAAAAGTTTTTTTCAAAATTAAACTATTTTTTATTTAAAAACATATTTCTAAATAAAACAGTTTTTTTTAATTAAAATTTTTTTCCAATTAAAACCATTTTAAGTTAAAACCCATTTTCATCAATTAAACATTTCTTTAACATTTCTTAAACTTTTAAAAAAAAAAACATTTAGTATTTAAGTGAAAACATTTATTTTTAGTAATTACTAACAATTATGTTTTTTAAGAATTAAATTAACTTTTCTTTTTCAAAATTAAAAATAATTGTTTATTTTATTAATAAAAGTTTAAAAATTAAAATCAATTATTCTTTCTTAAATAAAAATTAAAAAAAAAAATAAAAATCTCCTAACCGATCCTGTTAACTGTTCATCTAGCTTTCATCGTCTCTCATTTGGCTTTGACTAGTAATCCTTTTAGTTTCCGTAGTATTTTTCATGGATGTAATTTATGTGAGGCTGTTCGTCGCAGTTATTTATTTTTTTGCATTTTTTGGGATTTGTAATTTATGTGAGTGATCGTCGCGATGCTTATTGTTTTACAGTTTTCTTTCTTTTCCGTACCTTTAATTCTGCCATGTAATAATTTGTCTTTTGCATATTTTTCACTGTAAATCACCTTCCGAAGGATTAGGTCTAACAATTTGACCACCGAGTCAATAGCCTTACCCTTTGAACATTTCAAAACCCTAATAGCTTAGGTGTCCCGCCGTGGACAAAATTACCCTTTACCCTAGCATTAGGTCAAAGAGTCGTCGTACTCTGTTTTTAGGGTTTCCCGCCGTGGAACATCTAATCAACCCTAATTTCATTTAACAAGTTCAACGTAAAAATAGGAGTTTCAAGACTCCACGTAAGTGTGTCCTTAAGATACGTTTACTCCCCTTGAAACCTTGACCACAGTCAAGAAGTTTCTAACCTCCCTTTCTAGGGGAACTACAATTACTCTGATTCCATTCCCGTCAGGATATGTAGGCACAAGATGCGACATCTTGCCGAGTAAACTTAGGACTAACCCCTTAGGTCTTTAGGTCACTTTATCCCTTAGTGCAGTATATATATCAAACAGATAATAAAATTAAAAAAGCATACTTTAAACAAAAGGTTCCTATAAAGTACTACAAAAGTTTAGGGTGCTAGTACCTTCCCTAAGCTTAACCAACCCCTTACCTAGGTCTCTCCCCGCATTGTGTTTACGATGCAAAAATAGGTTTTCCCTCTTTTGACCTTTTCCTTCGGATAAATCAAAGAGCGATTGTGAATTAAGAATTGTGATTCAGCGAGCGCCCAATGGTCCTGCCAATCAACAACCTAAGAAGCAAGCACCTCGTCAGAAAGCTCCTAATAAGAGACAATACAAGTCTTATCCTCCCATTCCGATGACTTTTACCGAGTTGTACCCCTCATTAGTGCAACAAGGTCTGGTTGTTACCCGAGCTTTGGGTCTACCTCTCAATCCTCCTCCTGTCAATTACAACGCCGCTGCTAATTGTTTATTTCATGAGGGTGAGCACGGTCATGATTTGGAGAAGTGTTGTGCTCCTAAGAACCTTGTCAGAGATTTGTTGGAAAAGAAGATTCTGTCTTTTGATGATCCTCAGCCGAAGGTCAAGACTCCTCTCAGGGTTTTCAACGTATCTCAGCCAGTTACTTCTCCTGTGAATCTGCCGAAGCCGGTAATAGTTCAGAAGCCCACTTTATTTCACTTCAGCATTCCTCAAGATGATGTGACCACAATCGACAAAGAGTCTGGGAAAGTTATTCTGAAAGACGATTTGAAGACTGATAAGGAAGTAATGACAGATCTAGCTGGGGCAATCAAGGTGGTTTGCAGTGATCATACTCCCCATGTCATTGAGGCTCCGCCAGAGGAAACCGCCACTACTATACGGCTTTGAATACAAAGACTTCATAAACACCTTTTGAAGGACTTTGAGACAGTTTCATTTTTGCTTATTTATATGTATTTTGTTTCTTTGATTAAGCATAATTAGCATGTACGAACTTTGTTTATTTTGATTAATTAATGCAATGCATGTTTGTCTTGAATAAATCCATTCGTTTCACTCACAAAAATATTTTTTCATAAACTTATAGTGCCAATTTTACCCGATCTCTTGCGCTGATAGAGAAGTAGGAGGAGGATGATGAACCAAAAACGTCAGATCTCTTGTCGTATACTTTTGATTGAAACCTGTTGAGGATGTAAGGCATTGTTTCAAATCTAAAAATTGGAGATATAAGGATGATCCCTCGTTACCCCCTTTGAGCCTTGAAGTAGGAGTTTTCTTCGTTTCCAAATAAAAACCCTCATCTTAACCTGGGGCAGGGTAGTTTCAGTTAAGCTGATCGAGCGCTTAGACCCTCGAAAAGGAGGAGCGAACCGTCGAGAATCTATCCTTGGAATCTTAAGAAGTCAAAATGCAACGACCATCCCTCTACTACCTAAAGAGTGGGGTAGTCACAAACTTTCAAAAGAGTCATACGACTTGTTCAAAAATAATATAATAGCCGCTAAGTTAAAACCCATGAAGGAGACTTAGGAAAAACTGGGGCATCCTGCTGGACTCCAATGCCAAATCCAAAGACGCCGTCCAGGCAAAAGTTAGGGAATAAAAGTAAAACAAGGGTACCTTAAAGAATCCTTAATAATGAGCAAAGTCGTGTGACCGATCGCCAAAAGAAAATAGGTGAGTGACTTCCATGTCCAAAGCCATTGATAAGTTCTCGACCATATCAAATTCGATTGAGATATGAGTGCTCGTATCCAGGTAACTGAATATAGGATTGGAGAACATCATGAAGAATGGGTGGGTAAAAATAACTTTGAGCCTTTATCCTTTGTTTCTTAAACCGTGAACCAAGCCACGATACAGCCATTAAAAGACTTAATTGAAGTAGGAATTCTTTTGAGAGCATACTCGACGAGATAACGTTTCCTGACTCTTACGAGCTATGCTCAATTTAATGTTGGTATTATAAAATTAAATTCATATCCTAACTAGTGATTTCAATCACGAGTTATGGTGATCTTTTTCAAAATAAAAATAAAAAAATTTCAAGACAAATATATTGTTGCATTGATAGTTTTAGGATTTGCATTTCACGCGTGTTGGTTTTGCCTGATATCTTAGAAACTTGCATATAGATGTCGTCCATGGAACTCAAAGATCCTGCTAAACAGGGGCAATTGGCTTCCAAGTATATTGTTGATGCAAGCCTGACTTTCTTGAGAGCTACTTCATGAAGATTCAGTCATGACACCGTCAATCTGAGCCAGAGTTTGAAAATAGTGGGGCAACCTGTCTCCATGTTCTCTGTAAAATCCTCTCGAGATGACTCTTCCTCACAAAGCAAGTACTCTGGGGCATGGTATATTTTTACAAAATGGAGACTACTACAAAGTCCATTAATCTCAAAACTAGCTTGTTTCACAACATTCTTCATACACCCGATGGATCTTACTTCCGGCGGTCTTCATTCCCTAGTAAATCTCATCATTGCAGAAACATGCCTAAACCTTCGCCTCAAAATAGTCCCCAGCGAGACTATAAGCTGACAACACTTTGAATCTAGCCAGTGATCTCCAAGACGGCGAATATTTTACCAGCGTCTTCCTAGTGACAGTCCCCAGCAAGACTTTAAGCTGACAACACTTTGGATTCATCCGATAAATCTCCAGTGACTCCCGATGTTGCATAGATCTTCTCGGTATCCTCCAAGTGATCCATGTTCTGGAAGACCTTCTCAGTGGAATCATCTGTTCCTCAAGGAAGTTGTCTTACTTTCCTCAAGGAATACTCTCCAGAAGATTGTCACATTCTCCCCAAGAAGTCAAGTTACTTTCCCAGGAATATCGGGTGAATTCTCCTCAGTAAGTTTGGTGAACTCTCCCTATGTAAGTTTGATACTTTATCCCCAGTCGGATGTACCTTTCCCCAGGAAGCCGAGGTACTATTCCCAGGAAGTTGCTACACTATCTCCATGAAGCTGCCTAGCTCCACACCTTCCCCATGCATCAGATATTTATTTTATCCCCGAAGGCCCTGATCTTAGGAGTTTTTCTTTGGCTGATTATGATTCATGATAGCAATCCCTCCAATGAAGTCATGATATCGTACTCTCCAACCAAGCCGTATCATATCCCCATATGGAAGTTGTGATACTGTATCCACAAGTGGTTGTTTTCTCCCCAGAGAAGGTTGAACCTTGGGCCAGAATTGGTTCTACCATCAAATTTTCCTATCTCAGATAGATGTACTGTTGTAGAGGTCGTCAGGGTATTGCTGTTGAGATGTTTATTTCATCTCATGTCTCCTGTCTCCTGTCTCGTCAGTTTTGTCAGCATAGGCATAAACATAAGCATGAGCATAAGCATACTCATTATATGACATTTTCATACACATTGACATACGCGTTAGCATTTGCATATTTTTCTATCCTTGTCATCCTTTGTTTGGGTTTGTCCGTTCTCTCCAAGTAGATCATCAGCCCTAAGCATAAAATACTCATTTGTTCTCAATTTCCCCATAGAGTTCAACCCTCGTGGATGACGATTATTTCAGTTATCTTTCCGCGCTAGGATAAGATAATCCCTATTTGAGTTCATTTCCTCAATAGAGTCTTGTTTGACAGTTCTTTCTAGCGCAATTCTAGATCGAACTTCGGTCTCGTCGGTCACCGAACATACCTGGACATCCATTTATTTTGCACTATCTGTCAAGAAAATCCTTTGCAACAACCGGTATGCGACTATTCTCACCAGAGAAGCCTATCATTATCACCTACATTACACTTTACAATTTATCGTCACACTCTACAATTGATCTTCTCATACAAGGAGCTCATTACCACATTACAATGATCTCGATGTTTGCCATCATCACAACCTTCTTCACAATTTACATTACAGTGATCTCGATGTTTGCCATCATCACAACCTTCTTCACAATTTACATTACAGTGACCTCGATGTTATCCATCATCACAACTTTCTTGACAATTTACATTACCTGCTATCTAGATGTTTGCCATCATCATGACTTTCTTTACAATTTACATTACCTGTTACCACCTCTACAAGCAGTTCTCACCTGAGAAGCTTATTATTGCAACTCTTGCAAATAAGTGATGTTTCTCGCCCGAGGAGCTTATCCTATATTCGTTATGACTTGCAGCAAGTGGCCATCTCCATCGAGCAGTTGGGCTTCCATTTTCCTTGTCATCTTGAGGTGCAGGGAGGTTTGAACCGATTCATATTCAGAAGAGCATAGATCTTGAAGTATGAAGAAGTTCGTTTACACTTTAGTAAAAGAAGGAGCGGAATCATATTCAGGAGAGCACAGATCTTGAAGTATGAAGAAGTTCGTTTACCCTTTAGTAAAAGAAGAAGCTGAATCATATTCAGGAGAGTACAGATCTTGAAGTATGAAGAAGTTTATTTTATCCTTTAGCAAAAGAAGAAACTGTATCATGTCCAAAGAGCACAGACCTGAGACGTGGAGAAGTTTATTTTATTAATCAATCTTTTATACAGTTTGGCATTTAAGTCCCTCCCAATGATAAATGGCAGTTCTCTCATTCGAGAAAGCTTATCAAGGCGTTTCACATTAAAGTCCATTTATTTTGTCATATAGCCGGTCTTACCCTGTATATTTTCTACGGATTCCCGAAAATTCCGTTCGATCCTGTCACGAGGGAATGTTTACAGAAGCTCGAATGTTATTCTTTGCTCAATGCTCCAGTGTTCTATTAATTGATCCTACAATCGTGTAGATCCAGTTATATATTTTTACCCTAGAATATCAGTCGGTCACGCCTGAACCTGTTGAACATTTACTCCTAGATATTCCCCAGTGGAGGCCGTCTCACCGGTGCCATCTCCGTTGAGGATCCCGTTCTTACCATTCCTTTTCTGAAAGTGACGATTGGTCGTATTCGCACCAGTTGACCATCGCTTTAGAACTCCCCGTATCGTGCTGTCACCCAGTGCGTCACA
This sequence comes from Lathyrus sativus, assembly GCA_963859935.3. Lineage (NCBI taxonomy): Eukaryota > Viridiplantae > Streptophyta > Magnoliopsida > Fabales > Fabaceae > Lathyrus > Lathyrus sativus. Next base: position 464,724,276 of record OZ012741.1, on the reverse strand, counting down.
TTCCCCAGTGTGTTTCCTCGTAGCGTCTGTCCCCTGTGTCATCGTGTCGTTTGCATCCTTACATTCTTTCATCCCAGCATGCGCATCATACAAAATTCATGGCATTGTCAGCATTAGTCTGTCCCGTTCTGTCCATAGCATTGCATAATCACTGCATCTAAGGGCAAAATTTTTAGTTATCTATATTTAAATCCCTTTCACCATGATTTCTCGAGCCTACGTCGCTCAAATCATCTGGTGAAGATATTTAAATAGGGGCAACTGTAATACCCCAAATTTTACCCTAAGATTAGTCGAATCATCTTGCATTCTGTTGCATTTTTGTATTTAACCAGTCACTAACAAGTTCGTGTAGTTGGTTGATTTTTGCAGGAAAATATCATGTGGCACGCTCTTTGGTTGATGAAAGGTAAAATGGTCATTTGTTTGCAGCCGACTGTCAATTTACGAAATTTGAGCTGTAGTCAGGAAATCTGAGCCGTTGGATTGTTGATGTGAGTCAGGGCCAAGGTGTAGTTGGAACTGTTCGATTGAGAAAGATTTGAGTTGTTCGAAAAAAACCGAATCAAGTTAGTGGGCTGAAGTTAGCCGGAGAATACGATCATTTGAGTTTAATCAGATAGTTGGGTTTATTACGAGAAAGTTGCTCATTTGAATGGCCGGAAGATTTCATCGGAAGTTATGTCGGGAATAGGATTAATCGGTTAAATTGGAATAACTAGGAATTAATAGAAAAAACGGTTTTTCATTTCAATTTTCATTTCCTATTTTAAATTAATTTCATCAATCATGTGTCATTTATTCATTTATCATATTTTATTTTTTAAATTAATTTCATTGCATTTTTAAATCAATCATTGTTTCATTGTTTAAAGAAAAATCAATTTCATTTCTATTTCATTTTTAATTTTAGTCTCATTCCATTTTTAAATAATTTCATTTCATTTCTATTTTTCATTTTAAATTAATTTAATTTTTATTTAATATTATTTTCATTCTATACATTTTTATGCTAAATTTTAATTTTTATTATTATTTGCACATCAAAAAAATAAAAAAATAATAATAATGTTTTAAGAAAAAAAATAAAGGATTTTTATTAGAAATAATAAGAATTCTTTACACAAAAAATAATAAATAAATAAATAGAATTATTAATTTCAATTTTATTTTAATTATTTAAAATTCTGTAATTATAACTAATATTAATTTAAGTTGGGCTCTAAAGTGGGCATTAGGTTAGAGTTAACCCTAATTTGTTACCTATATAGACATAAGTGATGGGAGAAAACTTCATGAACATCAGAAAATCAAGAACAGGTCATCAGAAGAAGAGGAGATTTTTTCGAAAGAACCCTAAAACGCTCGAATTCATCATCGGCCAAGCGCTACCGGCGAGCAAAAAGTCCCAACGGCCGAGGCTCAATTCATTCAACATCATCGCCGTTACCGTAACCTTTCTTTTTCCTTTGATTTATGGTATTTTACGATTTTTGTGTGTTGTTTTATTCATTGATTGTAGATTAATGGGAAGAATAAATAGAAGAAGGAACCATTGACATGCAAGGATTGAAGGAGAGGAAAAGCTTCGATAGCCACCCATGGAGAAAACGGCGCCGCCGGCTAGAGAAGAAGGAGGCCAGTTAGGAACCCTAATGAAGCTGGCAGCAGAAGCCTTTTTATTTACGTTTCATTTATTTTTGTATTTTATTATTCAATTGTTTATTTATTTTTTTCATTTATATTAACTATGTTGTTTGTAATTAATAATTCAATTAAGTTTAGGTAAGCTATTTCAACAAAAAAACATAACATAATTATATTTTAAAATTAAGATCTTTCTAAAAAAATTTTCAAAATTAAACCATTTTTTATTTAAAAACATATTTCTAAATAAAACAGTTTTTCTTAATTAAAGCTTTTTTCCAATTAAAACCACTTTAAGTTAAAATTCATTTTCATCAATTAAACATTTCTTAAACTTTTTTTTTTATTTTTTAAAACATTTAATATTTAAGTGAAAACATTTCTTTTTAGTAATTACTAACAATTATGTATTTTAAGAATTAAATTAACTTTTCTTTTAAAAATTAAAAATAATTGTTTATTTTATTAATAAAAGTTTAAAAATTAAAATTAATTATTCTTTCTTAAATAAAAATTCAAAAATAAAAAATAAAAATCTCCTAACTGTTCCTGTTAACTGTTCATCTAGCTTTCATCGTCTCTCGTTTGGCTTTGACTAGTAATCCTTTTAGTTTCCGTAGTATTTTTCACGGATGTAATTTATGCGAGGCTGTTCGTCGCAGTTATTTATTTTTTTGCATTTGTAATTTATGCGAGTGATCGTCGCGATGCTTATTGTTTTACAGCGTTCTTTCTTTTTCGTACCTTTAATTTTGCCATGTAAGAATTTGTCTTTTGCATATTTTTCGCCGTAAATCACCTTCCGAAGGATTAGGTCTAACAGTTTGACCGCCGAGTCAATTACCCTTTGAACATTTCAAAACCCTAATAACTTAGGTGTCCCGCTGTGGACGAAATTACCCTTTACCCTAGCATTAGCTCAAAGAGTCGTCGTACTCTGTTTTTAGGGTTTCCCGCCGTGGAACATCTAATCAACCATAATTTAACCCTAATTTCATTTAACAAGTTCAACGTAGAAATAGGAGTGTCAAGACTCCACGTAAGTGTGTCCTTAAGATACGTTTACTCCCCTTGAAAACTTGACCACAGTCAAGAAGTTTCTAACCTCCCTTTCGAGGGGAACTACAATTACTCTGATTCCATTCCCGTCAGGATATGTAGGCACAAGATGCGACATCTTGCTGAGTAAACTTAGGACTAACCCCTTAGGTCTTTAGGTCACTTTATCCCTTAATGCAGTATATATATCAAACAGATAATAAAATTAAAAAAGCATACTTTAAACAAAAGGTTCCTATAGAGTACTACAGAAGTTTAGGGTGCTAGTACCTTCCCTAAGCTTAACCAACCCCTTACCTAGGTCTCTCCCCGCATTGTGTTTACGATGCAAAAATAGGTTTTCCCTCTTTTGACCTTTTCCTTCGGATAAATCAAAGAGCGGTTGTGAATTAAGAATTGTGATTCAAGCTAATTAATAGTTTGATATCCTATTTCCACCACAACAGAAAATGGCGACTTTACTGGGAGCTATCTAATGTTTAAGGGTTTCCCCTATTTTTGTTTATTGCTTGATATTATTTTCATTAATTATTTATATATATTATTGTATGCTGTGGGGTTGTCTTTCTATTGTGAGATAAGTCCTAACCCGGACTTGAGTGACCTTATTATAGGATGGGGATATATTCAATGAGGCTTATAGGGAGTGAGTCCCGACCAAGCCGATTTGAGAATCACCACTCAATTGAGATCCTTCCATAAGATAGTTTAGTTGAACGAGTGCAGTCGTGAAAACTTTTACTATTTTTGGAAAGGGGTCTATGATATTGAGGACCGTAGTACCTTAACACCATCTTGGCCTTATATAGGACGTAGTGCGGGAACTATGTGGGAGTAGTTCTACAATGGTTGCTACGCGATACTACACTCAAAAGAGGTTCTCTTGAGAATATTATCGACCCCCGAGTCATTCGGAAAGATGATAATATTCGAAAGAAGGGCTGATGACTTTGGGAACTTTGTAGAACCTTGTTCGGCAGGTACAACTAACCTTAGTACATACCTTATGGTGATGGGTAGACCCTAACTCCTTGCACATACCTTTAACCTAGGACTTGTGAATATATATGCATTGCATCCATAAAACATTACATTGCATCAATTTCATGGAATTCAAACTTTACTTATGGATATTGCAGGATACCATGGATTACAATAGAAGAAAAACTTTGAAATATACTTTTAAAAGTCCTAAGCTAGATGACCTAAAGGAGCTAGGATCTTTAGTCCGAGATCGAGAAGGATTTTGTAACCAGTATGGAAGATTGTTATCTCTGTTGGAATGTAAAGTGAACAAAGGACTTCTCTCGGTTTTGTTACAATTCTACGATCCTGACTACCATTGCTTCACATTTCCCGACTATCAGTTATTACCTACTTTGGAAGAGTATTCTCAGCTTTTAGGGTTGTCTATTATGGATAAGACTCCTTTCCCTTTCTTGGAGAAGGACCCTAAAGAACAGGATATTGCTAAAGCCACATGTTTGAAGGTATCTGACATTAAGGAGAATATGACTCATAGGGGTGAGATCTTTGGGTTACCTACAAAGTTCCTAATCAAGAAGGCCCAACATTATGCCGATCATTTGAGTATTCCTACCTTTGAGACGATCTTTGCCTTGCTTATCTATGGAGTTTTGCTTTTCCCTAGTTTGGAAGGATTTGTGGACCTTAATGCCATCAAGATCTTCATGCGAAGGAATCCAGTACCAACCTTATTGGGAAATACCTATCATTTTGTACATCTCCAAAACCTTCATGGTGGAGGGATGATTACTTGTTGCGTACCCTTACTTTACAAGTGGTTTATTTCGCACTTGCCTAAGTCTGGTCCTTTTTGGAGTCCCACCCAAGGACGTTGGTCGCAAAGAGTTATGGCTTTAACTCACTCTGATATTGATTGGTACAACCGTATGTATGATGGAATATTACTCATTGATGGTTGTAGAGATTTTGCTAACATGCCCTTACTCGGTTTCAATGGTGGAATAAGCTATAATCCAGTCCTAGCTCGCCGACAGTTAGGGTATCCTTTGAAGGAACCGCCTAAAGGTATCTATGTAGATAAGATCTTCTTCGAAGATAATAAAGAACTTCAAGAACAGATTATATCCTCTTGGAAACATCCGCATAGGAAAGGACGAGAAAGTTTGGGTAGGCCGAATTGTGTTTCTATGGAGCCATACCTTCAGTGGGTTCGAGAAAGAGCTATCAAGTTAAAAATGCCTTATCAGCGTCAAGATCCTCTACCTCCAAGAGAGGAACCTATTCAGTATTTCATGACCGAAGCTGAGACTTTGAAGATTGCTTTGGAGAAATCACAACACGAAACCGAAGCATGGAAGAACAAATACCATGTGATGGTCAGTGAATATGATGAACTTCAGAGGCAGCTTCAATTGAAGGATGAAGAAGTACTCTCTGTCAAAAAGAGAAGACTCTACGAGGATTTATTTTCCTCCGATTCTCCGCCTGCTCGCCGAAGTTGTGGATGATGTTTCTTTAGGGTCATTATTTAGCCTTTTTTCATTAAAGACTTTATATTTATTTGTAATCCAATTTTTCAATTAATAAAAATTTCTTTGTTATTCTGCAATATTCGTAAATAATTGAATTCCATGAATCATTTCATTCACATTTTGCATCTTAGCATCATACTTTGCATTTCGTGTGTCTCCCGGTTTCTTATTCTCGGTTCTCCCGCCTTCCAGTTTCGTCACCCTGGGTCCTCCGCATCAGTACAATACTAGAGCCCAAGCTCGAAAAAAGATGGAAGAGCAAGCTCAAGATATCGACCGTATCAGCCATGAACTTGAAGATCTTCGGGGAAGTGTGGGACAGATTATGGAGATGCTACAAGCTCTTAATGTGAAGATGGATACTCGATCTACTATTGTTTTTGAGAGTACCAATACTATTGTGGATCCTTAACCGATTGTTACTGTCAAGAATATACCGCCTCAGGGTCATCAATCCAGTTCAGTGCCTTCTACTATGGCTCAACCAGTTCGACGAGTTACTCCTTCAAAGTGCAAAACGCCGAGCTTTAACCATTATAAAGGATCTACACATCAGAGGAATCGCTTGATGGCTACTCATCAATCTTGGAAACCTCAGCAGAATTATGCTCAAGGTTATCCAGTTCAGTATGCTCCACAAGCCTATGTAGCTACTGTTGCACCTCCCTTCAATCAACAGTTTCCTATATATCAGCCTGTGCAACTGGCTCCGGTCTATCAGCCTCCAGTTTATCAACAACCTCATGTTTATCAGCCTACATAGACTCCTGTTAACTGTCAGCGAGCGCCCAATGCTCCTGCCAATCAACAGCCTAAGAAGCAAGCACCTCGTCAGAAAGCTCCTAATAAGAGACAGTACAAGTCTTATCCTCCCATTCCGATGACTTTTACCGAGTTGTACCCCTCATTAGTGCAACAAGGTCTGGTTGTTACCCGAGCTTTGGGTCCACCTCCCAATCCTCCTCCTGTCAATTACAACGTCGCTGCTCATTGTTTATTTCATGAGGGTGAACACGGTCATGATTTGGAGAATTGTTGTGCTCCTAAGAACCTTGTCAGAGATTTGTTGGAAAAGAAGATTCTGTCTTTTGATGATCCTCAGCTGAAGGTCAAGACTCCTCTCAGGGTTTTCAACGTATCTCAGCCAGTTACTTCTCCTGTGAATCTGCCGAAGCCGGTAATAGTTCAGAAGCCCACTCCATTTCACTTCAGCATTCCTCAAGATGATGTGACCACAATCGACAAAGAGTCTGGGAAAGTCATTCTGAAAGAAGATTTGAAGACTGATAAGGAAGTAATGACAGATCTAGCTGGGGCAATCAAGGTGGTTTGCAGTGATCATACTCCCCATGTCATTGAGGCTCCGCCAGAGGAAACCACCACTACTATACGACTTTGAATACAAAGACTTCATAAACACCTTTTGAAGGACTTTGAGACAGTTTCATTTTTGCTTATTTACATGTATTTTATTTCTTTGATTAAGCATAATTAGCATGTGCGAACTTTGTTTATTTTGATTAATTAATGCAATGCATGTTTGTCTTGAATAAATCCATTCGTTTCACTCACAAAAATATTTTTTCATAAACTTATAATGCCAATTTTACCCGATCTCTTGCGCTGATAGAGAAGTAGGAGGAGGATGATGAACCAAAAACGTCAGATCTCTTGTCGTATACTTTTGATTGAAACCTGTTGAGGATGTAAGGCATTGTTTCAAATCTAAAAATTGGAGATATAAGGATGATCCCTCGTTACCCCCTTTGAGCCTTGAAGTAGGAGTTTTCTTCGTTTCCAAATAAAAACCCTCATCTTAACCTGGGGCAGGGTAGTTTCAGTTAAGCTGATCGAGCGCTTAGACCCTCGAAAAGGAGGAGCGAACCGTCGAGAATCTATCCTTGGAATCTTAAGAAGTCAAAATGCAATGACCATCCCTCTACTACCTAAAGAGTGGGGCAGTCACAAACTTTCAAAAGAGTCATACGACTTGTTCAAAAATAATATAATAGTCGCTAAGTTAAAACCTATGAAGGAGACTTAGGAAAAATTGGGGCATCCCGCTGGACTTCAATGCCAAATCCAAAGACGCCGTCCAGGCAAAAGTTAGGGAATAAAAGCAAAACGAGGGTACCTTAAAGAATCCTTAATAATGAGCAAAGTCGTGTGACCGATCGCCAAAAGAAAATAGGTGAGTGACTTCCATGTCCAAAGCCATTGATAAGTTCTCGACCATATCAAATTCGATTGAGATATGAGTGCTCGTATCCAGGTAACTGAATATAGGATTGGAGAACATCATGAAGAATGGGTGGGTAAAAATAACTTTGAGCCTTTATCCTTTGTTTCTTAAACCGTGAACCAAGCCACGATACAGCCATTAAAAGACCTAATTGAAGTAGGAATTCTTTTGAGAGCATACTCGACGAGATAACGTTTCCTGACTCTTACGAGCTATGCTCAATTTAATGTTGGTATTATAAAATTAAATCCATATCCTAACTAGTGATTTCAATCACGAGTTATGGTGATCTTTTTCAAAATAAAAATAAAAAAATTTCAAGACAAATATATTGTTGCATTGATAGTTTCAGGATTTGCATTTCACGCGTGTTGGTTTTGCCTGATATCTTAGAAACTTGCATATAGATGTCGTCCATGGAACTCGAAGATCCTGCTAAACAGGGGCAGTTGGCTTCCAAGTATATTGTTGATGCAAGCCTGACTTTCTTGAGAGCTACTTCATGAAGATTCAGTCATGACACCGTCAATCTGAGCCAGAGTTTGAAAACAGTGGGGCAACCTGTCTCCATATTCTCTGTAAAATCCTCTCGAGATGACTCTTCCTCACAAAGCAAGTACTCTGGGGCATGGTATATTTTTTCAAAATGGCAACTACTACAAAGTCCATTAATCTCAAAACTAGCTTGTTTCACAACATTCTTCATACACCCGATGGATCTTACTCCCGACGGTCTTCATTCCCTAGTAAATCTCATCATTGCAGAAACATGCCTAAACCTTCGCCTCAAAATAGTCCCCAGCGAGACTATAAGCTGACAACACTTTGAATCTAGCCAGTGATCTCCAAGACGGAGAATATTTTACCATTGTCTTCCTAGTGACAGTCCCCAGCGAGACTTTAAGATGACAACACTCTGGATTCATCCGATAAATCTCCAGTGACTCCCGATGCTGCATAGATCTTCTCGGTATCCTCCAAGTGATCCATGTTCTGGAAGACCTTCTCAGTGGAATCATCTGTTCCTCAGGGAAGTTGTCTTACTTTCCTCAAGGAATACTCTCCAGAATATTGTCGCATTCTCCCCAAGAAGTCAAGTTTCTTTCCCAAGAATATCGGGTGAATTCTCCTCAGTAAGTTTGGTGAACTCTCCCTATGGAAGTTTGATACTTTATCCCCAGTCGGATGTACCTTTCCCCAGGAAGCCGAGGTACTATTCCCAGGAAGTTGCTACACTATCTCCATGAAGCTGCCTAGCTCCACACCTTCCCCATGCATCAGATATTTATTTTATCCCCGAAGGCCCTGATCCTAAGAGTTTTTCTTTGGCTGATTATGATTCATGATAGCAATCCCTCCAGTGAAGTCATGATATCGTACTCTCCAACCAAGCCGTATCGTATCCCCATATGGAAGTTGTGATACTGTATCCACAAGTGGTTGTTTTCTCCCCAGAGAAGGTTGAACCTTGGGCCAGAATAGGTTCTACCATCAAATTTTCCTATCTCTGATAGATGTACTGTTGTAGAGGTCGTCAGGGTATTGCTGTCGAGATGTTTATTTCATCTCATGTCTCCTGTCTCCTGTCTCGTCAGTTTTGTCAGCATAGGCATAAACATAAGCATGAGCATAAGCATACTCATTATATGACATTTTCATACACATTGACATACGCGTTAGCATTTGCATGTTTTGCTATCCTTGTCATCCTTTGTCTGGGTTTGTCCGTTCTCTCCAAGTAGATCGTCATCCCTAAGCATAAAATACTCATTTGTTCTCAATTTCCCCACAGAGTTCAACCCTCGTGGATGACGGTTATTTCAGTTATCTATCCGCGCTAGGATAAGATAATCCCTATTTGAGTTCATTTCCTCAATAGAGTCTTGTTTGACAGTTCTTTCTAGCCCAATTCTAGATCGAACTTCGGTCCCGTCGGTCACCGAACATACCTGGACGTGCATTTATTTTGCACTATCTGTCAAGAAAATCCTTTGCAACAACCGGTATGCGACTATTCTCACCAGAGAAGCCTATCATTATCACCTAAATTACACTTTACAATTTATCGTCACATTCTACAATTGATTTTCTCATACAAGGAGCTCATTACCACATTACAGTGATCTCGATGTTTGCCATCATCACAACCTTCTTCACAATTTACATTACAGTGATCTCGATGTTTGCCATCATCACAACCTTCTTCATAATTTACATTATAGTGATCTCGATGTTTGCCATCATCACAACCTTCTTGACAATTTACATTACCTGTTATCTAGATATTTGCCATCATCACGACTTTCTTTACAATTTACATTACCTGTCACCACCTCTACAAGCAGTTCTCACCTGTGAAGCTTATTATTGCCACTCTTGCAAATAAGCAGCGTTTCTCGCCCGAGGAGCTTATCCTATATTCGTTATGACTTGCAGCAAGTGGCCATCTCCATCGAGCAGCTGGGCTTCCATTTTCCTTATCATCTTGAAGTGCGGGGAGGTTTGAACCAATTCATATTCAGGAGAGCATAGATCTTGAAGTATGAAGATGTTCGTTTACCCTTTAGTAAAAGAAGGAGCAAAATCATATTCAGGAGAGCACAGATATTGAAGTATGAAGAAGTTCGTTTACCCTTTAGTAAAAGAAGAAGCTGAATCATATTCAGGAGAGCACAGATCTTGAAGTATGAAGAAGTTTATTTTATCCTTTAGCAAAAGAAGAAACCGTATCATGTCCAGGGAGCACAGACCTGAGACGTGGAGAAGTTTATTTTATCAATCAATCTTTTATCCAGTTTGGCATTTAAGTCCCTCCCAACGATAAGTGGCAGTTCTCTCTTTCGAGAAAGCTTATCAGGTTTCCCATTAAAGTCCATTTATTTTGGCATACAGCCGGTCTTACCCTGTATATTTTCTATGGATTCCCGAACATTCCGTTCGATCCTGTCACGAGGGAATGTTTACAGAAGCTCGGATGTTATTCTTTGCTCAATGCTCAAGCATTCTATTAATCGATCCTACAATCGTGTAGATCCAGTTATATATTTTTACCCTAGAATATCAACCAGTCACGCCTGAACCTGTTGAACATTTACTCCTAGATATTCCCTAGTGGAGGCCGTCTCACCGATGCCATCTCCGTTGAGGATCCCGTTCTTACCATTCCTTTTCTGAAAGTGACGATTGGTCGTATTCGCACCAGTTGACCATCACTTTAGAACTCCCCGTATTGTGTTGTCACCCAGTGCGTCACATTCCCTAGTGTGTTTCCTCGTAGCGTCTATCCCCTGTGTCGTCGTGTCGTTTGCATCCTTACATTCTTTCATCCCAGCATACACATCATACAAAATTCATGGCATTGTCAGCATTAGCCCGTCCCGTTCTGTCCATAGCATTGCATAATCACTGCATCTAAGGGTAAAATTTTTGGTTATCTATATTTAAATCCCTTTCACCATGATTTCTCGAGCCTACGTCGCTCAAATCATCCGGTGAAGCTATTTAAATAGGGGCAACTGTAATACCCCAAATTTTACCCTAAGATTAGTCGAATCATCTCGCATTCTGTTGCATTTTTGCATTTAACCAGTCACTAACAAGCTCGTGTAGTTGGTTGATTTTTGCAGGAAAATATCATGTGGCACGCTCTTTGGTTCATGAAAGGTAAAATGGTTATTTGTTTGCAGTCGGTTGTCAATTTACGAAATTTGAGTTGTAGTCAGGAAATCTGAGTCGTTGGATTGTTGATGTGAGTCAAGGTCGAGGTGTAGTTAGAACTGTTCGATTGAGAAAGATTTGAGTTGTTCGAAAACAAATCGATTCAAGTTAGTGGGCTGAAGTTAGCCGGAGAATACGATCATTTGAGTTTAATCAGACAGTTGGGTTTATTCTGAGAAAGTTGCTCATTTGAATGGCCGGAAGATTTCATCGGAAGTTATGTCGAGAATAGGATTAATCGGTTAAATTGCAATAACTAGGAATTAATAGAAAAAACGGTTTTTCATTTCAATTTTTATTTCCTATTTTAAATTAATTTCATCAATCATGTGTCATTTTTTCATTCATCATATTTCATTTTTTAAATTAATTTCATTGCATTTTTAAATCAATCATTGTTTTATTGTTTAAAGAAAAATCAATTCCATTTCTATTTCATTTTTAATTTTAATCTCATTTCATTTTTAAATAATTTCATTTCATTTCTATTTTTTATTTTAAATTAATTTCATTTTTCTTTAATATTATTTTCATTTTATACATTTTTATGCTAAGTTTTAATTTTTATTATTATTTACACATCAAAAAATAAAAAAATAATAATAATGTTTTAAGAAAAAAATAAAGGATTTTTATTAGAAATAATAAGAATTCTTTACACAAAAAATAATAAATAAATAAATAGAATTATTAATTTCAATTTTATTTTAATTATTTAAAATTCTGTAATTATAACTAATATTAATTTAAGTTGAGCTCTAAAGTGGGCATTAGGTTAGAGTTAACCCTAATTTGTTACCTATATAAACATAAGTGATGGGAGAAAACTTCATGAACATCAGAAAATCAAGAACATGTCATTAGAGGAAGAGGAGATTTTTTCGGAAGAACCCTAAAACGCTCGAATTCATCATCGGCCAAGCTCAGTTCATTCAACATCATCGTCGTTACCGTAACCTTTCTTTTTCCTTTGATTTACGGCATTTTACGATTTTTGTGTGTTGTTTTGTTCATTGATTGTAGATTAATGGGAAGAATAAATAGAAGAAGGAACCATTGACATGCAAGGATTGAAGGAGAGGAAAAGTTTCGATAGCCACCCATGGAGAAAACGGCGCCGCCGGCTAGAGAAGAAGGAGGCCAGTTAGGAACCCTAATGAAGCTCGCGGCATAAGCCTTTTTATTTACGTTTCATTTATTTTTTTATTTTTTTATTCAATTGTTTATTTTTTTCATTTATATTAACTATGTGGTTTGTAATTAATAATGCAATTAAGTTTAGGTAAGATATTTCAACAAAAAAAACATAACGTAATTAGTTTTTTAAAATTAAGATCTTTCTAAAAAGTTTTTTTTTTAAATTAAACCATTTTTTATTTAAAAACATATTTCTAAATAAAACAGTTTTTCTTAATTAAAGCTTTTTTCCAATTAAAACCATTTTAAGTTAAAACCCATTTTCATCAATTAAACATTTCTTAAACTTTTTTTTTTAAAAAAACATTTAATATTTTAGTGAAAACATTTCTTTTTAGTAGTTACTAACAATTATGTTTTTTAAGAATTAAATTAACTTTTCTTTTCAAAATTAAAATTAATTGTTTATTTTATTAATAAAAGTTTAAAAATTAAAATTAATTATTCTTTCTTAAATAAAAATTCAAAAAAAAAAATATCCTAACCGTTCCTGTTAACTGTTCATCTAGCTTTCATCGTCTCTCGTTTGGCTTTGACTAGTAATCCTTTTAGTTTCCGTAGTATTTTTCATGGATGTAATTTATGTGAGGCTGTTTGTAACACCCTTCTTAACCCCACGGAAAACATATGAATAATCAGAGTAAATTTACATGCATTTACAAAAGGGCGTCACACATAAATTTTCAAAACCTCAAAACCACCTGTCATGCTCATTAACACTTCAATAAATAATTATGCTTTTCAAAATTTCACTTTGCATGTAGCAGCAGATTCATTAATATTATAATTTTCATAAAAGAAGCATTTATGTTCACCACATAAATCAACATCACTCAGACACTGAGGCCAATATCATATTATTTCGATAATCACGAAAACATAGTATATTTCTAAAACATAAACCAAACGATCCTAGTGTTACATGACCAGAGCATGACTTAACCCAACTTAACTAAACATTAAACAGCTACACCATTAGCGACTCCGCAACTATAGGCAGTACTACTCCTTGATACCTGCACGATGTCATGTAGGACATCATTCCAGCAGAAGGGTGAGAAATATTATCATAATAACAATGCATATAATCATATATGTATACACAAGCATAAAATGCATACAATTCCATATTTCTCACCACATCACATTACAACTCGTCATGTACATCATAATACATATATTCTTCAAATATGGATAATCACCAAGCATGTTTCATCATACACACATCTATAATCCTCAATTCAACAATTCAAACACATATGCATTCATTCTACCCCAGTGAGTACGGCCATAACACTATACCTTACTAGGAACAACATCATGTCATTCTACCCCAGTGAGTACGAGTCTTACATATATATATATATATATATATATATATATATATATATATATATATATATATATATATATATATATATATATATATATATATATATATATATATATATATATATATATATATATATATATATATATATATATATATATATATATATATATATATATATATATATAATTTCATCGTTCCACATAAACATACGCATATATTGTTTATTCACCCATTCACAATTACACATTCACAACTCTTAAATCAACAGTTAATACTCCTAAGCATACTTTCGCACAATAACCACGTATTCGCAATTCTCAATTACACAAATCATGCACATATCTATAATTTCAATTAATCCACATAAACATACACAATATGTTTATTTCATCACCAATTCACATAAACATCTACATTCATGTTTATTTCACCAATGCATCATATAAAGATGATAAATGCAACTAATAGAGACCGACTCACGACTCTATGCAGATGCAAATGCGGTACCGACTCGTTCAGCAGGTTCAATTGAAGAACCAAATGGAACCATCGCTCGTTACCGAAGTAACTCCCCGTCGGGCCTACGATGTTCACCCATCGCTCACACCCCACATGGACACACGATGTTTCAGGATTGCTCACACCCCACACGGGCGCACATTCCGATTGCTCACACCCTACAAGGGCACACAATCATTCTGCAGATTCTATGCAGAATCAAATATAAATCATCGCATCATACGAGGTTTCTGCAGATCCTACACGGGATCAAATATAAAGCATCGCTCACACCCCACAAGGGAACACGAGGTTTCTGCAGATCCTACGCGGGATCAGACACACAAGAATGTAATCATGATGCTTCACATGCAAAACGACTCAATACACTCTTGAAATGCATACATGTTCACAAACACACTCATACATCATTCACATCATACAAGTACATACAATTATGCACATTCTTATCAATCTTATCATGCATTTCCATTCAATTCAAACAAATGCACAAAATTGCCAAACGACCATATTTATTAAGCAATGCACACATTTTCACAATTATGTTCTCATGCATTATTCACATATAATCTCATACAATCAACATGAAATTCACCACATCGCGCCAAACAGAAACGAACACAATCACATCCATCATGCACTCTTAACTTATTTAAACAATGCAAGTATTGTCAAAATACCTCATTTCATAATCAATTATACAATCTAGAATTCATGCCTTACGACTACCCACAACATATCCTATCACAATAGTACACAAACTATTCATTTCAGATAATAATTAAACATAATCGAACCAAGAATTCAACCCTTGGGTGGAAACCACAGGAACTAGAAAAATGTTGTCACATTCTCCACCCTTCGCCTGGCGAAGCCATTGGCGAATGCTCGCTATCTCGTTCGCCTGGCGAACTTGCTGGCGAACATAGTCAGTAGCTACTTGAAGTGTTCGCTACCATTCACTACCATACTCGCCTGGCGAACCTTCGCCACTCCCCTTCGCCTGGCGAACTTGCCAGCGAAGACTAACTTTCGCTTCTGACTTGGTTCGCTGCCCACTCACTGGGCTTCGCCTGGCGAAGCTTCGCTACCGCTCGCTTGGCGAATGCTGGCGAACCTGCAAAATCAGAAATCCCTAACTGTTCCAAAATCACCAAATCCTCACAAACTGACCGATTCAATTCCAATCAATCCCAGTAGCCTTAGCCCAACATTACCTGACTAAACTACTCTGTTTATTCCCGATTCTAACCGTTAAAACGTCATTTCTACCAATTAAACTCATTCTGCCCTAAGATGGAAAATGAGTAAAACTCCAACAAATCCATACACACACACACACACATACATGATCATAAACATTGGTAGAATAACAACATTTCACACCCTTACCTTGATTAATCAAAGCTAGAAGCGGATCTTGAAGATTTTCCAAGTTTTCCACTTTTCTTTCCTTTTTCTCTTCTCCTTCTTTCTTTCTCTTCTTTTTCCCTCTATCTTTTTTTCCATCCTTTCCTTTTCTCTCTATTTCCTTTTATATGTCTTTTTATTTTCTTTTCATCATAATTCTTTTCTCAAAATACCTACCAATTCATTTTCTCATAAAATATCTCATCTTATCATTAATAAGGAATACCTCAAATATCCTCCAACTTAATTTCCCAAAACACTATTAATGATAAAATAGCATAACGTATTACCACAATAATAAATGAAATAATGATCACCCAATAATTCAAATAATTAACCATTAAAAATTGGGCTGTTACACTGTTCGTCGCAGTTATTTATTTTTTTTGCATTTTTTGGGATTTGTAATCTATGCGAGTGATCGTCGCGATGCTTATTGTTTTACAGCTTTCTTTCATTTTCGTACCTTTAATTCTGCCATGTAATAATTTGTCTTTTGCCTATTTTTCACCGTAAATCACCTTCCGAAGGATTAGGTCTAACAGTTTGACCGCCGAGTTAATAGCCTTACCCTTTGAACATTTCAAAATCCTAATAGCTTAGGTGTCCCGCCGTGGACAAAATTACCCTTTACCCTAGCATTAGGTCAAAGAGTCGCCGTACTCTGTTTTTAGGGTTTCCTGCCGTGGAACATCTAATCAACCCTAATTTAACCCTAATTTCATTTAACAAGTTCAACGTAGAAATAGGAGTTTCAAGACTCCACGTAAGTGTGTCCTTAAGATACGTTTACTCCCCTTGAAACCTTGACCACAATCAAGAAGTTTCTAACCTCCCTTTCGAGGGGAACTACAATTACTCTGATTCCATTCCCGTCAGGATATGTAGGCACAAGATGCGACATCTTTCCGAGTAAACTTAGGACTAACCCCTTAGGTCTTTAGGTCACTTTATCCCTTAGTGCAGTATATATATATCAAACAGATAATAAAATTAAAAAAACATACTTTAAACAAAAGGTTCCTGTAGAGTACTACAAAAGTTTAGGGTGCTAGTACCTTCCCTAAGCTTAACCAACCCCTTACCTAGGTCTCTCTCCATAATGTGTTTACGATGCAAAAATAGGTTTTCCCTCTTTTGACCTTTTCCTTCGGATAAATCAAAGAGCGGTTGTGAATTAAGAATTGTGATTCAAGCTAATTAATAGTTTGATATCCTATTTCCACCACAACAAGGTCATCAATCACCTTTTATATAAGCAAATTCTCTTTAGAAAGAAATTTATCTTTTAATAATTGTGAAGAAAACATCACCACCTTAGAGAGGCGCCAACTAACCAAAATGATTGGCAAGGTTAAATTCTCAATTCGGGAAGCAGAGCGGAATAAATCAAAATATCTATTTGAACTTAAGAATCGTAGTAATAGAGACAATGTCATCTCGAACATATTTCCAACTCTACTTAGTTCTTTCTTGATTTTAACTGAGTCCTCGATTAAATATTTATTATCGACAAAGGCAATGTGTATTACCTTAATAAATCGAAAAATGTTATTGTTAAATAACTAGAATGATGGAATAATGACGTGGTTGTCCATGCTAAACCCGACCACCTAGCTACCCAAATGTCTATCTCATTAATATATCAAGTTGATTTAGTAGCAATACCAAGCACTTGCAGGTGTCCTTAGATTAAAGATATCTAACTTTATCAGTTGTTGGTTTTTCTATGTATTTTGATTTGTAGCTGTGTTTTTTCTCCTCCTCTTTAGTAGTTGGCACTAGATTGATGTTAGCTTCTTGTTTGACTTTTTATTAATTTTAGTCTCAATATTGATATTCCTTGTGCATCTTTTCGAAATTCCCTTCTAAAGAGGTGATAAAACGGGTTGTGGCCCACCGAGTTGGTCCGCACACCTACAAAAAAATGGCGGGTTGTTTTGGAATTTTGGGAATGCAAACCTGCCACAGTCCGTCCTGTGTACCTACTTACCCGCCACAGCCCGTCCCACGCACCTGTCTCGCTAGCCCGCGAGCCACTGTCTATTTTGCCACCCCTAGTTTCAACTTGTCACGCACATAAAAATCCTATAGCATCAATGCAATGATATAATTAGGTTGATAATTAAGTTTATCACGTGAAAAGAAGTCAATATCTATGCATTAAGATAACATGTGTTGATTGTAATTAATTTGTTCATAAATTTTTTCTACTTTTCATTTATTGTTAGGTAATGTGTTGATTGTAATTGATTTGTTGATAATTTTTTTATACTTTCCATTTATTGTTAGGTATGTTATTTTATAAACTAAGAATAGATTTAACAAATGAAATATGACCTTACTTGTGATTAGAAGTAAATCGTTGGCCAGCAACACGTCGTGCTCTCCAACGTCAGGTGAGGAAAAAAAAGGATGTACCTACAAGGCACTCTGATGCTAAAGTTAGTTCAGAGTGAAAGAAGGCAAATACCGAGGTTAAGGAGTAAAAATTTAGCCTACCAGACCCTTCTGCATAAGAGGGTATTTATAATGCCCCTTGCATTGGAGAAACAGTCTCCGTTATGGCCTGGGTTTTCAGGCGCATAACAGATGACTGCTAGGATTTCTATGTGAATGTAGGGATGACCGGCTAGTGGTCATCATTCTGGGTCAACTGCCCCGCAATCTTTAAATAGTGAGTGAAATTGTCCGTTACGGAGGGCAAAACTGCTCCGCGAAGTGTGTCGGTCAGTTGATGACGTGTCTTCGAGTGAGGAGCATGTGGAGAACGTGGTTTCCAACAGTCCCAATGAATTATTACAACATTTAGGTCATCCTCGACACTGCATTAGATTGGACCGTACACGACATTAGATTGGACCGTACACGACAGTGGATACATATCCAATCATAACAAAATCCCTTTCAAACAATGAATTTTAAGTTTGTTCATTTAGTGTATAAAAAGAATTATTAATAAACAAAAAAAATATAAATTTTCCTGGTATTTCAAGCGGTATCAAAACACCGAATTTTGGTTAAGTAAGAAAAAATAAATCTAAAATTCATTTTTAATATTTATTTGAAATTATTATTTCGTCACTTCAAAAGATTCATTCCGGTTATATCTAAGTCATCAAATTATTTATATAAAAATAAACGAAAAATATAATTTAAATATAACAAAAATTTATTAATTTTAAAAAACAAATTGGTGGATAAGTCCACCGTTTGCCAGCCCGTCACTTTGGTGTATTGGCTAGATTTTTAGGCCTAAGACGTGGCAGACGTCCGTTTTGCCATCAACAATACCAAGCATTATATAAATAGCCTCCATATGATACGATTTCATCACATATTCAAAATATGGCTTCCAAACCTGGTATCCTTACAGATTGGCCTTGGAAACCTCTTGGGAGCTTCAAGGTTTTTTTACTTCATTTAAAACAATCTCTTCCCCTGTTAACATTGGTCATGGTTTTAGCATTTATTTTAAAGCAATTTAATCTTTTGAGTTTGACTAACATTATTAGTTTTATGTCTTTGTGATTCCTAAGTTCGTGATTATAAGCCCGTGGATTGCTCATAGCATATACTCTTTCATATGGCTTGAAAGAGACCCAACATACTACCTCATCTTCCCTTATATGTTGATCAGAATGCTACACAACCAGATTTGGATTTCAATCTCACGCTATCAAACTGCTAAAGGCAAAGGCAGAATTGTTGACAAAGGCCTCGAATTCGAACAAGTCGATAGAGAATCCAATTGGTGCCTTATATTAAATTTTCCGTTTAACTATTTTTCTTTCTTAGGTAACTGTTATGATTTTGATTGTGTGTCATTTGCAGGGATGATCAAATACTGTTGACGGCACTTATACTATATATGACGTACACGATCTTCCCTATTGCTGCAAACTTACCATGGTGGAGAGGTGATGGTGTGATTCTTACCACTATCTTGCACGCTGGACCAGTGGAGTTCTTATACTACTGGCTACATAGAGCACTTCATCATCATTATCTATATTCTCGATATCATTCTCATCATCATTCTTCAATTGTTACTCAGCCTATTACTGGTATCTAACATTTTCCCCTCATTTTTGCATGCTTGATATATGGCTATCTGCTGTGATAACTTCTGTTATTGTTGTTGTTTTTTATGACAGCTGTGATACACCCATTTGCTGAGGTGCTGGCATATGTTGTGCTTTTTCTTATCCCATTATCGACAACATTGTTCCTAAATAAATCATCTGTGGTTGCAATGTATGGCTATATCTTTTACATTGATTTTATGAACAACATGGGTCATTGCAATTTTGAGTTCTTTCCTAAGAAACTCATCTCCTGTTTTCCCGTATTGAAGTATCTATGTTACACACCATCGTAAGTTTCATTATAACTTTTTTCTTAGTTTTTACGATTAATTTAAACAAAAGAGAAAATTATACTCACCTCCGGATATTAAAATGACAATAACACCCCTTTCTCTCTACTTTTTAGTGACAGTAAAAAATCGTAGATATAAATAATATTTACCTATAATTTTTGTGTGTTACTCAAACAATCCTTTGATATATGTAAGCTCAAAAGAAATATGAACACATATTTTAAAATTAGAGATATATTTTAAAATTAATAATATTTACCTATAATTTTTGTGTGTCACTCAAACAATCCTTTGATATATGTAAGCTCAAAAGAAATATGAACACATATTTTAAAATTAGAGACATATTTTAAAATTAGAGGCGGTGTCAGTGTCATTTTAACAAATTTTAGGAGAGGTTTTGTAATTTTCTCTAAACAAAATGTTAAGTTCCATATTATGTAATTAAAATATCGGAAATATTATTTTTACACTCTTTTGTTACACCAAATACATACATCATATATATATATATATATATATATATATATATATATATATATATATATATATATATATATATATATATATATATATATATATATATATATATATATATATATATATTATATATATATTATATATATATATATATATATATATATATATTATATTATATTGTTAATCACAAATATACGGTGAATAATATTTTTTAAAATTAGTATAAAGTGACTATTATAATGTGACTTTAAAATAGGGAAACAAATTAGTTAATAAAATTAAAATTTAAAAAATTGATTAATGAGATGATGAAATTGATTAATAAATATTCAGTTATTAAAAATATTTTTAGTAGTAAATTAAAATTAATAAAATAGGTTAATAAAATGTAAAAAGTTGATTAATAAAGTTACGAATTAAATCAATAATAATTTTATATAATATTTAACTTTAAAATAAAAATAAAAATTATAAAAAACCTTTTAATTTTTTTTAAAAAAAGTATTATTATAATAGATAAACAGTTAAATACAGTATAAATGTAAAGCTCCTCGCATCCCCAACTATGAGTGCCACATAACAGCACATCATAGTAGGCATCCGTCAGAAAGCCGTGCTGAATAGCTTCATCACCAAACATTGTCCGAACAAGGTCAGGCATGGTCCATTCCGGGGGTAATACCTTCCCGGCTTCATGCACACACCTGTTGTATTCATTACATATTTGATTAAATAAGAGGTCAAAGTCAGGTGCAGCACTTTGCGCGTCCGACTCGAAGAACTAGTGGAATAAGCTGAAGAAGGGAAGGATTAGGAGTCTCCATGATATATATATATATATATATATATATATATATATATATATATATATATATATATATATATATATATATATATATATATATATTATATTATATATATATATATATATATATATATATATATATATTATATTATATTGTTAATCACAAATATACGGTGAATAATATTTTTTAAAATTAGTATAAAGTGACTATTATAATGTGACTTTAAAATAGGGAAACAAATTAGTTAATAAAATTAAAATTTAAAAAATTGATTAATGAGATGATGAAATTGATTAATAAATATTCAGTTATTAAAAATATTTTTAGTAGTAAATTAAAATTAATAAAATAGGTTAATAAAATGTAAAAAGTTGATTAATAAAGTTACGAATTAAATCAATAATAATTTTATATAATATTTAACTTTAAAATAAAAATAAAAATTATAAAAAACCTTTTAATTTTTTTAAAAAAAAGTATTATTATAATAGATAAACAGTTAAATACAGTATAAATGTAAATCTTTAATGTAAGAATAATATTTTTTTTAAAATAATTATTTTAACCACTATCTATCATCACACTAAAATTTATTACCAATATTTAATTACTACTAGGGGAGGTTAAGTGCTTTTTGGGAGATTTCAATATAATTTTTTCTAGTACGAAAAGGGTTGTCTCACAACTAATATTCTTACGATATCTTGATTATATCTAAGGTTTTCATTACAAAAACTATGAACTATTAAGTTTGGGTCTTTGACCTAGATTATAGCTTAAGTGTTAATTTTGCAAAGATTCTTTTCATAAGGGTTCATATTGAGATAAAAATTTTAGATTTGACTGAAGACTTTGTACACCTCCCTAGGAACCCATATATATTTTTGTGTATTGGTGGGTGCTAACCCTCGTGATGTTTTTATTAGAGAACAACTTGTTAGTTTGATTACTATACGTCTGCACATTTGGAGTCATTGCTATGTTATTTTAGTGACTGTATAATCTTCTCCAATTTTGTCCTTAATTTGACCCTTATTCTTTTCTTGCATCTAAATAGGGACAAAAACTGTTGAGATTTTAATTCTTTGTGTCGAAGTAGTGTAACTCGATAGAAACAAGGTCCAGTCGAATTAGCATAATGTGTATGTCGAGTTGTATTAGTATGTCGAAGTGTTGAAGCAGATTGCTTTACACAGGATATCGACTTAGGCCTATTTTAGTATTGTTAGCTATTTTGGACTTTTGTAGTTTTACACTTTGCCTTGGGTGCAAGCTAACCTAAATCTATAAATAGGGAGAAACCCTTATTTTGTAATAATAATATAACATTGTATTCACAGTTTGCAATTGCAAGTGAATAAGGGATTTTCCACAGTTTGCGGCCAGAGAGTTCTCTGCAGAATTATTCATCTTCTTCTCCAACGTTATTTTCTTCCTTTCATTCTCAACCTTTTCTTTTCATTTTCATTGCGTGACTAAAATAATCTTGATATCAATATTGAGTAAAATTCTCCATAAGTTTTGGTTGAATTCTAACATTTGGTATCAAGAGCTCCGATTGCAATTCAAGAAAGGAAAATCGTGATGGCGATGAATCATCTAAATACTCTTGAAGTCATATACTCTGATGTATGTGGTCCTATCCAGATGGCTTCAGTTGGAGGTAACAAATACTATGTCATTTTCATAGATAATTTTAGTCCAAAGCTTTGGACTTACCTGATCAAGAAGAAAAGTGAAGTGATAGAGGTATTTTCCAAATTCAATTCTATGGTCGAAAGAGAAAGTGGTTGAAAGCTAAAGATTCTGAGGACTAATGATGGTGGAGAGTATGTGTTGAAAGATTTCAATGCATTATGTGAGAAAGAAGGGATTGTGCATGAGGTGGTGCCATCATACACTCCACAGCATAATGGAACTGCATAAAGGAAAAATAGAACCATCATGAACATGGTGAGAAGAAAGCTTGATGAAAAGGAGAGTCAGGTGATCCTGATAGAATATCATTCGATTGGAGGATACAAGTTGTTCGACCCATTGATCAAGTAAGTTGTGATCATAGACGAGCTTAAGGAATGGGATTGGACTGAGAATTTCAGGTAGGATTCAGTAAGAATCTTATGTGAAAAACCAGTTAGTGAAGTCAAAAGAGAAGTTCGAAAAGAAGAAATCAGAGGTGATGCAGGCCCAAGCAGAGCTTGATGAACAAGACACATGCCTGTAAGGTTGCAAGAATGTGTGATTACATCAGATGATGTGATCGATGAAGAAGGTGAGCTGGTACATTATGCGTTATATGCAGATATCGATCCAGTTAATGCTGCTGAGGCATTGAAAAATTCGAAGTGGGTGAAAAAAATGAATGAGGAGATATAGTCCATTAAAGCCAACAACACTTGGTCACTTGTCGAATTCTGTCAAGGCAAAAAGGAAATTGATGTGAAATGGGTTTAAAAGGTGAAAGTGAATCCTAAAGGAGAGGTAAATCGACACAAGGCAAGACTTCTGGTGAAATGATTTCTTCAGAAGGAAGAATCGACTTCAACGATGTTCTTGAACTTGTTACTAGGACGAATAAATCAGGTTGGTTGTTGGTCTAACAAACATGAAAAATTGGCACACATATTAGATGAATGTGAAATGTGCATTCCTGATAGTAATTTAAACGAAGAAGTTTATGTTGCACAACCAGCTGTATTTGTGAAACAAGGCGAAGAAAAAAAGGTGTACAAGCTGCATAAACCCCTGTATGGGCTTAAGCAAGCTCCAAGAGTTTGGAATAAGAAGATCGACAATTTTCTAAGGGAGAAGATATTTGTGAAGTGCACAACTGTGCATGGAGTATATGTAAGGAGATTTCAACTGTCAAAGGATTCAAATAAAGATGATGTCGATCCAACCCAATATAGAAGACTTATTGGGTCACTATGATACCTTTGTCACTCAAGGCTCGAATTAGCATACAGTGTGGGTATGGTAAGTAGATTCATGCAGAAGCCAAAGGTAGCACACCTAGCAGCGACAAAGAGGATACTAAGGTATCTGAATGAAACTCTCGACTACGATATTTTGTTTCCTACAACTGATGAAAGAAAAGAATGCAAGATAGTGGGATACACTGGTTCAAGTTGGTGTAGTGATGCTCGAAGCAGTGTAGCTCGACAAAAACAAGGTCTAATCGAATTAGCCTAATGTGTGTGTCGAGTTGTATTAGTGTGTCGAAGTGTCGAAACAAGTTGTTTCACACAGGACTTCGACTTAAGCATATTTTAGTATTGTTAGCTATTTTGAGCTTTTGTAGTTTTGCGTTTTACCTTGAGGTGCAAACTAACCTTAATCTATAAATAGGGAGAAACTCTCATTTTTTTAATAATAACATAATGTATTCATAGTTTGCAGTTGCAAGTGAATAAGATATTTTTTACAGTTTGTGGACAGAGAGTTCTCTGCAGAATTATTCATCTTCTTTTTCAACGTTATTTTCTTTCTTTCATTCTCAACCTTTTCTTTTCATTGTCATTGCGTGAGTGAAACAATCTTGAGATTAAAATTGAGTAAAATTCTCCATAAATTATGATTGAATTATAACATAAACATTCAGACCTTATTCCCACCCGCCCCTATCCATTACTTTAAAGAGTATGACTCTTTTAAGGAGATTGTTTTTTCTTGAAAGCTTCACCAGGAAAAGATCTCTAAGAGAGAAGGAAAAAGATTATCAAATACAAAATTATCAAAAAGTTAAAAAAAATATTAGAGCTAAAAACTTTATCATCAATAATTAAAACATTTTGATACAAACTTATTTTAGAAAAGACAAAAATTAATATTTAACATTTTTATTTCATAATTTTATGTTTAAATTTTTTTATTCAACTTGAGAAATGTTTGATTCAAATTTGGCATTTACAGGTTTCACTCGCTGCATCACACAAAATTTAGGTCAAATTACTCACTCTTCATGCCTATATATGATTACATGTATGGTACTGTGGATACATCCACAGATACTACATATGAAGCTTGTTTAAAGAGACAAGAGGAGATACCAGATGTTGTGTACTTAACACATTTAACAACACTTGATTCTACCTTTCAACTAAACTTAGGCTTTGCCTCTGCAGCCTCGAACCCTCAAACATATAAATGGTATCTAATTTTAATGTATCCTTTTAAAATGTGTTCTTTTCTTGTGACCTGGATTTGGGGACATGCCATTGTCATAGAAAATAACACTTTCAAAGATCTCAAGCTGCAGTGTTGGCTTATACCAAGATTTGAAAAACAAGTATGGTTTTGTCTCTCTATAATTTAAGACTTTATATGTTTCTTTTTCAATATCCACAAGGATACCAATATATTTATGATATTCTTCTTTATAGTATTTCTCAAAAAGACAGAATAAAACAGTGAAAAAAATGATTGAAGAGACGATAATGAAGGCTGAGTTAAGTGGAGTAAAGGTGATAAGTCTAGGACTTTTAAATCAGGTTAATTCACACACCCTTTTCTTTACTATTATGAAATTGTAATATTAAGTGTTTTTGTAATTACATATCCAAACACTTATTTATACATAAACAATTTTTAATGTACATATCCAAATATTTAATTTTAATACTGATATATAATCTTTAATGCATGCGCAGAAACAAGAATTTAGCGCACACTGCGCACATTATATTGAAAGGGTTCCACAACTGAAGATTAAAATTGTAGATGGTAGTAGCTTGGTTGCTGCTACCGTGCTGAACACCATTCCCAAAGGGACAAATCATGTGCTTCTACGAGGCAGGTTTAATAAGGTTGCTTTGGCCATTACAAATGCTTTATGCACTCAAAATGTACAGGTATGTAGGAATCATTCACAGTTTCATATCTTAATTATCATCATATATTCTTATTTTCCATTCAAAATAATAACTATTAAAGACTAGAATAGAGATTCCTGTTATGGTTAATTTTATCCTAATTGAAACTAAATTGTAATCAGGTGACTGTTTTATACAAGGATGAACTGAATGAGCTTGAGCGATTACTCACCATGTCAAATGGAAGCTTTTCTCTTTCACCAATCAATAATGCTCCAAAGGTTAATATATTGTTTAAAGAAATGATTATTGAATGATCAACTTTATTACTTCATATTTGATTTTGATATTACGAGTCTAATAGATATGGTTAGTTGGAGAGGAATGGAATGAAGATGAGCAAATGCAAGCATCAGAGGGATCGTTTTTCATACCATTTTCTCATTTTCCTCCAAAACAAATGCGAAAAGATTGTTTCTACAACTATACACCAGCAATGATAGCTCCAACCACACTCATAAACTTGCACTCATGTGAGGTTCGTATTTAGGACAAATTTATATTCTTCCAAAAATTAGTTTAAGAACATATCAATTGGGATATTAGAAAAGTAATCAATATATTCGTATTAATGTACAACAGAACTGGCTTCCAAGGAGAAGAATGAGTGCTTGGCGCATTGCTGGAATAGTTCATGCCTTAGAAAGATGGAATGTTCATGAGTGTGGTTACACTATGTTTGACATTAAGAAAGTATGGGAAGCGACTATTCGCCATGGATTCAAGCCCCTTAAGATTCCACACTAGCCATAGCCAGAAAAGTTTGAATAAATAGCTCATAACATAAAGGATTATTACAAAAGTTCTTATGTATAAGCAAGCTATTATTATTATTAATAATAATAATAATAATAATAATAATAATAATAATAATAATAATAATAATAGTAATAGTAAATAAATTTTATCTATGTTTTGTTAATCAGTTACAATTTACTAGTTAATAAATTTTTACTGAACTTTGTATTTCAAAAAAAATTAATTAGGAGTATTTATGTAGTATGTGGAGTTATAAGAAGGTTATATATTTAAAATATTAGATACTTCTTTGGATAAAATTTTAACCATGTTGCGACGAAAATGATTGTCAAATAGTAATTTTACGACTTATTGAATTGAGAAACAAGCTAAGCATGTAAAAATGCAAAAAAAACATAGTGAGAAAGAATTATATGTTGCAGAATTTTTTATTTCTTATCATCATGAATACATAGAAGTGAATTTGGTTAGTTATAGATCAAATAACTTGTAGCTAATTTGAGCCTTCATATAACTAATTGATAACTAACAAAAAGGTAGTTATCACTCAGTTATACTATCCTATGAACTAGTTTGTTAGATCAATCTCTCCATTATGTTCAACATTCCACCTTAAGCTAGAATGTATGTTAAGCATTCCTAGCTTGGCTTGAAGGTTGTAGAATGACCCTAAGTATAATGATTTAGTGAGTATGTCAGCAACTTGTTCTTTGGACGTGATAAGCATGAGGCGAACAACTCTAGCTAACACCTTTTCTCGTACCACATAACAATCAATTTATGTGTTTGATCTAGTGGAAATAAGTGTGTCAGTAAGTTTAGTATTCCATTGTCGACTTCCTTGCTTTATGTATACTTCTTCATTGAGGTCTCTATGAAGAAATATTGTGTTGACATCAAGTTGAAAGAGAGGAAAATTATGGACATCAACAATATCCATGAGCACTCAAGTTGTTGTCATGTTGACCGCAGGGCTAAAGGTATCCATATAATCTAATCCTTTAGTTTGTGTATAGGGGTGCTCAAATAAACCGGTTATTGAAATAATCCATATTCATATCTAAATCCGGTTATCAAAAACCGGTTAATTATTAGTATGGTTTTAACCAAATCCAGATTTTGGATATATTTTTAATATGGTTTTAACCAAATCCATAATTTGGACATCTATATCCAAAATAAAAACCAAATTAGTTAATTTTTTAATTAAAAAAAAACTTTGAAAATATTTTTCAAAAAAATATATATTTTTATTTTGAAAAAAAAATTAACTTTTTTTGAAAAAAAATATTGTTTTAATTTTTTTTCAGTAAATAAAATTTTTTCCGTCATAATTCTTTTACTATTTATTTTTGAAACATCGTTGACGGAAACCAATTTATTTTTCATTTCAATTTCAGCTTTAAAAATTAATTATTTTAGTATTTAATTAATAATATATAAATAATATAAATCTATACGATTTCTATTTTATTATATTTTATGTCACGTCATTTTTGTTGGAAATTCCCTCACACCCTATGAAGAATTCCCTTCAATCTTGATCTCAAGATTGATGAACAAACCCATAATATGATAGTAATGGTAATAACAAGTAATTATCAAGAACAACAAAGAAAAGAAGAACACACAAGAAAGAGAAGAATGAGAGAAGAAGTATTTGGAGAGAATGTGTTACCCACAACTGTGGGATTTCTTATTGAACTTTCACTTGCTAACTGCAACTGTGAAATCTGTTATGTTGTGATGTAGAATACAAAGCAAGGCACCCTATTTATAGTTTTAGGTTTACACTAGCCCAAAACATAAAAGGCCCAAAATATTCTAAATCAAATCTAATCATATCATATCAAATTAATCATATGATATCAAATCTAATCATATGATATCAAATTAAATCTGTTTACACAATGAATTATATTTAACACACCACCTAATTCATTGTGTCTAAACTGTCTACATTCATCATGGCCCTTAGTCTTCTGAAGGCTTTGACCTGCACTCCCTTCGTCATGATATCTGCAATCTGATTCTCAGTTCTGCAGTGTTCCAACTTCATATTCCCTTCTGCTACCCTCTCTCGGAGATAATGGAACCTCATTTCGATGTGCTTGCTTCGACCATGAGCTATTGGATTCTTTGCCAAGTTGATAGCTGACATGCTGTCTATCTTCATGGTAATTGCTCCATGGTTCTTCCCTGTGATTTCTTCGACCAAGTTCACCATCCAAGTTGCTTGACATGCACAAAGAGAAGCAGCTATATATTCTTCTTCGCATGATGATAATGCCACCACTGGTTCCTTTCTCGAATTCCAAGCAACTGGTGCACCACCTAACATAAAAACATATCCAGCTGTGGATTTTCGATCCTCAACATCACTACACCAACTGGAGTCTGTGTATCCCACTAACTTGCATTCTTTTCCTTCATCAGCTGCTGGAAACAAAATGCCATAGTCGAGAGTTCCTTTCAGATACCTCAGTATCCTCTTTGTCGCTGCTAGGTGTGATACCTTTGGTTTCTGCATGAATCTACTTATCATACCAACACTGTATGCTAAGTCAGGCCTTGTGTGGCAAAGGTATCTAAGTGACCCAATAAGTCTTCTGTATTGGGTTGGGTCGACATCATCTTTATCTGAATCCTTCTACAGTTGCAATCCGGGCTCAGCTGGAGTCGAAGTTTGGTTGCAATCCTGTATCTCAAATCTCTTGAGTATTTCGCCTGCATATCTTCTTTGGTGCATCATCAAACCTCTACTTGTCTTGTAGAATTCGATGCCAAGGAAATATGAGAGATTTCCCAAGTCTGACATTTCAAACTCCTCACTTAGGTCATGTTTGAAATCTTCGATCTCCTTCTTGCAACTCCCTGTTATCAACAAATCATCAACATAGAGACATAGTATAAGCAATTCGCCATTGCTTCTTCTTACATATACTTCATGCTCAGTTGTACACTTCACAAATTCCTTCTCCCTTAAGAAGCTGTCGATTTTCTTATTCCAAGCTCTTGGAGCTTGCTTAAGTCCATACAGGGCTTTATGAAGCCTGTACACCTTTCTTTCTTCGCCTTGTTTCACAAACCCAGCTGGTTGTGCAACATAAACTTCTTCTTCTAAGGGGCCATTAAGGAATGCACACTTCACGTCCATCTGACATGTGTGCCAGTTGTTCATATTTGCTAGACCAATAACCAACCTGATTGTTTCGATTCTAGCAACAGGTGTGAATACTTCATCGAAGTCGATTCCTTCCTTCTGAAGAAATCCTTTCGTCACAAGTCTCGCTTTGTGTCGAGTTACTTCTCCTTTAGGATTTACCTTCACCTTGTAAACCCACCTCACATCAATTGCCTTCTTGCCTTGCGGCAATTCGACAAGTGACCAGGTATCATTGACTTTGATGGACTCTAACTCTTCAATCATTGCTTTCACCCACTTCGAATCTTTCAATACCTCAGCTGCATTGACTGGTTCGACATATGCGTAGAAAGTATAACGTACCAGTTCACCCTCTTCATCGATTACATCATCTGATGTGATTGCACATTCTTGCAACCTTGCAGGCATGTGTCTAGTTCGTCGAGGTCTGCTTGAACCTGCTTCATCTTCAACTGGTTCCTGTCGAACTTCTATTTCGACTTCAGTGGCTGCAGTTGCTAAACACTTGTGCTCCATCACATTGAGTCCAATCTTGAAGGTCCTATTCTGAGACATTGGAGCCTTCAAGATTAGTCTACCACCTGCGTCGAGGACTCTCATCATCTTGTCTTCGATAACTACCTTGTAGTTCTTTTCGACAAGCTGCCCTATACTGAGCAAATTACTCTTCATGCCTGGTATGTACAACACATTGGAAATTGTTGACCTTTTGCCATCTTTCCTCATAATCAGAACATCACCAACACCTTCAGCTGCTAGAGTGTTGTCATTTGCAAACTTCACCGTATTCTTCGACGAGGGCTTCATGTTGACAAACTAATCTTTCCTTCCAGTCATGTGTGATGAGCATCCTGAGTCCAAGTACCACTGATCTTGGAATCTCTCTTCATCGTTTGTTGTGACCATTAGCAACGTTTCTTCTTCTTCATGTTTCGCCAGCTTTGCATCAGTCTCTTGATTTCTCTTTTTTCTGGACAATCACTAACATAATGACCATACTTCTGGCAATTGAAACATTGAATGTGGCTTTTGTCTGTCTTTCGATCACCACCTCTTCCTTTACCTGTAGCACCACCTCTTTGGTTGCCTTGGTTCCAAGGTTTCTTTTGATTCGACTGGTTTCCTCCTTTGTTGCCATTCCAACTACCTTTTCCTTTTCTCTCCTTTTCCGTCTGTGCCTGCAAAGCCATATCTTTCGACTTTCCTGCAGCTCTCTCAGCCATCCTCTGTTCATGAGACTCAAGAGTCCCTTGAAGCTCTTCCTTCGTAAACACTGATAGATTTTTCGACTCTTCTATGGCAACTACCACGTGGTCGAATTTTGGAGCCAACGATCTCAAAATCTTTGAGACAACTGCTTTCGTCGTCAGCGTTTCTCCACATACTTTGATTTGATTCACCAACCTTGTAACTCTGGTGAAGAAATCTGTAATGCTTTCGCTGTCTTCCATCTGAAGCAACTCATAGGTTCTCTTGTGAGTTTGTAACCTCACCTCTTTCACCTTCTCTGCGCCTCCAAACGACTTTTTAAGAATCTCCCATGCTTCTTTTGCTGAATCAACATCACTAACCTTTTCAAAGTTATTAGGATCAACACATTGATGAATTATAAAGAGTGCTTTATAATCCTTCTTCTTCAATTCTTTGTGCGTTGCCTTTTCCGCCTCCGTTGCGTTCTCCCCAAGCGATGTTACTCCATCTTTCACAAGATCCCAAAGATCTTGATAACAAAAGATCACCTTAATCTGCTTGCACCAATTCTCATAATTGTCTTTCTTGAGAATTGGCAGGGTCGCCGAAAAGTTGCCGTTTGGATAGTTCATCGCCATCACTATCTTCCTTCCTTGAATCTCTTAACCGGAGCTCTGATACCAGATGTTAGGAATTCCCTCACACCCTATGAAGAATTCCCTTCAATCTTGATCTCAAGATTGATGAACAAACCCATAATATGATAGTAATGGTAATAACAAGTAATTATCAAGAACAACAAAGAAAAGAAGAACACACAAGAAAGAGAAGAATGAGAGAAGAAGTATTTGGAGAGAATGTGTTACCCACAACTGTGGGATTTCTTATTGAACTTTCACTTGCTAACTGCAACTGTGAAATCTGTTCTGTTGCGATGTAGAATACAAAGCAAGACACCCTATTTATAGTTTTAGGTTTACACTAGCCCAAAACATAAAAGACCCAAAATATTCTAAATCAAATCTAATCATATCATATCAAATTAATCATATGATATCAAATCTAATCATATGATATCAAATTAAATCTATTTACACAATGAATTATATTTAACAATTTTAAATTTGCTATTCAATTTTATTTGAAGTATAAGAATGAGTGATCTAAAGTGAGTGGTTTTAATAGTAAATGGCCAATTTAATGTTAAACCAATCATCTTTTATTATTATTATATATTAACATAGACTTACATATTATACAATTTATTAATTGTTAATATAATTGTTGCACAATAATAGTTTCACACCTGCGGTACCTATTAAAATATCTAAATACTTATTCTAGTATGATTGTATTATACTAAAAGTCTATATTGCTCTCTTCAAGATGATTAAGAAAGAGTTTATTTAAAATTTTCACAACCGATTTGCAAAACGTTTTATTCAAGATATCTAAACTAGGGGTGCTCAAATAAACCGGTTATTGAAATAATCCATATCCATATCCAAATCCGGTTATTAAAAATCGGTTAATTATTAGTATGGTTTTAACCAAATCCATATTTTGGATATATTTTTAATATGGTTTTAACCAAATTCATAATTTGGACATCCATATCCAAAATAAAAACCAAATTAGTTAATTTTTTAATTAAAAAAAAACTTTGAAAATTTTTTCAAAAAAAAAATATTTTTATTTTGAAAAGAAAATATTGTTTTAATTTTTTTTTCAGTAAATAAAAATTTTTCCATCATAATTCTTTTACTATTTATTTTTGAAACATCGTTGACGGAAACGAATTTATTTTTCATTTCAATTTCAGCTTTAAAAATTAATTATTTTATTATTTAATTAATAATATATAAATAATATCAATCTATACGATTTCTATTTTATTATATTTTATGTCACGTCATTTTAAATTTACTATTTAATTTTATTTGAAGTATAAGAATGAGTGATCTAAAGTGAGTGATTTTAATAGTAAATGACCAATTTAATGTTAAACCAATCATCTTTTATTATTATCATATATTAACATAGACTTACATATTATACAATTTATTAATTGTTAATATAATTGTTGCACAATAATAGTTTCACACCTGCGCTACCTGTTAAAATATCTAAATACTTATTCTAGTATGGTTGTATTATAATAAAAGTCTATATTGCTCTCTTCAAGATGATTAAGAAAGAGTTTGTTTAAAATTTCCATAACCGATTTGCAAAACATTTTATTCAAGATATCTAAACTATATAATATCTCCTTCATATCACTTATTATATATAGCACTCTAATTATTTCATTCATGATTCAAAAAAACCAAAATAAAAAATAAATTAGTCAATTTTTTTAATTAAAAAAAACTTTGAAAAGTTTTTTCAAAAAAAAAAAATTTATTTTGAAAAAAAAATTAATTGTTTTTGAAAAAAATATTGTTTTAATTTTTTTTCAGTAAATAAAAATTTTTTCCAAAAAATTTTAAAAAATAATTTTTAATAAAATTAATTTTTTTAAATCAACATGAACCTATATATTTTGTTAAAACCCATATATTTAAAATCAAATAAACCTATATATTTAAAATCAACATAGTAATTTTTAGTTACTATGTATTTGAAATATTAGCAAAGTTAATTTTTAAAGGGAATTAAATTTCCACTTCGTAACAGTATTTTTAGTTATACTTGTTGATCACTAATATATTGATTTCTATATATTTTGATGAAAATACACGACCAATATATTTTGTTACTAGTATATTGTGAGATTTTTAAAGGGAATTAAGTTTACACATAGTAATATTATAATTTTGAAAACATCAATTTTAAAATAAAATTAAATCAAAACTAATTATAAAATTGGTTATGAATATAACCAGTTAATAACCGATTTATAACCATTTTAAAAGATAAAAACTGGTTATAAAAATTGGTTTTAATAACCGATTGTAAAGTGAGGTTCAGTGACAGTAGATAGATGTAAAGTGAAATTTGTGTGTGCAAGAGAAAATGCATCATATAATAAGAAGGATGATATATGATACTTACATTGAGAAGATGGATTGGGTGCATCTGCTTCTGAAACGGGGATTGTATTGGAGTGAGGATTACATTTGTAATCTTGTAGATATGTAGGTGGTCAAACATGTTTAGTAGATTTTATGACTGGTAAAATATCTTGGGGGAGTAAGGTTGTTATCAAAAGTATTGTCAGTTGAATGTTGAGGATTTGAAATAAGTGGTGATATAGGTATCATGAGTATCATGTGAAGGAGAATTGTGAGGAATAGATGGATCAGGTGGGTTATGTGAATTGGAAGTAGTTCTATAAGGGATATGTGTGTGTGTATGTATTCAAATAAATCATCTAGGCAAGTGGTTGATTATATGAAAAGCGTTGTTCAAAAAAATTATGCATCTCTTAATACAAATAACTCTTTACAATGTAAATCATACAAAATATGACATTTGATCCCAGGTTTGTATCCTAAGTAGATGCATTTTCTAGATCTAGAACCCAACTTCTTTCTATTAGTTTTCAAAGTAGAAGCAAAGCATAATGAGTAAAAAACTCTTAAGTTGGAAATGTTAGGTAATCTATTGTAAAAAAACTTGATAAGGTGACTTATGCTTTAAGAAAATAGTAGGAAATCTATTAATTATGTGAACTTCATGACCAACTGCAGGAGCCCAAAAAAATGAGGTAATTGAGCTTGAAATAAAAGGCTCGAGTGATACTTAAAATGTGTTGGTGCTTCCTTTCAACAATGCAATTTTGTTGAGGGGTACAAACATAATATGTTTGATGTACAATGCCAAATTATTCGTAAAATTCTATGAGAATGAATTAACAACAATTATTAGATCTATGCATTTAATGGTTTAATGAAATTGAGTTTTAATTATTCACACAAATGATTTGATGATGGATGATGCTTCAAATTTCAATCTCATGAGAAATAACTAAGTGAACCTACTTTTATCATCCATAATAGTTAGAAAATATTTATACCCCATCATAGATGGTGTGGATGGGGGTGGGGGGATATCCATATGTACCAAATCAAAAACATAAGTAGAAACATGAAAACAAAGGGAACATGGAAGTCTCTTTTGCTTAGCATAGAAACATACATCACAAGGAATAACAAAAGGAAATCATTTATGTAATTGAATCAATTTGGTATATGAGGGGTAGCCAAGTCTTAAGTGCCAAAGATTACAATTTTGAGGTATGTCTAAAGAATGATTATGTAAGTTATTTATAGAATGAGTGGATGGAGTTTGATACAAGGTAATTGGGTTAGAATCTAAGATATAGATTCCACCCTTCAATCTAGTTGTGCCAATCATCTTCTTGGAGTGAGTATCATATATTATACAACCAGTATCATTAAACATCAATTGGCAATTCAAAGTTTTGATGAACTTGGGAACAAATATGAGATTAAAAGAGAAATCAGGCATGTATAAAATATCAATGATTTAAAAATATTGATAAAAGTGTATGGTTCCAACATAATTAGGAGTGACAATTGCTCCATTTGGAAATTTGATGGTCATTAGATTGATTCTTTTGATGCACTGAAAAATATATTGTGTGACACACATGGTGAATTGCACCAATATCGAGTATGAAGTTTTCAGATCTAGGATAGTGAGGAACAATGCATTTGATACTTGGAAAGAAGAGGTTACTTGAATGAGAGTCAATAATGCTTTATGTTGGTCTGGTGTGAAGAACGAGTTACCTCAAACTTTTTCATTTTATCCATTGAAATCTGTTTGAGATTCCTCTACTTGTCAATAATAGCTGTAACACCCCCTTTCTATACCCCCAAATAATGTAATTAATCATTTAGGCACGTAATCAATATATCATCAGAGTAAATTCATAATATGGTATAAAAGGGGCACATCACATTATACAATGATTCAACACACACACAACACCTGCTCAACAGATATGCAACAACGGGGCAACACCCACAATGAGAATATTTAGAACATAGGCGGAAACATCTAAATATTTCATAATCTCTAAAACATGTATTCACATACATATACTTCATTCGAGTTGATTCATAACATCATCAATATATACAATATTCAACCAACATGTTAACATAAACATTCATCAGCAGATACACACACGGATGTATCACAAAAGAATCAAAATAATCCCTAGCTACCCGGTGCTACATATCAGAGTCGACCGACCGAAAAGGAATGAAGTCACGCTTAACAAAAATATCTCCAGCCAACTAATCTGCAATGTCTCATAGAGCATTATAAAACAGCAGAAGGGTGAGAAACAATATCATAATAAACAATGCATATAAGCACATATATATACATATAACAATTACGCATCCTCCGCGTTCTCACCACAACTCACCTCACCAATCCATACATCACAATGTATCCACACATGTATCTATATATAAATAGAACACCAAGCATACACAATATGCGTCATCAATGTTTATATCAATTCATAAACACACACACGCATAAATATATATATATATATATATATATATATATATATATATATATATATATATATATATATATATATATATATATATATATATATATATATATATATATATATATATATATATATATATATATATATATATTCGCACACACACACACACACACACACACACACACACACACACACACACACACACACACACACACACACACACACACACACACACACACACACACACACACACACACACACACACACACACACACACACACACACACACACACACACACATATATATATATATATATATATATATATATATATATATATATATATATATATATATATATATATATATATATATATATATATATATATATATATATATATATATATATATATATATATATATATATATATATATATATATATATCTTCAAGCATCTTCATTCATACCAAACATCACAATTCACATTAACTCAATAAACATACACAACATGTTTATTCCATCACTAATTCACATAAACATCTACATTCATATTTATTTCACCATACATCATATAAATATGACAACATGAAACTCATAGAGACCGACACACGACTCTATGCAGATGCAAATGCGGTACCGACTCATTTCAGCAAGTTCAATTGAAGAACCAAAAATAGCCATCGCTCACACCCCACATGGGCACACGAGGTTCTACAGATTCTACGCGGAATCAAATATAACCATCACAACATACGAGGTTCTGCAAATCCACCGAGGGATCAATATATAACCATCGCTCACACCCCACAAGGGCACACGAGGTTCTGTAGATTCACCGAGGAATCAATATAAAACCATCACTCACACCCCACAAGGGCACACGAGGTTCTGCAGATTCACCGAGGAATCAATCAACACAAGAATGCATACCATGATGCTTCACATGCAACATGACTCATGACACTCTTGAAATGCACACATGTTTACAAACATACTCATGCATTCGTCACATTCATCGCATATATTCATTATGCACCCTCAATATATACATATAACAATTATGTGTGTGTGTGTGTGTGTGTGTATATATATATATATATATATATATATATATATATATATATATATATATATATATATATATATATATATATATATATATATATATATATATATATATATATATATATATATATATATATATATATATATATATATATATATATATATATATATATATATATATATATATATATATATATATATATATATATATATATATATATATATATATATATATATATATATATATATATATATATATATATATATATATATATATATATATATATATATATATATATATATATATATATATATATATATATATATATATATATATATATATATATATATATATATATATATATATATATATATATATATATATATATATATATATATATATATATATATATATATATATATATATATATATATATATATATATATATATATATATATATATATATATATATATATATATATATATATATATATATATATATATATATATATATATATATATATATATATATATATATATATATATATATATATATATATATATATATATATATATATATATATATATATATATATATATATATATATATATATATATATATATATATATATATATATATATATATATATATATATATATATTATTTCATTCACACTATTCAAACATGGTTCACATTTAAAATCATTCTCATCAATTCAAACAAATGCACAAAATTTGCCAAACGGCCACATTTCACAATCTAGGATTCATGCCATACGGCTACCCACAACATATATAACAACATATAATTAATCATCTCAGATAAGGAGTGATCGCAATCAAACCACACAACCAACCCATGGATGGAAAACACAAGAAAGAAATCATGCTGCTACGTTCCCTAACCTTCGCCTGGCGAATCCTCTAGCGAATGCTCGCTGCCATTCACCTGGCGAACTCGCTGGCGAAGCCTAACAGAAGCTACTACCATAGGTTCGCTGCCACGTTCGCTGGGATTCGCCTGGCGAACCTTCGCCACCACCTTCGCCTGGCGAACAAGCCAGCGAAGGCTGATCTTGGCCACTGCCATAAGTTCGCTGCCCACTCGCTGGGCTTCGCTTGACGAAGCTTCGCTACCACTCGCCTGGCGAATGCTGGCGAACCTGCGGAACCAAAAAATCCCAACTGTTCCAAAAATCACCAAAACCTCAAAAATCGACCGATTAAATCCGAACCAGTTCCAGTAGTATAGCCCACTCGTCACCCGACTAAACTACACCATCTATTCCAGATTCTAACCGATAAAACTCAATTTCTAGCGATTAAACCAACTTCGACCTAGGAATGGAAAACGTAGAAAACAATCCAACAATTCCAATCTAGCAGATATATGATCACATACATTATTAAGATGATAAAACTTCTCACCCTTACCTGATTAATCGCAAGCTAAGGTTGATTCTTGATGATTCTAGGTTTTCCTCTTCTTTTCTCTTCTCTTTCTCTTCTCTTTCTCTTCTCCTCTTTTCTTTCTCTTCTATCTTACTATCTTTCTCTTTTCTCTCATATACTCATATTCTATTTTCTTTCCTCTCAAATTTTTGCCACACACTTACCAAATTAATTCTCACAAAATATTCCAACTTAACATTACTACTAATGTCTAAAATACCCTCTAACCTATTTTTACCCGAAACTCACAAAGTCGGCAAAAACAGCATAACATATTAACACGTAAATTCCACATTAAAAAATAATATTCATCCAATTAAATCAAAAAGGACTCAATAAAACGGGAATGATCGAAATCGGGGCGTTACAACTCTCCTCCACTTTAGAAATTTTCGTCCTCGAAAATATTACCTTATTCAAACAACTCCGGACACGACTCTCGCATCCTGCGCTCCAATTCCCAAGTCATATTGCCTTCCACAACACCTCCCCATGCTACTTTCACAAGCGCAATTTCCTTGCCTCTGAGCCTCTTAACTTCACGGTCCAAAATCCTAATCGGTAAAACCTCAACCGTAAGGTTATCTCTTACCTCAACCTCATCCATAGGAATAACATGTGACAGATCCGAAATATACTTCTAAAGTTGCGAAACATGGAACACATCGTGCAAATTCGAAAGGTTCGGAGGCAACGCCACACGATAAGCCACAACACCAACACAGATGGTTAGGTTTTCCTAGGGCGGCGCTGATTTGGAGCTTTGAAGGGGTAGTGAACAGTGCTTCGATTTAGGGTTTCTGGAAGGGGGCGGCCGTTTTTGAGAGGTGATAAACAATGTCTTAGGGTTTTTTTTGCACAATGAAATTACCCCCTCTTTATATCTCATTCTGTCTTCCCTCTCTCTCTTCCTGCTCCTTCCGCGTGTCCCTTTCTCTCTCAATGGACTGCCAATGAATTGGGCCGAGACACAGGCCTTCAAAATCTATTTCTTTCTCTTTTTTAATTAATTTCTTTTCATTATTTTATGAACATTAGAGCTAATTATAATATAAACTAAATATAACTTTAATAAACATTAACCTAATATAATTAAATAAATATTAACAAATATATATAAAAACTAACTTAAAACTTATAAAAAATAATTATTAACAAAAATTATTAGTAATATTTTTAAAAAAAAAGAAAAGAAAAATTTTAAGAAATTAAGAAAAAATAATATTCACAAAAAAGTTTTAAGCCACGTGTCACACTTTAATTGGTCAAAAAGATAAAGTTCTAAAAAATCAACCAATTGTGAGCGGACACGTGTCTAAATAACAAGAAAATAAGCGGGCAATGTAAAACATGAAAGAATAATAAAAACAAAAAATATTTGAAAATGGGTAGGACAAATTTAGGGTATGACACTTGAAGAGCAATCTCTTCCCTTTCACCCGTAGTTAGTCGAACTACGTTGACTCTGACTTTCCCATTGCACGAGGGAGTGCGTAGGCACAGAGCGGCGATGCTCTGCCGACTCACTTCTCTTTTCTTTTTTATTTTGTCCCTTTGGCCTTTAGCGTAGATAGATTGATCACCCTTTTAGATAGACAATAATGCGTGGATCCCGTCGAGTACGACGAACGTGAGGGGTGCTAATACCTTCCCCTTGCGTAACTGACTCCCGAATCCAGACATGGTTGCGATGACTTTGTCTTTCCCTTTTTCGTCAGGTTTTTCCGATCGTTTCCTTTTCCTCTCTGTAGGATAAATAACGAAAGGTGGCGACTCTTCTGTTTTCCGCCGATTGTTTTTCGCAGTTGCGACACATAGCTTTCATATTAGACTTCATACAAGATACCATCAAT
Organism: Lathyrus sativus; assembly: GCA_963859935.3. NCBI lineage: Eukaryota > Viridiplantae > Streptophyta > Magnoliopsida > Fabales > Fabaceae > Lathyrus > Lathyrus sativus. The sequence continues at coordinate 464,683,110 of OZ012741.1, read as the reverse complement.
TCAAAACTCCCCCCAATTAAGTCAGCCTCCTCTCAGGCTATAATAAACCTTCAGCTTCACATCTTGGGCTTTGAACAATATACAAATAAAATTTTTAGCTTCACATCTTGGGCTTTGAACAAGATACAAATATTTTAGCTTCAACATCTTGGGCTTTGAATAAGATACTCAAATAAATCAACTTCTCCCCAAAGATGAGACATTGAGTCATCCCTACAGGAAGATATCTCTTATATACACCACAATTCAAAATAAAACATTAAAAACTTTTTCCATATGAGTAATGTAAGTGACACATTTATTGATTCAAAATCCAAGCTAGAGTCCTTCTCTTATCATGGTCCAAAACTTTTATTTCATCTAAGTGATGTAAGTGGCACACTTGTTAATACCATATCCAAGTTAACGTACCTCTCTTAGCATGCAAAGACTCATAAAAGAAGATGTGGCATTGATTAGGATTCTTTAACATCCAAGTTCAAAGCTTCTTCCCGTATGATATCATTATCAAATGTTTGTGATGAATAGGTGGGATATCTCCCCTAAGATGACAATTTGTATCTTCTCAAAAACCTAACAAATCCAATTTGTATCTTCTCGATTTCCTTTTGAGGATACATAGGCATAAGTTTATGAAATCTTAGCGAGCATACATCTTCAAATAAAAACCCCTTTAGGTCCCCATACCTTTCATGAAACAAAACCAAAAACATCTCATATTATTGTTCTCGCCCATAGGTTAAAACATTCCCAAATCGACAGTAAACAACTTAAGTAGATAATTTAACTAAATAGTAAAAATGTACAAAAGGTTCCTATAGAGTACAATAGATACTCAGGATGTTAATAGCTTTCCTTAGTGTAACCAATCTCCAATTCCATATCTCTTTGCATTTGTAGGGATAACACTTGCACGTAGGGTTAGTTTAGACTTCTTCCCCTTCCTTTTAATAATCATAAGATAATTATTATAAATTCAAAAGTGGCATAAGCACGGTTCACGGGAATCTCACCATCTCAGGATTGGGTGGGGTCATACAAATCGGTCCACAACAGACAGATTTTTGTTTTACCATATGTGTACTTTTCTCACTTTTTAAAAATAAAATTGTAGAACATTTGTAACTTATACTTTTTAGATCAGAACTTTATTTATCTTCATTCCAAGCATATTCTAGAGAGAGAAACACAAAACCTGAGGGGCAGAAGGTAAGAGCTTTTATCTCTTGTTGTAATCATTTGATACCTTATGTATTTCATCTAATCTATGTATTATGAACTAGTTTTGATTCAATATTGATGTTGTCTTTGATTTTTTACTTGTGGGTCTTGACAAAACCTTTTTCAAATCTTAGATCTTAGATATTCATCTATCAATGAGCAAACTTTTGAAATAGTCTTGTAAGTTAATATTCACTTGTATTTTCTATTTTACTGTGTTTATTAGTAGCATGAGTATGAACAATACAATATTGTAAGGATGCGTGATAATAGAGATGAAGAACTAAATTAGTTGAATGCATGTAAAAAAATTTAAGTGTATGTACGTGTTCTGATTATGGCGTTTTATATGAATCAATCATGAAACTGATATGGATGTCATCTTTGTTTACCCTTTTATCTTTGATTTGAACCGCTATAGAAATATACTCTTCAAATCTGGATCTAGGATTATTATCTGTTAGGTTCTAGACTCTAGACATAGATTTAGGCTTAACATTTGCTTGAGTATTACTTCTTAATGCTCTGTGTTATTGAGTTGCGTGAGACAACACCAATGAGACAATACGGTTGTTCTCTCGATGTTGCGTTATACATAAACTCTATCGTGGGTGATACACGAGTATATTAGATGAATGATTGATTTATTTTTAAATGGTTAGAAAAATGCACGTGTTATCAATTAATGAGATATAATCCCAACAAGGCTCCATTTATTTTATGTCTTTACTTTATATTTTCTGCCTTTATTTATGGTATCTTTAATCTTGAACCAAAATTTCACAAGAATCTTAGAAATGTAGAGACCCTTGAATGAAATTCTTTCCCTTGCACCGATCCCTGTGGAGACGATATAAATCCCAGAGGGAATCCCTTCAAAACTAAAATTTTGCTTCTTGCCGCTTTACTGCACGAACGAAATGGCGCTGTTGCTGGGGATTGGTGTTTAGATATTGAATTGCATTGCAATAGCTTCTATAAGTTTGAGCTTTGTACAATTGTTTATATTGTATATATACTTTTTTCATTTCACGTTTCTCAAGTGTTGGTTAGGTATGAATGATGATAACTTCTTCTAGATTTGTTGTTATTTGTATAAACGTATCGAATGAAGATTCTCCCAAGTTTGGAGTGTGATGGTAGGGTGTTGAGTGTGTGAATGCAAGCAAGGTAAATTGTACAGCTTTATAGAATGTTAGAATGATTTAAGAATTTTGTGCAAATGTGTATTCTTATTTAATATTGTAACTTGTTTGAATGCTTGTTTCACTTAGGTCCAAAAGTCACAAATTGTGAGAAACCTCCATTGTTTACTATATGCTAGGATGACTGATAACTTTATTTAATTCGTTTGATTCATGCTTAATATTTTGACTATTGTGATTTTTTGGAAGCATTAGAAATGATCAAGGTATTTGTTTATATTGAGCACAACCATATTCGAAAGTAACTTACCCGTGAGTAGTGAGATTTTGTTAACCCCTTTGAGCCTTAACAGTTTAGATCTCGTTTTAGTGATGAACTTGGTTTATGTACATAATTTGAAAGTTTAGTTCATCATTGAATTTTGTGAGATTCTAAAAAAAATTCTTGAACCTTTAAACATTGTTTAAATTGATTTCTTTGCCATAAAAGGCAAGAAGCATTCACTTGAGGTTTGTTTGAATTCAAGTTAGGGAGAATGAAAAGAAAAAAAATGTAGGTTGCTAAAATTTTTGAAATATATCAAGTAAGCATAGAAAAAGTGTGAATATGAATGTGAAAAAAAAGAATGCTTATTTGAAAAAGAAAAATAGAGAATGAAATAATTGTGCAAAAGAAAGTTTGAGAAGGATTACAATTGAAAAAAGGAAATGGTGAAAAGAAGTTGGGATGTATAAATAACTTGTATAGTGAGTGTCTCATTTGCATTGGTAACTTTGATTCAATGACCTTTAGAAATGTCCTTTTGTTGTGAACTCGACCAAGCTACAACCTTAAAATCCCTTTGTGATCTTTTTGCTTCCATGATTTTATGTTTTATTGATTAGATGAATGTATGAATTGGATTGTTACTAGCATTGTTTGTCAGGTGAGTGAAATTGCCCCCGCGGTTGCAAACACGTTAGTTTCTTCATTCTTATTCTGAAGAGGAGTGTTAGAGTAATTCAAGTATGAGACTTTAGTTGTTTTTAGAAACATTGCATGATATTTGTTTAAGAACTAAATTCTTTATCATTTTCTGATTCTATTGAGTGGTGAACATTGCTTGTGCGCATTCTCATACTTGAGAAAATCCTCTTGTTTAAGCAAATCTCTCTTGTTTGAATTTGAACAGTTAATCCTTTCTTGGTTGAATCTTATGCTAAAGAAAATCCTCTTGTTTTAGCAAATGTTTCTTGTTTTCATGAGGGGCATACTTTGCTTGAGGACAATCAATTACCTAGTTGGGGAGAGCTTGTTAAGTGCAAATTTTGACTTAAATTGAACCATATTTCTTGGAATTTTTCAACTTAATTCTCATGTTTTAATGGATTTATTTCTTGTCCCTGTGTGATTCTTCAATTAACTTTCAAATACCTTTTAATTCCTTGACGTGTGTGTTACTCTGTAGGGTTTAGGCATAAAACATCAAAGATTAAGACACAAGTTAATTAACAAGGAAGGAAAAGAAATGATGCAGAATCAGCATGTTCCCTGTGTGAACACCTGCCAGGTAAAAGTGAATGCTCGCTGTGCAAGATCCTAGCGAAGCCCCAGGGAAATTTCTCAGATTAGAGGCAGTAGGAAAAGGATCCAAAGTTCGTTGGGAGAAGTTGTAGCGAAGCAGTTCACAGTGCGAAGAAGTGCTCGGACTGCAAACTCAAATATTTTCCAGGGGGTTTAACTGTTCAGAGACACTTCAAGTGCCTAAAAGTGGTGTTCATTGGGAGAAGAAGGTGTTCACTTGGCGAACAGGACATATTTTTGTTTTACTATATATGTACTTTTCTCACTTCTTAAAAAAAATTTGTAGAACTTTTGTAACTTATATTTTTTAGATCAGAACTTTATCTCTCTACATTCCAAGAATATTCTAGAGAGAGAAACACAAACCCTAAGGGGGCGAAGGTAAAAGTATCGATCTCTTGTTAGGTTTAGATGTAATCTTTTGATACCTTATGTATTTCATATGATCTATGTATTATGAACTAGTTTCGATTCAGTATTGATATTGTCTTTGATTTCTTATTTGTGGGTCTTGACAAAACCATTTTCAAATCTAAGATCTTAGACATTCATCTATAAATGAGCAAACTTTTGACATAGTCTTGTAAGTTGATATTTACTTGTATCTTCTATTTTATTGTGTTGACTAGTAGCATGAGTAGCATGAATAGGACAAATACAGTATTGTGAGGATGCGTGATAATAGAGATAAAGAACTATTTTTACTTACATTTGGAAAATTAGTTGAATGCCTGTAAAAAGGGTTAAGCGTATTTACGTATTCTGACCATGGCGTTTTATATGAATCAATCATGAAGCTGATATGGATGTCATCTTTGTTTACATGTTTATCTTTGATTTGAATCGCTACAAAAACATACTCTTTAGATCTGGATCTAGGATGATTATCTGTTAGGTTCTAGACTCTATACGTTGATTTAAGCTTAACATTTGCTTGAGTATCAGTACTTAATGCTCTGTGTTATTGAGTTGCGTGAGACAACACCAATGAGACAATACAATTATTCTCTCGATGTTGCGTTAGACATAACCTCTATTGTGGGTGATACGTGAGGATATTAGACTAATGATTAATTTGTGTTTAACTAGTTAGAAGAATGCATTTGTTATCAATTAATAAGATCCAACCCTAAAAAGGATCCTTTTATTTTAAATTTTTACTTTATATTTTCCGCCTTTATATTTTCTGCCTTTATTTATGGTATCTTTGATCTTGCACCAAATTTTCACAACTAGCTTAGAAATGTAGAGACCGTTGAACGACAATCTTTCCCTTGCACGGATCCCTGTGGAGACGATATAAATCTCAGATGGAATCCTTTCAAAACTAAATTTTTGCTTCTTGCCGCTTTACTGCAGTTTGAACAGGGTGGTGACGAAGTTTTTAAACATCCAAAAGATTGGGATGATGCTAAAACCAAAAAGGCTTCATGTGATTTTAAAGCGAGGAGCATACTTATTTCTATGTTAAGTGCTAAAGTGTTATATTCGATTTTACATTATACAAATTCTAAAGCTATGCTGTAAGCTCACCAAACTCTATATGAGGGATTCAGGGAAGTCAAGGATTCTAAAATCAATATTTTTTATAGAGGAGTTTGAACTATTTCATATAGAACCCAGAGAATCTGTGGATTCCATGCAAACTAGATTCCTCCAATTAATCAACAAACTGCATAACTTGGGTAAAACCTTTTCAAACAAATATTGTATTAAAAAAAATATTGAGATCCATATGGAGGCAATGGAGACAAAAGTCACTGCTGTAAAAGACTAAAATGATGTGAATACTTTAGATATTACAAAACTATTTGGAAAGTTAATCGAGTGTGAGAGTGAGCTGAAACGACTTGTCGATAGTGGAGTAAAGTCGAAAAGAAAGAGAAAGGTAAAGAATAAAAACAAGACATTTCTTTGAAAGCTACATCTTCTAAAGGGGAGAAGTCAAAGGAAGAAAGCGACAACTTTAACAAAGAAGTTTCCAAAAAGGAAGAAATGGGTTTATTCGTCATACGTTACAATATATATCTTAAGAGAAACAAGCTCAAGCATACCGACAAAGGTCTAGTGAATTTAAAAAATACACATACTTCCATGATAAATCATAAGAAAGGTGATGATGATACCATGTGTTATGAATGTGGTAAATTGGAACACTATAGAACTACTTGTCCAAGTCTCACCAAACATCATAAAAGTAAAGACAAGGATTTCTACAAGATGAAGGGCAAGAATTCCAAAGTTCGTAGAGCCTACATCGCATGGGAATAAGAAGATGAAAGTTGCTCCTCTAATTTTTACTCAAGTTCAGATGATGAGTGTGACAACTTTTTCTTGATGCCATGTAAGAAAGGTGAGACTTCAAAGGTATATAAGTTTGATTCTGAAAATGAATATAGTTATAGTGAATTGTCGATTGCATTCAATGATATGTATGTTAATTCAATAAAAGCGTTTAACAAAATTTCTATCTAAAAATAAATCCTTTTAAAACTTGAAGAGGAGATAAATAATATTAACCTTGCTTTAGAATCTCTTAAGGAAGTGCATACATCTTTAATGGATGAGCATTGTAATCACTACTACAGAAAACACATATAATGACGGCTTCACGTCCATTGTTAGGTAGAGTGTGATTGTATGTATGTTGGTTTCCACAAAGTGGGAGTGACTGTTGTTATAGGTTAGGTAGCGTGCTACTTATAATAACAATTAAAGAAAACAACTATTCTGAAATAATTTATTGGTCCTGGGTTTCACTCCTAGCAAATCTATTCTTGCACTTTAATATTTCACCACAGTTATATTTCCAACCATGGTGGTACGCGTAAGAGTTTATTATAAAATATAGGATTATTTGTTTATCCTTGCTCCTCATTGTCACACCCTCATTTTCACCTTAACCCTAGCCTTGCATATCATAGCATTTTCACCATCTCTGCATCTTCCATTAGGTCATAACTTTACATTCATTCATTTGTATTGAGCTCCTAAGGCATGGGATCAAGAGGTCATTTGAATCAGGGTTCCTATTTTTTTGAGGTACCTTTATTCAAGTTTGAAGCAATGGTTAACTTCTAATCATCATGAGTATATTTCTATCAAGGTTCATCCAGCTACAAGGCTTTCCGCTGCCGAGATTCATCAAGTATCAAGTTTATCTACTTCAAGAACTCTCAAGAGGCATCAAGTGATTAAGCTTTCATCATGGTTCTAGTGGAGACTGAGGAATTAGGGTTTTGTTGAGTGTCAACATCTCAGGCTGTTTTCTTCATCAGTATGCACCCAAAGTATGGAGATTAGGGTTTCTTATCCCTTTGTGTTTAAGATTAGAGGTGTCGTTCAATTCAGATTCTCTTGAAATCAGTTCAAGGGTATGTGTATTATTGGTTGGAGTTCAGTGAAAGTTTGAACTAATCTTGGCAGGACAAGTGGTTTGTTTCTTTATCAAGTGGGCAGGCTGAGTCAAATTCATATGCGTTAGATTAGATAATCATCAAAGCCAGTTCATTTTCAATTAGGGTTTGGTGCAATTGCAACACAGTTCATATCTTAAGTCATTTGTATTATGGATCATTGTGGAAGCAAGGGAGTGTCAGATTCAAGTGATTTATAGCTAAAAATCATCAAGTGACCGAGGTCAGGGTTTTGTGCCAGATCAAGGTTTATCTAATGAAGTAAAGTTGCAGAGTCGTTAAAAGTCGAGAAATTTGGTCAATATGTCAAGTTATTTGTAAGTTTCGATTATGTGGCTCATGCTCTTGTCATAGGAGAATTCAAGCTTTCTATTTAATTCAACACCGTTTCAAGATGGAATTAGGATGTGATGTTATTTCTCATGGAATATTTTCAAGATTTCAATACATTTCTGGTATGATTTTAATGAAGAGTTCAAGATGCTGGAAATCGGTTCCAAAGATGATTATTGTGTCGAGTCAGGAGGGTCACTTATTCGAAATTTGTTTCAAGTGGTTCATTTTTCAAGATTTGAATCGAGGTTTCAATTTATTTTTAGACTGATTCAGAGATGGTTAATAATGTTTTTCAAGTGGTTTTCCTTGGCTGTAATTCAAAGAATTTCGGACAATTCAACCAAGTTGAACAATTTCATCAGTCCAAGTGCAAGAAAATAATCTCAAGTTTCAAATCTCAATTCCATTCAAGATTTTAATGTTCTAATTCAAGTTTCAAGTCCATATTTCAATTCAAGACAATTTCCATTCAAGTTTCGATTCATAATGACATTGAAAATTCTAGTCAAATTCCATTTTCATTTCATTCAAGATTCAAAGTTCTATTTAAGATTCAAACACATTTCATGACCAAATTCAATTCCAAGTTCAAACTCAAATTTCAAAATTTACAATACAAAATTTATTCCAATTCAATCCTTGTTCAATTCTAAGTCCAAGTTACAAATTCAAAAGAACCATCAAAGGCGAGGTTCAAAAAGTATGAAGAATGCAAGAAAGTCCAATTATCAATCACATCTTACAAAAAATAGAAACAAGTCCCATGAAAGCTACATTTCTTATTACAACAAAAAAAGAATTCAAAAAATAGTGAGAACTACACTCCATATCTGCCACAGAACCATGCTATACCCCACGCTTGCATCAACTGGAGAAGCCACGCGCAAGACAACACCAAGCAACTGTTCAATTTTCTTCATAACAAAAATTGGCTCACAGCTTGCGCAAAAAACAAGCCTGAACACATTGCTCACGGACACAACCACAAGCAACAACTATTTCAATAAGACCCTGCATAAACCAAAACAAATACGTGTTAGCAACAAACTTCAAACAAGCCTGAACGCATTGCTACAACCATACCATGACCTGCATTAACACAATACCACTTCCATCAATAAAATACTCCAAACATAACACCCTAAAACAACCAAAATCTGCGACTATACATCCTTAACCATAGACCTGCAATGAAAATGAAAGTACTAGAATCAAGACAAACTTCAAAAGACTTGATTATTTTAAAGGAGGGTGTCGCATCGCTGCGAAGAGGGTCGGCAAGGACAGAAGAGTCGCCACCGTTCGTTATTTATCCCAAAAGAGGGAAAGGAAACGATTAGAGAAAACCTACGGAAAAGGGAAAAGACAAGTCATCGCAACCAAGTCTTGGGTTCGGGAGTCGATTACGCAAGGGGAAGGTATGAGCACCCCTCACGTCTGTCATACTCGACGGGATCCACGCTTGTTATCTATCTAAAAGGGTGTTAATCTATCTAAGCTACAGGCCACAGGGACAAAAGAAAGAAAAGAGACTCGATATTGCATCGCCGCTCTATGCCTACGTACTCCCTCGTGCAATGGGAAATTCAGAGTCAACGTAGTTCAGAAAACTAAGGGTGAAGGTGGGGAAGGTTGCTCGCCAAGACATCGCCGTCTTGTGCCTACTATCCTCGTCTGGTACGAGAAATCAGAGCAAACGTAGTTCGGGCTAACACGACCATGGGTTGGTTAAGTGTTTTACCCGAGTAGGGTTAAAACTTAGTTCTAGCAGTTAGGTGTATGCTGCTCGATCATTGGAGACTTAGGCGTTACCTATTTGCGGTAGAACCAAGAGTTAACAACACTCTCCTTATGAAAATATTTTCCATTAATCCCGAAGGATAAAAAAGTTTGAAGTTTGTTTTTGAGTCTTTTATGAAGAAGAAGTAAATTGAATTGTGTTTGTAATTCATGTTGCACTCAAGACTATGACTTAGGAGCGAATGCGTCACATATCATCCAAAGGACATACGCTAAACACTCTAGAAAATTGAGAGGAGGCCCCCTAATCATCATTTCCTAAATGCTTAAGGCTCGTAGTGTACAACACTTATTATCCTTTATTATGTGATTTGAAAGAATTTTGAGATGAGAAGAGAAGACACACTCTAAAAGGGAGACTAAACTCAACCTAATGTTCTCATCCAATGTACACCTATGATTGAGATGAAAAGGGAAGACTACCCTAATATTATCATGCAATGGATTCAAACCTAATTTCTATCATAATGCATCTTGAACAAGAAAGGTTAGAGGTCCTAAGGGAACATGGCAAAGGAAGACAAAAGAAGAAGAAAGCAAGCATAAATGAGAGAAGAAAAGTATGCAAACATACAATGCAACACAAAGATGAAGAAAGAAGGAGGAACAAAGTGTGGGGCAGTAGCCACCACACGCACATCTCAACCTCTTAATTGCAAACAAGAATATGCAAAACAAAGAAGGAAAGCAAACCAAAGAACTTAAACAAGTTCAAACCAAAAGTGAGATGAAATGGGAGAAATAGAATTCCTACAACCATTTGCACATCAATCACTACCAAGAGGCAAACACAAAAGAAAGAGAAGAAGACATGATCAATGTGAGGATGGGAGAATAGGCTGGGGCAGCAAGCAACATCAAATGAAATCTCAACCATACACATCACAATGATCATTCAAGAAAAAACCAAATGAAAGTTCTCAAAGTGGCCTCTCATCAAAGTCAAACTCAAAGTGCAAATAAAAAGCACCAAATCAACTTGGATGAGTCCCCAAGGTCCTAGGGCAGAAGTGAGAATAAGATAAGAGGATAGGAAAATGAAAGAAGGAAGCCAAGCAAGGAAAATGGCAAGATAAGGCATGGAAAAGAACCTAAGTTCTATACACTTTCAACATTCAACACCAAATGGAAAGCCTTAAACAAATGCGACTTACAACAAGAACCAATAACTTTATGACCTAAAAATATGAAACCAACAACTTCAACATGTTAGAAATGTAAATCAAGAGGAGTTGGAAGCATATGGGATCCACAAAGGTCATCTCCCACCCAAACTAGGTCAACTAGTATGTCTGAACCATCCTTAGGGTGACTTGACTTGCAAGGTACACCAAAAATAGGAAAATGATTCAAATAAATCCAAATAAAATGCACAAAACTCACAAAGATGTTGGCAACCAGAGGCCAAAACAACACAACCAAAGTCCAATCAAAGCATCACCAAAGGAATTGATCCACTAGGGTGCTCCACTTTGAAGGAGGGTTGTCGAGGGTCAAACAGATGGAAATGAAAGTCAACCAAAAATAGGTCAAACTTTAACCAAAACCAGCCTCAAAGACATCTCAACTCATCATCCGAATGAGTAGAAATCCTTGCTCATTGGTGATTAAAATTGGTCAACAAAATCAAACAAGAACAAAGAAGAACAAATGAAAAACAACTTAAAAACCCTTCCAATCATTAAATTCAAAATTAATTGAAAAATAAATGGAAAATGAAATTAAAAATTATGAAAAATTAAATAACACATTAAAACGTCAGAAAATATTTTTGGTTGAATTTTATAATGATTGGAAGTATTTTTAATTAATTAAAATCAAAACGGAAAATAAATTAAAATAAAATAAAACAAATAAACTCAAAATGGTGCAAATAGCAACAAGCCACGTTCAAAACCAATGGGCTGAACAAACAAGGGGTGTGAATAGCAGCCAAAGCCCACTTCCATCATCCAAAGCAAAATGTTGCGTATCATTAATTGACGTGAATGTCAATCTCCACGCGTGTATGGTCAAATGCATTTGGAGCGTTCATCTCATCAGGTCAACATGTCAACCAAAGACACATCAGCTTCATCTGAGTTTGAACCAGACGCTGGAGCCCTAGCTCCGCTCGTCTTCTCCAGCGAGGTGGCCAGAGTTCAGGTCAACAAACTTCACCAAATCATGCCAAATTTTATACCAAAATGAAGCTCTACTCACGTATATTCCAAATCCATAGTTCAATTGTTTTAAACATGCTTAGATTATGAGAATCGAATGGATCAAGTTTGGAATGTACATCTGCAAACTTCATCAAACATCACAATTAAGCACTCAAACATTGCCTAAATGAGGTAGGGCTTCGGATGCAACCAACAATGACCTAAATCAGTGCCTAACATGAGAGAAAAGTTGAAATAAAGATTACCTAACGGAGACACTCCGTTGGTGCTTCTACAACTTGCTTGCTTGCTTCTAACGGTGCAAATCCACTCTAAACAGCTTGAGGAAGAAGGATGTAGCTTCAATTTTCTTTAAATTGCTCTGAATATGGATTCACGATTTTGAATTTTGCTCTCCAATTTCAAATCTGAACTTGAGCTCTCTTCTATGAAATTTCACTTTTGAGCTCTCAATCTTCATTTGGAGCTTTTATATGTTGGATATGTGAATGAATTGGAAGCCCATGAAGCCTCATTTGGCTGAAATTTGAAAATGCCCAATATGGAAATGCTTCCCATGCACAAGTGAATATGACTTGCTACACACATGCAATTGGCTTGAATTTGCAGCTGTCAACTTGAGTTTTACATTGGGATTGGAATGGGCTTTGTACATGGTTCAATTATGAAGTTTGGATGACATACTTCTTTGTGAAGTAACTTGAAATTCCACGTGATTTTTCCTTCATAAACCAAAGTAATTTTGTGCATTTTGCTTGTTGAATCAATGTGAACAAAATTGAATCAAAATATGGGATGAAAAAGACCTATAACCACATCAATTGAAATCATGATTTAAAGTTGCATTTTCACTTGAATTTCTCCATCAATGTCCATAACCATTCATAATTCATGCCAATTTTGAGTTTCATGATATAATTGAAGTCATTTTGAGCAACTTTCATGTTGGTTGAAAATCCATTTCAGGTACTTAAGTGCATGAGAATGACCCATAATGAAAATGGCCTATAATCAAAGATTCTCAAAATACCCTTGCCTTGCAAGCTTCATAACTTGAGTTCCACAAATGATATGAAGGACTTATAGGACTTTTTGGAAAGCTAAGATCATGAGGAATAACTTTCATGTTCCTCAAAAGTTTAGAAGAAACATGATTCTAGGTCAAAAGTTCCATGGAAGTGAGTTAACTTTTGTTGACTGAAAAATATGTTCATATGAGACCCATAACTTGATAGCATCACAACTTGAGTTCCACAAACCCAATTGGTGAGTTCTGGTACTCAAAAGAAATCTTAGAACATGTCATACAAGTCTCATGTTTATAAGAAAATGAGATTGAACTTTTATCTTAAGGTAAATGGTCCTTGAAGTTGGGCACTAAAGAAGGGGATTTTACACTGAAACCCTCTGAAACCCTAATTTAGTAACTTCTTAGACTCTTGATTCTTCTTGATTTGAACTTGGCATGACATCCTAGATGTCTCAACATGACTTCCCATGACTCCAATGACCTAGAACTAAGTCTCAAACTCCTTCAAGCCCACAGTTGACTTTGAGATAAGCAAATGAAACCCTAGGTGCACAACCTTGGCCTGTGAACTACTGCAAATGATAAGACCACTTAGATAAGCTTCCCAATGGCTTCAAAAGCACTCAATGAACTTCTCCAACATCTCTTGTTCATGACCATGAACTTGTGAACCCCTGATGATCCTCAACTGCCCTCCAAGATAGGAGGTAACCAAAACTTGTCAATCTTCTCTCTCAAAGAGCTTTGACCATTTCTTAATGATTGTAAGCATTGGATAACTTGAATAAGCACTCTTGGTTGAGCTTGATACCCTTGGTAACTTCTCTTGGATGGCACACCTCTCTTGATCCCCTGAAAAGGACAATGCTATGCAAATGCTAAAGACTGAAATGAAACATAAGCCAAGTAAAGAAAAAGGTTGGGCAAATTTTGGGGTACAACAGAGGGGGAGAGGAAAAAAGGAGAAGGGGAATAATGGCTAGGACACTTACCTCAGACGGATTCTTCACACCTTAATTTTTTGAACTTGTTTTCACTTCTATGACAGCAACAACATCACTGCACCCTTCTCGTTTCTACCACCCAAACTCCTCAACAAAACTGAAACCTTCAATCCATCTCCTCTATTGATCTTTAAACCTGAATCTGCAATATACAACAACAAGCCAATTTCCTTAAAACTGTTCATAAACCACAATTCTTTCAATCAAATTTGATTATCTACCATCACACAACCACATTAACGCTCACTTTCCATTCTCTATCTTTTCCGCAAGCAATGAACCCCCACTCCCTCACTGCAAATCCAAAACACGACTGAAACTACCCTCCACCTTTCTTAATTAAATCCATATTTCCCTTCTCAAATCGCATTGCTAATACAACCCTTCAACAGCAACCGACGACACATCAGGAACGAACACAAGGGAGAGAGAAGGAAGCTGCATGGAAAGATTTGAAGGAGTGGAAGAGAGAAACAACGTCGCGAGATAGAAAAATACAAGTGGAGAGAGGGTGAAGATAAGCCATGTGGAGAGGATGAGAGTTTTGTACTGATTTTTATTTACACATAAATTTTTTTCACGCGATGCCTTTGCCTTCTTTTCCATTTCCTCTTCATGCTTTTGGTCGTGGGAGTAGGTCTTGATCCTACTTGTATTGGCTGACTGGGTCAGATCCAAACTGGCCAAGCAATCCTTTTTATTTTATATTTGGATGCCCCACTTTCTAGTGGGGTGCAGTTTTCAGTTTTTATTTTCAAAAATACCTGAGTCCATTGCATTTCACTTATTTTTTTTATAAAAGAAACAATTTTATTCTTTTCCTCTCTTTATGTTTAATAGAATATTTCAAAAGATAAATAAAAAAAGCAAGATTTTTTCCATGTTTATTTTTATTTCTCTATTTTTTTACTTTAGTAATTTAATTTATTTACACAAAAATAGATTTGGCTGCAGTATAAAAAATAATAAAACTATTTGGTGATTTTCTATTTATTTAGATGTCTAGGTTTTGCATAATATATATATATATATATATATATATATATATATATATATATATATATATATATATATATATATATATATATATATATATATATATATATATATATATATATATATATATATATATATATATATATATATATATATATATATATATATATATATATATATATATATATATATATATATATATATATATATATATATAATAAAGTTTGTATTAATAATATAAAACCCTCAAAATATTTTTTCTTATTTATTAATTATTTTACTTGTTTTCTTATTAATCATTTTATATTTATGTCTATAATTTAATTATTTAGGATTTAATCTTAGTTTGTTGTTAATAATTTCTATTAATTTCTTTGATTCCTAAATTTTGTGACTTGTAGTTTGATTCCTTAGTTTGGAGCTTTGTTTCGTCTATTTGTTTGATCATATGTTTTTTTTGATTGCGTCGTTGCTCATTATCCTGTGTTCATCATGCATATTTTGTTATATTATTTCTCTTTGCCTAAATGGCTTGATCCTACTTTCTCTTGTTGATTCATGTTAATGCTTGTAAACATATCTTGATTACTTGCTAGCTTGTGTATTTATATGTTCCCTTAGGCTCCTCTAGTTCGACTTAATTTCCGATTAAGTTCGAAGTAGGATAGACAATAGGTTTTCAATCCATTGCATGACAACCTTTAGGATCCAGTCTCCCATAGATTTTCCTTTCTTTTTGCGTCGTCTTTTCTTAATCAAAAAAATCTAAAAGACACTTAATAAGCACAATGCATGTAATACGTGGCGGGGAAGGAGTGAGAATGGAGCTTCCCTACACTCACTCCAAATATTTTGAACACAAGACGCTAGACATAGTAGTTTGAAATAATCATATATACCCATAGACTTTAGTACAATACACATCTCAAATTCTTTTCAAAAACCTTAACAAAAACACTTCAACAAATCCAAATCTTTTCATGCTTTAGAATTCCCTTCAAAAAATTATTTAAAAACGACATGTTATTTTATTTCTACTGCAATACAGATGACACATAAGACTCTACGAGCGAGCGGAAAACACCTAACTTCTAGAACGTGAACATTAGCATTGTCCATAAAAAACACCTATAAATCATAGTCCGAACTATGGACGCTCTGATTTCTCATTCCCTTTGAGAATGCGTAGGCATAGGATTGTGAGATCCAAGCGAGCAAACTTCCCGTTTTTCATCGTAGTCCTCCGAACTACAGACGCTCTGATTTCTTATTCCCATTGAGAATACGTAGACATAGGATTGCGAGATCCTAGTGAGCAAACTTCCCATTTTTCACTGTAGTCCTCTGAACTACAGACGCTCTGATACTTCACTTCTTTCAAGTGAAGACACGTAGGCACAAGGGCCTCAATCCTTGGAGAGAGCTCTAATAAAAAAACCAACCCTCTTTCCCTTTAACAAGTAGACTTTTAGAATAGAACACCCATTTATGCATAGACAACTTATATGGTTCCCATCGAGTACCATGGATGTGAGAGGGTGCTAATACCTTCCCCTACATAATCGGCTTCCAAACCCAAAATGTGGTGGCGATGACCGTGTTCTTTCCCTAAAGGTTTTATCGATATTTACCTTTCCCTCTTTGGGATAAATAAAATTTGGTGGCGTCTCTGTGTCATTATTTGCGTTGCAACACTCATTAACCATATACAACCATTCAAATAGATTTTGCGTGAAATAGGGAAGGTTTTTAAGAAAAACCCTCATGTCACTAAAAAAAGAAGAAGAATCATTTCACATAAAGTTATTTGCCATTATTATGGATATAAGGGTCACATTAAGCCTCTTTTTCATGTTAGGAACGTTCAATTTCCCAATGAAAAAGTGACATGGATTCCTAAGTGTACCTCAACTAACCCCAATGGACCCAACTAAAATTGGGTACCTAGTTTATCTATTGTTATTTTGTGCAGGAGTGTCTATGAATGTTTATGGATTCTCAAGACATGTGAAGGAAGATGTATGTAATCATATTTGTGATCATATTGTATTTTTTTTTGCTGTATAAGTGTGGTTACTTGCTAACGTTACTTGACTATAAAGTTTAGTCTTAGATCATCGTAATTGGTATGATCGTTTCATTCTCCTTTATCTTCGTGTAGTTGCATTTTATTTATCTTATTTGCATTTAAATTAATTTCATTGCATCATGATCATTCAAGACTATTTCTCATTTGTATCAAATCTATTTTTGACATGCATCAAAATTATTTTACATATGGATTAAAGTTAATTTTCATTTGAATCAAAATAATGTTTTAATTGCACTAAAATATTTCTCATTAAATTCGTCTTGTATCAAATGATTTTTCCATTATTTTGTTCATAAGCATAAGTAAAGAATATTCTTTTAGGTCAAACTTACATTGATGATATTATATTTGGATCTGCTAACGAATCTTTTTATCAATATTTTGGTAGTTTCATGCGGAGAGTTTGAGATGTCGCTTATGGGCGAGCTAACTTACTTCTTAGGATTTAAAATCAAGCAAGCCGAAAAAGGCACATTCATAAGTCAAATGAAATTTTGTTTAGAGTTTCTCAAGACGTTCGATATGAAAGATTCAAAGAGTATCTCAACTCTTATGACTTCCAATGTGCTCATTGACATAGACAAAAAAGGAATTGATTTCGGCGTAACCAAGTATGGATGTATAATTCAATCCTTACTCTATTTAACATCAAGTAGGCTAGATATCATGTTTAGTGTGTGCATGTGTGATAGATATCAAGCATTACTTAAGGATTACCACTTTAAGATTCTAAAACAAATTTTGAGGTTTCTTAAAAGAACCTTCCATCACGGTCTTTGGTATCCTAAAGGTAGTACTTTTAGCTTAGTAGGCTATTCTAATTCCGATCTCGCGTGGTGCAAGTCGGATAGGAAAAGTACAAGTGGTACTTATCATTCATTTGGAAGTTGTTTATTTTCTTGGTGTAGTAAGAAGCAGTTTATTATTGCTCTTTTTACCGTCGAGGATGAATATGCAGCTGCTGGTTGTTTTTGTGCACAAGTCTTATGGATAAAGTAACAATCATTAATCAAGAGAGGGTTTGACTTTTTGTATGGCTTTTTTTGTATGGTTTTTCATGTGGGATATTTTTGTGTAATTGGACTTTTGTTTATACTAAAAACTAGCTAGGATAACTCAAAAAGGAAAACAAAATCAAATATTAATCAAGATACCAAGTCAAAATTTTCTTTGTTTTGATTTCTTCTATGTTAAACAAATCACACCAATAATATCATGATTTTTTACTTAGTTATTAATAAAACAAAATAAAAATAAAATAAATAATTAAAACATTTTTTTTATATTTTTATTTTATAAAGTAAACTAATTTAATGCTAAATTAATCACGAAACAAATTTATTTATTATATATTTAGAAATAAAAGAAATATTTGAAAATAAATGCAAAATGAACATAAAATGAAACTTATTATTTTTTTATTTTTAAAAATAAAATAAAGAAATTAAACCAAATAAATGTAAAAATTGAATAAAAGTAAAAAAAAAAAAAGTTAAGAACCCAGACAAATTTGGGGTATGACACTGATGATTTGTTGTGTGTGGGATATGTTATTTATCAACCTTGTGTTTTGAACATCTTGTATGTTCTTAAAGAATGATGTTTTGCCAAAATTTTCTATAGGGGGAATTGTTGTTCTTTTTGGATTAGTTGCATTATGAAAAACAATAATAGAGGTTTCAAGTTGTTTTGGAATAGAAGAACACGTGTGGGAAACAATGTCCCATCTTGTGAGCAACATTTGCCCCTTGTCTGCTGAACAAGGATGCTGCTATGTGAGCATATTATTCAGTTGCATGAAATGTGTTTTTGATGACCTGTGCAACAAATATTGGTTGATTATTAATTAGTTAAATTTTAAATTAAGGAGATTTAAATTTGAATTCAAATCAAACCGAATTTTATTTTGTGAGGCTGATTTTGAGCAATAAGTCTTAACAATATCTTCACTAATTCTGGACGAAATCACATCATTATCCAAATAGAAAAAGCACATAAGACATTTCTATTTAAGGAGACTCAACTCTCATGTTTTGACAAGAGCTTTGTTCACAAGAACAAATTCTCAGTGCCTAGGATTTATGAGTCTTTTGTTTCGTGTATTTCACGCTATAGAAAGTAACAAGAATTAGGGAGAGACATAGAATTTTATAGGGCTTGAGGCTCTTATAATTCTAATTATTCTAATTCGAAGTAGTGAATTTCTTTTCTTGGGAAAAGTTCCCCTAAGACATAGGTGTGGTTTCACCAAACTGAGTTGTCAATCGCTTGTGTTTTTATTGTTTGTACATTACTATTTTTATTTTTGTCATTATGACCTAAAAATTTGGGTTAGTTATCCGAACATTTGTCCCCTAAGGAACAAAATTTTACAGGTGAAGATGAGAAATTTCTGGCCAATTTCTCTAAACCCATTTCCAAAAACTACTTTCCAAATAACAACAAAAAGTTCTCATGTGGTCGTGGAATAGGTACAAAAATATGTAGCTTTTATACCAAAGCTTGACACCTAGTGTAAATCAGAAAAATGCAAATACTAAAAATGCATAAGATATCAAGCCGGAAGAATCTGAAATGTCTTAACGAAGTGCAAGACATACTCTATTCAAGACTGAGCCATAGCAGGATTTTCTTGCACTCCTTAAACAACCTTCCACTCGCAGCTCTTCTCAAATTTAACATTTTTGAAGTAATATAAATAATTCTTCAAGTATTCTCCCTACCCCATCTCTCATATTGAAAAATTATTGTTGGATCCTTGATACTAGAGCCACAGACCACGTGTGTTATTGTCAAGCTAATTTGCAAAACCTAGTTAGTATTCCTAGTCTAAGAGTTGAACTCCCTAATGACAATAATATCACTACCAATAAATCCGGTTCTATATACTTTAATGATAATTATTACCTCAGTGATTTTCTTTAAATCCCTAAATTCTTCATTGATATCATCAAGATACATGAGATAACCAAGTCCTTAAACTGCAATGTTAACTTTAATCATCATTGTTATACCATACATGGGAATCATACCCCGAGGATGATTGGTAGAACTAAATTTCACCAAGCCCTTTACCATCTTACTGTGCCACCTTTAGTCACCCTTCCTAGTTCTAGTTCCATTAATAAATCTAGGACTAACAAAGTTGATGAATATAATCTTTGGCATTTAAGACTTGGTCACCCTTCTCATATTACAACATCTTATATCAATAAAAAAAATTTCATTTTCATACTTTTTCAAATAATATATCTACTTGTCATTTTTGTTTTTATTCTAAACAAAAACGCTTAACTTTTCCTACTAGTATTTCGCATGCATCTAGCGATTTTAACTTGATTCAAATGGATATTTGGGGCCCTTATTTAATGTCATCCATGCTTGGGCACAACAATTTTTTTAACCAATGTTGATGATCACATATGATGTTGCTAGATATATCTTATGTGTTTTAAATCTAAAACTACTTAGGATGTTAAATCATTAATTTGTCTCATTCAAACTCAATTTCATAAAAATGTTACAAAAAAAAATCAAATAATGGACCTAATTTTTTAAAAATACTTTAATTCTAAACAAGGAATCCATAATCAAAATTTAATTGTTGAAACGCCAAACAAAACGGGGTTGTTGAAAATGTCATACCCCAATTTTTTGGACATTTTAAACTTTTATGCATCCAACTTCACTTTGTTTTATTTAAATGAAATTTTGGTTTAAAGACAAACCGGTTGAATAGGTTCTCAAATGTGCGTAAACTTAACAGGCAAAAAATTTCAAGATCAGGATTTCAGATGTTAGTTTTTTTGATCTACAGTTCGCGTAGTTCAACATGGTGTGCTCATTTTATTTTTTAGTCCTGTTTGCATTCATAACTTGACCAGTCTGAGTCTTTTCGACCGGGTATTTTATACTGCAAAGTTTGATCTTTATCTGCTTGTTTTACGGAAGTATATTTTGCACATATCATTTTAACGTGTTCATTTTATTTTTTTGCGCATTTTTATACTCGAGTTTTACTCATTTTAATTCCTTTTCTTAAAAAATCAAAATCAAGAAAAAATAAATAGAGTTAAATAATTAGTCAGTTAATTTTTATTTGAAGCATTTAAAAACATTTGATTTATTTTATCTTAATTCATTTAAACTTCTTTTTAATCATTTAAAATATCTAAAAGGTTTTTTTTTGGTATTTTGCTAATTGTTAAGCCCTAATGTGTGTTTCTTTGTGTTGATCATTGGCCATTGGATCAAAGTGATCAAGAGTACACAATCAAAAGCACTTAGATCTCAATCCTCAACTACCTCTATTGACTAATTAAAATCCAAAAAAAAAAAGAATAAAGAAAAGAATAAAAAGAAAGAAGAGAGGACTTAGGCGTTGAAGGTGAAAAATTAGGATTTCCTCTCTAACACATTTCCACATGGCATCCCCCTATTGGATACATTTTTTCTCATTTCAAAAACTGGCCAATAGGATAAGGCAGAAGCGAATCTAATGACCTACCATAATTGACAAGTATCCCTCTCTCTCTCCACTTAAAAAATGATCTCTCTCTCTCTCTCATTTGAGTTGGAAAGAGGATAAATAACAAAAAAGGATAGAAAAGGAAAAAACAAATAGCAATGAGAGGAAGGCAAGTGGTATGCCTCTCTCTCTCTCGTGATGAAGCCCCTATCTCCAAAGTTTGAATTAAATAAAAAAAATCCCTCCACTCTTAAGGAGATACATGCCTCATCATGAAATTTTTCTCTCAGTATGAAAATGAAAAAATCCCTCATTCTATACTACACATGTCTCTCTCATGGGGGTTAAATTGAAGAAAAATGGTTTTTTCTATATGGGAACCCCCAAACCCAACTGAAGGAGTTTCTTCCTCTCATTTTGGATACACTTCTCTCTCTCTCTCTCTCTCTCTCTCTCTCTCTCTCTCTCACTAGTATTGAAGTCAAAATAAGTTAGAAACTTAAAAAAGGAAATTATTCTTCTTCCTTTCCTCTTTTTCACTATCCACCCTTGCTCACCAATCTACCACCAACATCACTAAAGCAACCTCCTTCTCCATCTAAAATCCCTCTGTCGAAAATTTAAACCACTAACAATCCACTATCCTTTCGTAGGGTTTCTATGAAAATCATCATAACCTCACCTTCTTTCTTAGCACACCATCAACCACCATCTTCGGCCACTTCCCTCCATTCAACTCTCTCTATCTCTCAACTCAAACATCATGCTTCCATCTCCTTTAATCGCACATCACCGCCTTATTTTCATAAACTCTCAAAAAACCTATATCCATCGGAGTAAAAACCTTCTACCACCATAAAAGCCACATACACCTTCTGATCTAACCTATATCCGAATAACCACCACATGAACTTTCACACACACCACCCAAAACCGACTTCCACCACTTCTCATAAGCTGTTATGGCCTGAAACCTCACCTTCTGTACTATTTTCTCCGTTTCAACGCATCCACCAAACACACTGTAATACCCTAAATTTTACCCTCATATTTAATCGATTCATGTCGCATGACATCTCATTTTTTGCATCAACTAACTACTAACGGGTTACGTAGTTTGTTTGCTTTGCAGGAATCACGTCTGGTACACTTTAACTATGGAGGGTGAAATGGTCATTTATCCATTGATTGCTACCGGTTTAGGAAGCAGAATCATTGTCAGGAATCCATTGAGTAATTGGGATCTCCGTTTCCGATTTCTTTATTTTATTTGAGGATGAACTGAAATTCACAGTAATTTTGGCA
Source organism: Lathyrus sativus (assembly GCA_963859935.3). NCBI lineage: Eukaryota > Viridiplantae > Streptophyta > Magnoliopsida > Fabales > Fabaceae > Lathyrus > Lathyrus sativus. The sequence continues at coordinate 464,660,568 of OZ012741.1, read as the reverse complement.
TCAGGATTTTTGAGATACGGTAATTAATTCATAGGGTCGAGATTTTGCCGTCAGTAGGTTTCCGAGACATTTATGTTGTCATATGTGTTTGATGAGGTTGAGATATCAATTTGGTTCGGCTCAAATCAGTGCAAGAATTCATTCTGCGGAGTTTGTTTAACAGGCGGCTATTTCTCTGTTTCTTCTGCTATCTGTCAGTTTATTTTTTTAAAAAAATCAAAGCAGTGGAATGGGCGGTTCATGTTCAGGTTTACTGATTTTTGTTTAATTTATGATTTTTGGGAAAAATAAGCTCAAGACAGTGGATTTAGTTATCAGGGACGCAAATTGAATTTTTGAGGCGGAGTATATTTCTGTCTTCACTGTTAATCGAATTTCTCTGTTTCTTTTCTGTTCTACTTCGTTCAAGGCTATCATCGATTCTATCATCAGGCGCGGTTTAATCTGAGAAATATTGGATTAGAATTGAAGTTTATATCGTGTTTAAGTGGAGCGACACGTGTGAAATGACAAAGTTCGATTCAATTGCTTCCTTTGGATTTATTCGTATTGAATTTATATGATGAAGACTAATGCTATTTGTTTAAGTTTAATCGTTTGAAAGTTTTAATCGGTTGAATTTATTCGGAGATACTTGATCAAGAGGAATTTAATTGGATATTTTCTTTTGGGTCATTCGATTGTGACAGATTTGAATTATGAAAAAGAATCAGATAATGTTTGGATGAAAATATTATTGAATTTTATTCATAAATATTTTTATTACAAAAGGAAAATAAAAAATTTACATTTTATCCTAAGTTCTATTTTTCCTAATAGTCCTATTATCTTCATGCCGATTCTTCGTGTTTCTTCAACCGACTTTTCTTCGTACCTGCACAACAAAACAGAGAAACATAGTAAAAGAGGTTAACGTTAGAAAATTTGTTTTGTTCGACACCCTCAGAAAAGTTTCATCACCGGGTGTCGGGAGGGTAACGGATTTCTTCGTCTCCAGCTCCCATTCCGATTCCCGACCTCGACTACCAAACGACAACATCAATTCAAATCATCGGGACAACCGAGAAGAAGAGAAAAAGAACTTTTATCCCAAAAAGTGATTTTTATGCAGAGAAAGAGATTATTTGAGCCAAACAGGTCACTAATGGAATCAAATTCGATTCTATCAAGTAAACTAATCGGATATCCAAGTCAAATCCGAACCCGGATTCACGGCAACAAAATTCGGAGTAAATAATCCATTCCATCAAGTAAATAACAGATGATCAAAATATCACAGAAATCCATATCCAATATCCGTAAATCCAAACTGAATCCGAAAATGGACTCATCAAAGGAAATCTGGAACAAATCAAATCCGATATCCGAAAAGCCAAACTGAATTGAAAATCCAATATTTGAAAAGGAAACCAGCCATATCAGTAAACTAAATCCAGAACAGAATCATATTAGACAAAATCCAATCTCAAAGTGAAATATAATGTAAAAATCAAATTATCCAAAGGCCCATCAGAGAAAAAGAATGATATAAACAGAGATAAACGAAGTTGAAACCCTAACAGCAAGGGGCCCCAAAAACGGCGCATACCAAAAATCATAAAACACGGAACAAACTCACCAGAACCGCGACGAAACCATAACGGCAGCCACAAATCGCGAAAAGGGAACGAACTTGTCACACCCTAATTTTTGACCTTAAGATCCCACCTCCTTGTTTTTGCATGTTATCCCTTTTTGCGCGCATGTCTATTATAACTAACCACTTTACACAGGCGCATCAAACGTCGAGTGGAGACAATACTTATTCACCCAATCTGGTTTTAATCGGCTTAAGGGGGTTGCTTCATGTTCAATGTTCACAAGGTGACCGGGTGGTGATTTGATTCATGACGTCAACGTTTAATTCGTGATGTTTGGAGTCCAAATGGTTGGATTCAATGGGATCTGGGATAAGCACACCAAGAGGAAAAGAGATCTATAATTTCGGATTCCGATGTCAAGTTTCAAGTTCATCGTGCACCATTTCAATGATCAAAATTTAGTCATCATGAAGTCCAAACATAAAATTCCCACACTTTTCTCTACATTTAAGAACTCGGGTCGGAATAAGTCTCACTACGGTTTCATTTTAAGCTATAAGGCGCAAAGTGAGCAAAGGACGATACAAAGTTTAACATTTCTTACAGGAACACCAGGATGTGAATGTCTAAACTTTGCTAATTAAATAGAATACTGAATGAAGGAGCATAATTAATCACAACATGGTTCCTAATTACACTACCAGCCTAAGCATGAGGAAATAAGCATTGGTCTAAATGTATGTTGGCACTTGTAAATGATAAACAAATACATCAACCAAGTTTGTAAAGAATGAAACTATCACAACATGGTTTTTACTACTAATTACATTGCATCATACGCTTCCCAAGACTTCTCGCTCACTACCAAGTGACCTCTGCCAGAAGTATCCGTATATCAGTCAGGCTGCCGCTGTTATGTATTCTGAAGTCAGAATAATGATGCACATGATCATGGAAGATCATGGTCCTGCAAAAGATCCACCTCGTATCCAACCGTGGAGCTTCTCAGCATGCTGTCGGCAGGGCGCTTAGAGTTGTCCACCTAAGCCAAGTCTCTACAATAGAAAATAGAGGAATTTAATGATGCGGTTAAGGAATGCAAGCGAGTTCTGGATGTCGTTGAGAAGATATTCGGTTAGAATATACCTAATATTCAAGTGGGCAACGGATTGTGTGGGGCCGCAAACTGTAGAACGAGGTTCTTCTTTCCCAAAGTCTCAAAAACAATGGCATGAAGCCAAACTTCTCTTTCGGCAAAGCAATTTAAGGCCTCATAATACAGGTTTGACTTGCCTTGGTTACCCTTGTTGGTGTCGGGAACACGCTGATATCGGCGCACTGTCAAAGGAAATAAGAATTTGTGAATCAATTACCAACATGTTACATTATCCATGGGCAAAGGAGATTTGTTGATTAAAGTTGTGCGAAGTACCAACTCTCTCCAGAAAGCAAACCGCAGGAATCTCCTACAATGTTGCGCTCCGTAACTTGCTAAGACGATTGTTCATCCATCCGCTACCATTGTAAATAACTGCGTTCGTAACCAGTGCAGACGTCTAGTTCCATATTAAGCAGTGTTCCTGCAATTAATCAACGACAATTGTTAAATATACTACGAGACGCAGACATCCACCTAGAAATATCAAGAATCCTCTGCAATATCCAAACAAAAATCACATCAGTACTATCCAAGGAGGATTACACACACCAGTTTAGAACTCATATCGTAAAAGTCATTAATACCGAATTTCACGTGATTGTCGAGTCTGGTAGCAACAACCTTTATTTGTGTCCATAATTTACACACGGTTTCTCAAAGCTCAACCTCGTATTAAACGTTGCCATATTCAGCATTGCTCCAAGTCTGATCCCTATTTTGGTATCTACCTGGAAAGAAGAAATTTGAAGCAACATAACAGAAAGCAGTGTCAATATTTTGAGAACAAGTCATCAATGTTTTTGGAATACAGATCAGCAAATCGCCCTCAGTGCAGACATGGCCAGAACACGTTTAGACAATTTAATCCAGATATGGCAAGAATCTTAATTGTTTCCAGAAGAGTTCCAACATGTTTCAGACACTTCCAAACCAGAAAGGAAAGAATTGATTATCATTAACGTTGTGACTTGCCTCAACCATCTATAAAAGAGGAATCGAGATGAGAAGAAGATGGGAATTCATAACAGTTCACACATAAACCAGAAAATCACAAATGGAAAAACCCTAGAAAACTCAAAAATCACAAAAAAATCGTGAAGGGAACTTATCTCTTTTAAACCCTCGCGCCTCCGTCCTCGGACCACCGCTGTGAAATCATCTCCGCAACCACCTTCGCCGCAAAAACCCTCATAACACAAAACCGTTCCCAAAACTTTTTGATATCACCGCCAACCGCGCCGTTGTAAACCTGCAAAACTCCTTTTAAACGTGAGTTTCTAATTAACATCAATATCTGTCAAATTTTGTGGTTTATGCAGGCAATCAAAGAGGAGAGGAGAGGCGAGATCAGAAGTGAAAGAGGTGAAAGTGAAGAAGGGGATTAGAAGAGGAGAAGAAGACGTTAAAAGAATAACAGAGAAATGAAGGATATGAGAGAGCGATGACGAGAAGACGGAAAAAATCGGCGATTTGAGGGGGGGGGGGGGGGCGATTTGGGAATTAGGGTTCATGTGGTTGTTTGAATGTAATTTGTGTTTTATTGTTGTAATAATCACATGTGCACACACACACGATATTACCGTACACCCTCACACACAAGCCAACGGATCCACCTTGTACGCCCCAGATCGCACCCCACTGTACACCCTCGTAAGCCTACATATCAGACGGTTCTGCGTCATCCACTAATCCCTCTTAACCAACCGTTAATCAACTTATCATTTACTTAAATCAATTTATTAACTAATTAATTCCCCCATTTTCCTTAATCAATCAGCTGTTTTTATTAAACCAATTAACTTAATCTAATCTTTTTCACTTAATATTTATTTAATAATTAATCATCAGCTTTTAATAAAATTAAGTAATTAATAGTCCATTTATTTATTTATTCATTTTAATCAACTTCCCTTTTATTTAATTAACCCATCCCATTAATCTATAATTTAATTTTTTATTCACTCCACTACTCTTTTTATTACAACAATTTAGTAATTATTTTATTAGATATAATTCATTCATTTTCTAAATGATAAAAAACCTATTTTCAAATTTAATAAACTTTTATTTATTAATAATAACAAAACAATTTTATATAACAAGAAAACAATTTTCATAATTTAATTAGCTAATATGCACTTATTAATAATAGTCCCCTTTTATTTCAAATTAACTTTTATTTGATAATAACTAAAACTTATTTAAAAACCAATCAACTTATAATTTAAATTCATAATTTAAAATTAATATAACTTTTTTCTTATAAATCAATTCACATAAAACTAAAATACAACTTTTCTAACCAAACTCATCACAAACATAATATATTTTCCCATAAGTATAATTCAACTAAAATTGATAATCCCGTCTAAAATTAATCTCGTCTAAAATCAACCCGCTTAGAATAAATCAACATCGTAATGCAATCAATCGTGCACGCTTGCACCCCTTTTTCACGCACGTATTCACACTCACAATCCACTCACTTAGCGCTTTCATGCATTTGTGTATGTCTTATTTTTGTCTGCCTTTATTCTCCGCAATTTATTTAGCGTATTTATCTTTATTGCATCGCATCATTGTATTCCGTTCAAAGGAAAAACTTGCATGTAACGTAAAACTTGCGCATATGCAACCCATTTGCATCATTTCCTCATGATCCTTGATCCCATTCAAGTTGATCTTCTAAGTTAGATCCTACCCCATATGAAGGACCCTTTATCTTTACAACGTAGACAAACACATTCAACTCTTTCAAACACATTAGAGAATAAGATGTTAATCATCTTAAGTGGGATAAAACTTCTACCCCATAACAACATAATCAATTTTCCTACAATGTTGTGGTGGTTTAAATCAAGTAATCTCCCTTAAAATGACAACTCACCTTTTCTCCTAAAATCAATCAATCAACTATCCTAAACCCGTAGGAACTTTGACCATAGTCAAAGATCTCCTCAAACCCTTTAGGGGAACTACAGATACTCTGATTCCACTCCCGTAAGGATATGTAGGCATAAGATGCGATATCTTATCGAGTATCCTTAGAAATAAACCCCTAGGTCTTTTAACCTTTAAGCAGATAATCCTTAGCAATAAACAAACATAAAATAAGAGGTTCCTGTAGAGTACTACAGAAACTTAGGATGCTAGCACCTTCCCTAAGTTTAACCAACCCCCGAACCTATAACTCTCTAGCTTGCATTTGCATTACATTGTGGGTATTTCGATCTTTTTCCCTTCCTTTGGACAAATCAAAGTTCAGTTGCAAATGAATTAAAGATTCAAACTAAATAATAGTTTGGTATCCAAATTTCACTGCGACATAAATGGTGACTTCACTGGGGATCCCTCAGTGGGTTTCCCTAACTTGTTTTGTTTTTACATATTTGCTTATATTTGCTTAATTGTTTACTTGTATACTTGTTTGTTTATTGCCTTTGGGTTGATACCTTTGAGTGGTGAGACAAATTCCTACACCCGGACTTGAGTGAACTTAAGATAGGATGGTGATATATTCGACGAGGCTTATAAAGAGTGAGTCCCGACCAAGCTGACTCGAGAATCCTTAGTTGAGACCCTTTTGAAAATGGTTCGGTTGAACGAGTTTATTCGTGAAAATTTTTACTATTTTTTATTGGAGTCCATGATACTAAGGACCGTAGTTACCTTTAACCCCACTTTGGCCTTTATTAGGACGTAGTGCGAGGCTATGAGGGAGTAGTCCCGAAATAGTGCTACGCGATGCTACACTCAAAAGAAGTTCTCTTGAGAATATTATTAACCACCCAGTTAGTCGGGAAATTGATAATATCCGATAGATGGACTAATGACTTCGGGACCTTCTTAGAACCTTGTTCTGCAGGTACAATCAACCTTTAGTCCACATCCTTTGGGAATGGGTATACCCTTTGGCTCCATGCTCGTTGCAAACCTAGGGTCTCCCTTGTTTGTTTATCTTTATGTCTCTATGTGCTTACTTGTGTTTGGTGCATCCATAAAGCATCATATTGCATTGGTTTCATGGAATCCCGAGTTCATTTATAAACATTGTAGAACCAATAGGGATTACAAAAGAAAAATATTTTGAAATATTCTTTTAAGAGTCCTAACTCGGATGACCTAAGGAAGTTAAGTACACTAATTGAAGAATTAAGAAACTCAAAAGGACAAATACAAGAGGCTTCCCTTTATTATTGAGGATCAAATGGAGTTCAAAAGACTTTCAGCAACATTGAAGAAGGGTTTCCTTTCTTATTTTCCAACAAGAGATAGAGGATTTATTTTCCTCTATAACACTAACTTCAAGAAGATTCAGTTAGAAGAGCAAATTAACAAACACGATGAAGGACTTCCTTAGGACTTTAGCACCTATTATGCTAGGACTCCTTTAAGAATATTCACTTGTAATCCTTAATCAAAAAATAATAAATAATAATAATAAACGAGTTTTCTTTGGGTACTCTGTGACGTTTATAAATACTTGAGTTCCATGAAACCTTTCGTTTTGCATTCTTGCATTTGCATTTCGCATTTTGCATCAGCATAGCATCCTTTGCATTCCAGGGGGGGTCTCACTCTTGCTTCATCTTCACAGACAAGCTGAATCACCAGTACAACACTTGAGCCAGTCGACGCCAAAAGATGGATCAATTGGAACAAGAGAACAGAGTGCTCTGTGACGAAGTTGCAACCCTGAAAGAAAACTTGGAGAGATTGAATGTGTTGCACCCCAAATTTTGACCCCTTAGATTCTCATTATCATTTTAGGAGCATACTCATGAATTTTCTAACCTTAACCCAGTGCAAGTCTGTCTTTGTCAAATTGCAGATGAATTAGGGTTTCGTGCAGTCAAAATCGAAACTTCAGGGTTTGTGATTAGTCAATGTTTTGGGCTTATTCAAATAGGAAACAAGGTCAAGGGTATTATATAATGTCAATTGAGAAGCCAATGTGAGGTTGTTACCCCAGAATTCAGAGCAGTGCATTTCAGAGCACCCGATTAGGGTTTTAGACTAGTAAAAGTCAACCGTAGTTTGACTTTGATGTTGGAAGATGTTTAAATGGTGGGATTGTGATTCATGGAGTTCGTACAGCTTAATAAAGTTCATCCAAGAAGTTTCAAAGTCTCAGGAGGCCCAGAATGTCAACAGGCGACTCGGTAATCACCGATCGGTCGTACGATTGACTGAAAAGTCAACTCTCCAAATTTTAGGAATTGGACTTCAAGTTGTGAAACAAAGTTGTTCCTTATGTCATATTGGACTTGCATATCAATTTTCATGACCATTGGATCAAGAATGAAGGAGCAATCGAAAAATCTGGAAATTAGGGTTTTGAAAAGAGCTAAATCATAACTCCTTAACCACACATCCAATTGAGTTGGTTCAAAGCTCATTTGGAAGCTCTTTACAAGTCCTACAAAATTTCCTAAGTGGTCCATGATCAGAAAATGCATAGATTTGGAGTTATGATCAAATTCATTTCTAGAGGGGAAAAAGACTTTGGAAGGCTTTTTGGCCAAGTTCCTTTGGGAAATTGAGACTCATGAAAACATGAATGTTTTAGATCTATTTGAGGGCTTTCTAAAAAGTACTAGCACATCTCAAAAGGATTTGTGAGCTGAAAGTTGTGGTCATGGCAAGTTGGTGGTTTTTCACTTTAGTCCCACATTGCCCAATTTCAAAAATCACCTCCTTCATCAAAATTGACCAATTCTAACTTGTGAATCCTATTGTATCTGATATGTAGAAATTTTGTAACCCAAGAAAACCAAGGAAATGCAGAAATATGGAAAAGGACAAGTTTTGCAAGTAGCTTGCAAGTTGCCTTGCAACTTGCCTTCAAAAGTGAAAATAAGCATGAGGTGTAAAGCCAAGTTCTGAAACAGTCATGATGCTACACTCTAGCCTGCATTTAGACACTTCAAATTCATCATATTTTTTGACTATTGAGGCTAGCCTTGCAGATCAAGGAAACCCACTTGAGGAGGTTTAATTTTGAAAGTTCAAAACCTTTCTTCAAAGTGAAGAAACTTCAAATCTGCCCAAGCCATCTCATTTGCCTATAAATAGGACTCTCCCTCACCTCATTTTGATCATCAAAAATCTTCTAAAAACCAGAAGAAACATCTTCCCTTGCACTTTGCCTCAAAACTTCAAAACCACAAAATCACCATTTCCACCAAAAACACCAAAAAATCAGCCTTGCTACTAGGGCTGCCAAAACCATTTTTCTACATTCAAACACCCCAACAACCATCCATACCATCTCTAAATATGGTGTAGAAGGTGTCTAAACCATTGAACCTCTCAAAAACCTCATGTTGCAAAAAGTCAACCCCCACATCAAGCTACTTTGACCAAAAGCTACATATTCTACCAAATCTTGTCCTAAGCACTTGCCTAGTGTTTTAATCATCCTAACACCTATTATATATTGTTTTTCAACTGTCCAATGTGTTAGAATTCATTGGTGAGACCTATTTCTCCAACTGTCATCATATTTGCAAATTGCTTCAAAGTGAAGAAAGGACTCAAGGCAAAAAGGTAGATTGAAGTTCTATGGGTTTCTTGATTGTTTTAGCTTGTTCAAAAAAGTCTACAAGAGGTATGTAGCTTATAAAAATTGCCCTTTGTATCATTTTCCATATTTTTGCATTTTTGAGCTTTTGGTAATATTGAAAAGTATCATTTTTCTGTCATATGCAAAATCCTGTTTTGAAGTTGATATGTTTAAATTATGAGTTGGATCATAATTGGTTTCTTGATTATGATGAGTACCTGTAGGTAGTATGACATGTTCTTGTTTGTTTTGTTGCTTTTCACAAACAAATGCATCATTAGAGCTCACCTTGTCATCTCATTTACAAACTGATACCATTCCTTAACATAGGCTGTTTTGAGTCATAATTCTTGCTTGAATCCATTTCCTAGTATGTGTATGAGATGTGTGTATGACTTGCTTGACCTAGGGAGGCTTAGAACTGAAAATGAACATTCATGCCTCAAAATACCTTTTTCTTGCAGCTGTGTTACCAGTCTTGGTAACAGTTTGATTTTGGTTCTAATTTGTGTCCCTACTCATCCTATATCATGAATACAATGTGTGCGTATGATGAAAATAACCTGAAAATGTTCTGGATTTGAATCTCATATTCTGCTGCACTTCACACACATCCATTTGCACATGAAACACCACTTTTTCACCACAGTCATTTTTGGCCACATACCATGATCCCATCTCATCTTATATCTTATATACAATGTATGTGAGTAATTAAAATGGCTTGCAACTGTTTTGAACAAAATCTGCACCTTTTCATGCACTTTCACAAATACAATTGCACATGAGCACCACTTTTTCACACCAATTGGTTTTGCATTAAAACTTTGATATAATTTCATTGGTATGTACATTTGTGGTATGTGTATGTGAATCTTTGGTTTGATTATGCCTCAAAACTACAATTTCACTTCTTCATGCATCATGTTCACAATAATGGCCACTCAAGTACCATTTTCATGACAGCTTTCTGTTTGGCTTCAAATTATGATCATAATCATTCAATGTCATGTATAGGCAATGTGTGTATGTTTAGTTTGATGAAAAAACCAACTGTGACATGAACTGCACATTTTTCTTGCACTTTCACAAAACACATGCAAAACAGCCTGAACACAAAACCTCACACTACTTTGCCTTGCATCAATTCTATCATTTGAATTAATTTGGGTGTATATTTGTAGCATGATAGTGTGTTTGAATTGAATTGAAACCAGCTGTAGCCCTGGATTGACATCATCCTGCATTGCATGATTTTTTCAACTCACACACACTATTTTGCTCACTTGGTTTTTGATTGATATTTTGTGTTGAAATCTCATCTAAAACACATTTCAAACTTGCACAAACAACCACTAATTGTCAAAGGCATTTGTTTTGGTCATTGGATTCAAATGTGCATTTTCAAGGCATCATTTTGCAACTCACACCTCATTTCTCATTACAGACTGTTTTGAGCCAAAATAATGGACTGAACACATTCACTATCATGTTTGCATTGAGTGTACATATTCACAATGTTTGGAAACTGACTGGTGCATAATCCATACTTCAAAATTCATTTTAAAAAAAAACCTTACACTTGCATGACCATACTATTTCTCATTCTAACTGTGTTCTGCTTAAACTAACTGTTGAAATACATCACATATGTCATTTGTAACATGTTCAAAGCCTTTACTTGATTGAGATCACAGTTAATTCATGTTGAGATACCAAAATGCATTTTTAAAACCTCATACTTGCATGATCATACCAATATTGGTTCTGTTTGTTGCACCCTAAAATTTGCCCAACCTTATTCACTTGGTTTATGTTTCAATGTCATTAGCATTTGCATATAGAGTCATGTGCATAGTCTAATCATCTGCATAGCATAAGCATAGCAAGTCATACAACAGGGGGACCAATCATTATTCTCATCTCTAGAAGCCTATCAAGAGGTTATTATCCTGATTCAATCTCATTCAAGTCATCAGGAAAGAATTTGAAAGCAAAGAGTTCAGCAGATCAAGCCTTGAGTCCATCTCCTAGCTGAGGGTATCTGAGGGTCAACAAGAGGGTTGTGAGCTGTGAGTGGAAGGCATGGAGAGTATCTAGACATTATGAGAGACTTAGAAAGTCATTTAAAGAAGGAGACAAGTCATTGATGAGAGCACAAGAGCTATAGCTGAAGGCAGTCAACTAGGGTTTCATCTGGGTCAACCCTAGGTCAACCCTAGGTCAATTGACTGATTTAAGGGGCATTCAAGTCTAGTGGAGAGATGTGGGGTTCATCATTGGACATATAAAGAAGGATATGGAGGTATGCCAAGAAGAATTCAAGAGAAATCAAGGAGAAGAGGAGTTTCTAAATTAGGGTTTCTGTGTAAAATCCCCTAGTTTAGGTCAAATTTCCAAGCAAGATAAGTCAAAATGCTAGCTTCAAATGGATCCTTGGCCAACATGAAACTTGTATAGGATCTCAAGACCTTTAATTTGAGTGGTGGAAGACATCAAGGAGATTTATAGAACTCAAGTTATGGTCCTTGCAAGTTACAGGTCATCTGAGGTATCTGAAATTTTGTCTGTGAAAGTGACTTGACTTCCAAGCAATTTTTACCCCTCAAGGAGATTTCAAATGAATTTCTGGTAAACATAAGAATTGTTCCTCATTGTATTAGATTTCTAGAATGGTATGGCATGCCCTCATATGATGTGTGGAACTTAACTTATGGTCTTGGCAAGCAAAGGGTATTTTGGTCATTTGTGAATTACAGGTCATTTTAACCTATGTCCAAAACGCATACAAGGAGGCCTCAAATGGAAAAACTTACAACATCAAACTTGCTCCAAATGACATTTTGAGTCTAGAAAGAAGGTCACAAATTGTTGGAAAAGCTCATAACATGAAGTTGCATGATTGGTCAAATTTGAACTAAAATGGCTTATAACTTAAATAAAGTCAAAGTGAAAAATGGTTTGAGAGATTTATAAGTCCAAATGGAGACTTCCAATATATGATTTTGGGTCCAAAACACATTCTAAGAACAATGGTTCAAGTACATTTTTGAGCTTAGTGGAAAAAATCAAAGTTATTTATGGTTACTTGCATTTGAAGAAAGATAACCAATTTGGAATGCAAGGGAAGTTGCAAGATGGTTCTAGAAAGTTCATTTGAGCACTATATATTCATGAAATCAGAATTGAGCAAGGGTTGGATTCATTTTTCACCAAAAATTTCCCAAAGTTCCCTCATTCTCCAAGTTGCAAATTCACTTCAATCTCACAAATTCAGCATCAATTCTCATCAACATTGATCCTCCTACATTTCACCATCATCATGGATCAGAATTGAATCAAAGATTTGGTGGATATTGATCAATTTCGTGCACTTTCATCAACAACATTCAAATTGCAATTTCCATTGGAACTCAAGATCCAAGGCCAAATTCATCAAGGTGTTGCATACAGAATCAAATATAGCAAGAGTAGATCCAGATTGAAGCATCAAGGCTCTCAGATCCACGAGTTCAACATCCATTTCCAAGCTTTTGCAGCAGGTGCATTTTCTCTCCCATGGCTTGATATAGATAGATTTACATGGTTTTATTAGTTTAGATGTGATCTAGGTTGTTAGTAGAACAATTAGGATGAGTTTGGTGTTGTTTAGTGATGATTGTTAGCAGGTGCTTGAAACTGTTAGGACTTAGAACTCTTAGGATAGGCCATAATAATCTTAGGTTGTTAGTTTAGAATGATCTGCGTGAAGTATAGAAGAGATTAGTATAGGTTTGGTTGAGAATCTTGATGATGCATACCAGAGTATTTTCATGGAGTCAAGACTTGTCTCGATCGGTTTGAATGATTCATTGGGATTTAAAATGAACTACCACCATAGGCGTATAGAGGGAGAAATTTGGAGTGATTTTCATGTTTATATCGTGTTGATCCATGGACTATGGAGAGAGAACAGATTGATGGAAGTGTATGCGTGCATAGAGTTTCCATGGTGGAAACCCTAAGTTCTCATGAACCAAGGTAGGAGACGCAATCTTGATCGTCCATTGCTGGTTGGACCTTTGACCCAAGAGCCAATCGTGTGGCTGGCATTTAATTCTGAGATTTGGAGGGAGAGATGTAGGTGCCCTAAACGCACCGTTTCATTTAATGAAACGGGCGGGCCTAGGTGTGTTAATGATATCCCCACCCCCCATGTTATCAGGCCCAATCCTTTGAACGTGAAAACCCTGCTATTCTCACCCCCTGCTTCCTCTCTTTTTCTTTTATTGTCATTAATTCTGATTTGTTCTGGGCTTAACCAAACTTGCTACACGCACCCCCGTTTGCTGGCCCATCCTGGAATATTAACTGAGCGTGTTTGCTTTATAAACCCCCCCCTCTCATTTTAATTCAATTTAGTTTTTTAATTCACTTTAATTTTTACCAGCTTTAAAAAATCATATAAAATAGGAAATTAACTCTTTTTTAGTGGTTGTTTTTTCTATATTTTCTTGGTTCTGTGTAGAAAATTGTCATTAAATAAAATTGCATTTTTATTTTTATCTGATATTTTTCCCATATTTTCTAAATAAATGACATTTTAAATAGTTTCATTTCATGCATGATTTTGTTAATTTTTGTTCTATTAGATGCTTTCATATTTTTTGTTCATTCTTTTTAGGTTGTTTAGATGAGATATTGAACTTGTAGAAACAATTTAGTTCCCATTTTTAGAAATTAAATTTAGGTGCTTAGTGTAGGGTTGAACAACATGAACAAATTAGGGTTTTTAGGTGATGACTTAGGAGATTTGATTCTTTTCCCTTAGGACTTAGGGTTTAACTAGATTAGTTATGGGACTATAGGGATTAGGGGTAGTTATTAGATCCTTTAGAAAATATCAGGATTCCCCTACTGCTATTAATATACTACTGTATTTGATTGACTGGTGTGGTGTGCCCCCTGGGGATTATTGCTTGCTTGCTTGGGTATTGGGATTGCCTGGGGACTTGGGAGAGCTGAAGACTTGAGGAGATGAAGACCATTGGAGATCCAGAGATTGAAGATCAACTGACAGAGTTGAATAGGGGGTTATTGCTAGCATCTGCTGAGGAGACTAGGTTCTAGGAGCTAGGCAGAGCTCTAGAGTAGAAAGCTTGCTTCTCAAACCTAGATGGCTTTGTTTGCCTCTATCCTTTCTCTATGATTCAAAGTCTCTTTCAAATATCCACCTCCTTCCTTTGGAAGGATCAGTGAATATATTTGAAAGATAGAACTTTTGAGAGGAAACTTTCTGTTTAATGTTAACAGTTGATGAACCACCATTGGTAGGTAATTAACTGTCTAACATTCATCCACTTCACTCTTGTGACTGATTCCTCATCCTGGAGGTTTGAACTTGAAGAAAAGCCATGGCAGATAGAAGACTGATGATCAAAGCCCTTGCCTGAAGGCCATGAAGATGGAGATTGATGCTTGTTGAAGCCTATAGCTGATTGGAGATTACTTGAAGCCAGATGTTGATTCAGAGCTGCTGATGCTGTTCTTTTGCTGTTGTATTTCATTGCTGATGTATTGATTGGTTTTCTGGACTGTATTGTTTGCTGTTTAACCTGTTGGGTTGAAAGTGAAGTCTGTTCACTTTCGCCTATTGTTTTCTAGGTTCGAGGTTGAGTGGGACTCCCTTGCCTCGCTTGTACTGTTGCATCCATGCATTTTACCGCTTTATTATATCTGGTATTGTTTCTGTTTTTGCCTATCCCGTAGGATCTCTGTTTCTCTCTGTGCAAGAGAGGAGCATGATAGACACTAGGTCTTAACCCATGCATGATAACATTAGGTTAGTTTGTTTCCCTTCGCAACCGTAGGTTAGAGTTCTGTCTCTTTCTTTCTCAAAACAAACAGAAAAACACATAAAGATTTCAAACACAATAAAAGACACTTCTTTCGTAAAAGAATGTGAACTCATCAAAACGTCATTTTTGTCCGCTTGGACCGCTAATCAGAAAACCTTTTTTCAGAAAGAATAAAATCAACCAAGACAAGCTTGTGTCGTACGTGGCCCGAACTACGTTTGCTCTGATCTTTCATGCTGTATGAAAGTACGTAGGCATAGGATGCGATATCCTAGCGAGCAACCTTCCCCTCCTTTCCCGTAGGTAGGCGAACTACGTTGACTCTGATTTCTCGTTCCTGACGGGAATACGTAGGCATAAAGTGCGATACTTTGCCGAGTCATTTTTATTTTCATTTTATTTTCTTTTTAACCCTTGACCTATAAGTTTAGATAGAATAACAATCCATACCCGAAAACAAGCATGGATCCCGTCGAGTACGACGGACGTGAGGGGTGCTAATACCTTCCCCTTGCGTAACCGACTCCCGAATCCAGGTTTTGGTTGCGACGACCATACCTTTCCCGTGTTGTGCGAGGTTTACTCTGAGCGTTTCCTTTCCCTCCCGTGGGATAAATAACGCACGGTGGCGACTCTTCTGTTCAGCTGGCGCCGATTTTCGCAGTAGCGACAGCTGGCGACTCTGCTGGGGATCCAACGTCCCCTGGCTGCTAAGGACTGCGATAGTTCTTATGCATTTGGGATCCAACGTCCCTTTGAGCGAGTCAATCCTAACGCTTGTTTTCCCGTCGAGGATTTTGTATGGAGTTATTGTATATTTCTAACCTTGTATTTTCAGCTTTGTATATTGATTATTATTGCTGTATTTGGGGTGTGACGGGTGTTCTGATATTGAGTGAGAAGCCGGACCTGGGCTTGAGTGCACCTAGAATTAGCGTAGAAAGTAGTGGGCGCGTGCCGGCTTTGCTTGCATTAGTGTCTCATGAAATCTACACTCGGACGAGGTTCTTCTGGTTGGCTTCTTTTTCTACCCTTTGGGTCGAAGGGGTTGTTGGTCAGCTGAATTGTCGACTCCGGGAACCGATCATTTGGAAGTTGGCTGAGTGAGGCCTCTTCAGGATTTGATGATGCCACTCCTTCTGGGAATCGTATCATCAACCCTGAAAGTCTGTGACGCCGACGACCGCATAGGATGCCGTACCTTGTGCCAGTTATAGGGCCACCCACCTGTGAGGGGATCTGGGGTTATGCAGGTAACTAGACCTTCAGACTACCGGTTATTTCTTGATCAGAGATCCTGGGTATTTATGGAGAGTTATGAGGTCTGTCAGAGACCATTTGGAGATGTGTTATGAGGTCTGTCAGAGACCATTTGGAGATGTGTTCTGAGGTCTACCAGAGACCAATGGGAGTTATGGTTTGAGGTCTGTCAGAGACCAGTATCGGAGCTTTGTTTTAGGTCTATCTGAGACCAGAGTTTGATGACTTCTGGATGGTCTATCTGAGACCTTTCTTGATTGGGTTCAGGCTATTCAGCTACAGCTTTGGTCCCTGTTGCATGTTACTTGCATTGCATTGCCTGCATATCCATTACCATTTGCATGTCACTAACGTGTGTCTGTGCTGCAGGTGCATTTGCATATTCCCTAGTTCTAGTGCCCGGACTTCTGAGTATTGATTATGGCTGGTTTGAGGAAAACAGTTGCGTATAAGCTGCCTTCACCTGATATTACTTCTTTGCTTGGTCTGATATCTCTTGCCGATGAGGAGGTTAGGAGAAGCTTCAGAATGAGCCATGGGAGATTACTGAGATTAGTCTGTAAGCCCACTGCTGATGAGATGAACGGGCTATACACCTTGATGCAGTTCTATGACCCCGCATTGAGATGCTTTACTTTTGCTGACTTCATTCTAGGACCTACCATTGAGGAGTATGTGGAGTTTACCGAGCTTCCCGTGCAGAACGAGGTTCCCTTTATTCACTCTGCTGCTGAGCCCAAGTTGGAGGACTTAGCCAAAGCCTTACATATGGACGCTGCAGAATTGTTATTGACTTCTTGGCTTGGGGTTTCAGGTTTCTCTCTTGATTTCTTAGTTGTCAAAGCTCGAGAGTACGCCAAGAACGGTTGTTGGGTGGTTTTCAATGCTATTCTGGCTCTATGCATTTATGGAATCGTGCTGTTTCCTAACTTGCCCAACTTTGTGGATTTGGATGCTTTCTATCTGTTTGCTACAGGCAACCCAGTGCCAACTTTGATTGGAGACTTCTATCATTCATTGCACTATAAGAATGAGAACCGAAGAGGAAAGGCTGTGTACTGCTGTGCTCCTCTATTAAATATGTGGTTCAAAAGTCATCTCCCCATGAAGGGACCATTTGTGGACAGTGCAACCTCAGCCAGTTGGTCAGAACGCCTGATGAGGCTATCTTCCGAAGACGTTGTATGGTTTGATCGAGATTTGTTGGGATCCGAGCTCATCTTCAGCTGTTCTGGGTACCCTAATGTGCCGTTGATAGGAAGAAAAGGGTGTATTAACTACAACCCATCTCTGTTCGTCCGTCAGTTCGGATACGCCCTGAAGAACCCGCCAAAGGAGGAGGAAGTACAGGAATCTCTGTACTTCACTGGAGATGTGAAGGGGGAGTTATTAGCCAAGCTGCAACATGCCTGGACGCGTATTAACCGCAGAGGGAAGCCTTTGTTAGGAAAGAATGACTGTCAGGCCTATGCACCTTATAGAGTTTGGATTCAGGAGAGAGCAAGTCAGTTATTAATGCCATTTCCAGCTGCACCCGTCATTGTTCCTCTTCCGGCAGAAGAGCCAACTCCTGTTTCTAAGGAAGCCTACGAGCAAGTTGTGAGAGAAAAAGAAGCCTTGATAAAGATTAATGAAGGGTTAGAGCAAGAGTTAGCCCAGGCACGCAGCGAGAAGAACAAGGCCGTATATGCTTTCCAACAACAAATCGAGCTGCTAAACAGGTTAGGGGCTGAGTTGACTGAGGAAAAGAAGAAGCGCGAACGTCTGGGGCAAGAGTTCAGAAGCTCCCATGACATGCTGGAAGCCAAAAAGAAAGCGCTCGACGTAGCACACCGAGAAATCTCCTCTTGCAATAAGACCTGGAATGCTACACTCACCAACAATAAGAAGAGGGAAGATAAGCTGAGGCAGCAAATTTCCGACCTCGAAGAGAAGTTGAAGTCTAGCATCAAGAAGTGTGAGGAGGAAGTGATGACCCGGTATAGTGTCCAGCATGCACTGAACAAGGCAATTAAATCCAGAGATGAAGCAGTGTCTCAGAAGCGAAAGTCAGAAGATTGCTTCGGAGAAGCAACATGGGAAGAAACTGCTGAAGACGTACGCCGTGTCCTTAAGAGGAGAAACCAGCTTGTTGAAGGGCTGCTTGATCGACCAAGCCATCCGGAGACCAGGAAGTTGATAGAAGAGTACCAGACTTTTGGGAGGATTTGATCATTTCATGTAGTAACTTGTATGCTTTATTTGCATAATGCTGACCATCACCAGGATTGTTGGTTGAGGTCATGCCTTCTTTGTACTCTCAGTGACGTTGTACCCTGGGCTTATTGATTCTCCCTGCAATATATGAGGCTTTCTATGATTCAGCTCCGATATTCCTATTGTCAACACTGTCACTGCACCGACACCTTCGCACTAGAACTGGGGGAATGAACTTCCCTAATGCACAGACACATTGCATTGCATTCATATTCATATTGCATTACAGGTAATCTTTGGATGGTGTCTTATTTCCTGCTTTGTATCAGGTACTTAACAGGATTGCAGATCAGCATCCGCACCGCTATTCTACACGCTCCAATTGTCGAAAAATCATGGACCAAATGCAGAACGAGATGCAAGATGTGCGCGAGAAGCTCGCCCTCTTCATGCAGACCATGGAAGCTATAGCAAAAGGGCAGGAGAATTTGCAGGCCATGGTCCAGCCTCTGTTGGCCCGAAGCGCTGGTCATGGTAATGAAGATCATCAGTCTGTACGGGTTGATACTGCTCATGGAGACGGTACTCCCACGCCAGTGGCTCCGCCTGTAATCAATACACCTGCTGCTAATATCAACAACGCTGCCGCTGCTGTGAATGGTAACGTCGGAGTGGGGAATGAGACTGCTGTCCATAATGTTGGGCTGGGTGATGTCAATTTGGGAGATAATCTAGGAGGCAATGGCTTTGTCAATACTGGGTTCGGAGTCAACGATCAGGGATTCGATAACACTGGGAAGTATGGCTTTAATGCTCAAGGCTTTGGGCAAGATGGTTATGGTATGGTCAATCAGGGTTACGGAGGCTTTGGAAACGGAAACGGTACTGGATTTATGGCTTTTGGTCCTGCTGGAGGGGTTCAAGGGTACGGCAACAGAGGCCGAGGTCCGGGGATGAATCAGATCAGAGCTGGACGTAATAATGGATATGATGGGTACGGAGCTGGAAACGGTATGTGGCAAGAAGATCAGCAGGAGGACGCCTTCTCCGGAGGAGGTTTTGAAGGGCCGATGGATGATTCCCAAAAGATTAGAATGCTGGAAGAGCAGATGAAGGGAGTCTTAAATCAAAGTGTTGTGGGATTGGACATGGCAACCATGGGTCTGGTACCCGGCTTGAGGGTGCCAATTAAATTCAAAGCTCCTACGTTTGACAAGTACAAAGGAGACACATGTCCGAAAGTGCATGTACGAGCTTATTACAGAAAGATGTCTGCATACTCAACTGATGAAAGAATGCTAATGCATTTCTTTCAGGATAGTCTGTCGGGCCCTTCCCTAGAGTGGTACATGGGGTTGGAGCCAACTGATGTCAAGACGTGGAAGCAATTAGCAGAGGCATTTGTAGCCCATTACAAGTATAATAGCGACCTGGCGCCCAATCGGGTCCAGTTGGCCGGACTTTCGCAAAAGAAGGGGGAGAGTTTTAAAGAGTACGCGCAAAGGTGGCGCGATATGGCTGCCAGGGTCCGTCCTCCGGTGGAAGATAAGGAAATGAATGACATGTTTGTCGGCACATTCACAGGTCTGTTTCATGATATGCTGTTTCATACGTCTCTGGCCAGTTTTTCAGACCTGATTCTGATGGGGGAAAAGATTGAACGTAATATTAAGCAAGGAAAGTTCCAAGTCGAGGAATCAGCTGCATCTGGCAGTAATAGGAAAGCTTATGGTGGGCGCCGTCAGGGCGAAGCCAGCGCAGTATTTGGAGGCCGAGGCCGAGGCCGAGGCAGGGGACGAGGTCAATATCGTCAGCCGCAGCAGGTGGCGAGTGTTACTATTCCCTATCAGCAACAACCACTCCAGCAACAACAACCGGTTCAGCAACAGCCAATGCCACAGCAGCAGCAGCCTCAGCAGGGGGCACAGCAAGCTCAGCGAAGATTCCAGGGTAGTAAACCGAGAAGAGTGTTTGAGAAGCCTCCCTCAACATATGCCGATTTGTTGTAGACATTGTTGGGATTGAATCTGGTAGAGAAAAGAACTCTGGCGCCGATAACGGGAGATCCCCCATTTGGTTATGATGCAAGCAGGCACTGTGAGTTTCATTCTGGGGCCCCGGGTCACGATATAGAAGGTTGCCATGCTTTTAAGCACGTTGTGCAGGATCTCTTAGACAACAAGACTATCAATTTCGGAACGGCAGGTCCGAATATAGTCCAGAAACCCATGCCTAATCATGGGGCAAACGCCGTTCTGACTGAGGAAGGTCTGAATCTGATTATGAATGTCGAGGATTTGAAGACGCCGCTGAGCGAGATAAAGAGCCGACTGTTACAAGGAGGTGTTTTCCCAGGATGTAACGAGTATTGCTTAGACTGTTGGACCCTACCTGGGGGGTGTGAGGATTTGAAGAAAGGCATTCAGGCTTTAATTGATGAGGGCATATTGCAGTTTGATCGAGCGGCAACTGACGTGCCTGCAGGGGCAGTAGTGGATAATCGGAGTGATGTGGCCACGGTAACAATTCCTCGGAAGACGATCACTATTGCAGCACCAGCTCCACGACCACCGATCACCATAACTAAGGCCGGGCCAATCCCGTACGAGAACACGAAAGCAGTCCCATGGTCATATGGGTTAGAGGTGTATTGTGATGGGATAAAGATTGATGTTAACAAGCAGCCAGCGGAGATTGTGGATAATGTTGTTGGCTCAGGAGGCATGACGAGGAGTGGCAGGATCTTTATATCTCCTGAAGTGGAGGCTGAAAGATTAGCGAAAGGAAAAGGGAAAGCGGTTGAAAATGTTCCGGTACAGGCAAGTGACAAAGAATCGGCATCGAAAGACGTAGAAGAGTTCATGCGCTTGATTCGAAAAAGTGATTATAAGATTGTGGAGCATCTGCAGCAGACGCCGTCCAAAATATCTATCCTATCATTGCTGTTGTGTTCGGAAGCTCACAGAAATGCTTTGCTGAAAGTCCTGGACACCTCTTTTGTACCCCAAGACGTCTCCGTAAATCAGCTAGAAGGAGTATTGGCACATGTGAATGCAGGCCACAGCTTGGGCTTTACCGATTTTGACTTGACTCCGAAAGGGAGAGATCATAATATGGCATTACACGTATCTGTTGAGTGTAGAGGATCGGTAATGTCGCACGTATTGGTTGACACCGGGTCATCTTTGAATGTGTTACCCAAGAAGGCGATGATGAAGCTGGATGTTAGAGGAATTTTGTGTACGCCCAGTGATTTGGTAGTCAGAGCATTTGACGGCACGCGGAGAACAGTCTTCGGATCGATTACCTTGCCTCTGCAAGTGGGGCCGGAAGTGTTTGCAACGGAGTTTTATATCATGGATATACAGCCTGCGTATAGCTGCTTGCTTGGAAGACCCTGGATTCATGGGGCAGGGGCCGTCACGTCTACCCTGCATCAGAAGTTAAAATATATGGTCGGAGACAGCGTAGTCACCGTGTGCGGAGAAGAGGACATCCTGGTCAGCCATCTATCGTCATTTAAATATGTGGAAGTCGACGGAGAGATCCATGAGACACCATGTCAGGCATTCGAAGGTTTGCGCATCAAGGACAAGAGTCCCGGGCCGAGCAAAGTGCCAGAGATAGCTGTCTCATCGTATAAGGAGGCTCAAGCTCTAGTGGAAGCAGGAGAAGCCAAGGGCTGGGGCAAAGTGCTGGACATTCCTGTGAAGATGGACCGGTTCGGGCTGGGGTACCAACCGTCGTCATCAACTCCTTCCGTGGGGGCCCCCCGTTTCAGAAAGCCAATTACCATCTCTGCCAGTGGAGTATGTCATGAAACTGTCAATGCTGCTTCGGAGTCTGATGAAGGAGACAGCGACTGTGATATGGATGCCTGGATTCAGCCAAGCACGCCAGGACAAGGACTGTGCAACTGGTCTATTCAGGAGCTTGTTCCTGTGACTTTTAAACAGTAATGCTTTGCTTTATTAATTGTTGAATAATCTGATGTCTTGCCCGGGGCATCATGATTTGCTTAGGGCTGTGTTGTTATAAACATTGCATGTTAATCATTAAATAAATGGCGTTTTTCATGTGCAAATACTGTAATCCCTGTCTTTCTTGTTTTATATTTTTCAATAAAATGGCAACGGGGTTATTCGTTTTATACGCATTTTGAAGCACTTAACCATTCCTTTTGCAGAATAACATTTTCAGATGACATCCTTGAACCACCTATGACTCGTCCCGACTTTGAGCACCCAGTGTTTCAGGCTGAAGAAGAGGTTGTCGAAGATAGCGACGTTCCTGAAGAACTGTCTTGGTTAGTGAAGCAAGAGGAAAGAGCCATTCTGCCTCACGACGAGGTCATCGAAATTATCAATTTGGGGTCGGAAGGGGTTGAGAAGAATGTTCGTATCGGAGCCGCACTACAGAGTGATATCAAGCGAAGATTGGTTGAAATGCTCCGAGAGTATAATGATGTATTCGCTTGGTCATATGAAGATATGCCGGGGCTCGATACAGATATGGTCGTGCATCGCCTGCCACTGAAAGAAGATTGCCCGCCGGTCAAACAAAAGCTTCGCAGAACGCGACCAGATATGGCAATGAAGATCAAAGAGGAGGTGCAGAAACAGTGGGACGCTGGTTTCCTGGCTGTGACGAAGTATCCTTCATGGGTTGCCAACATCGTACCAGTGCCAAAGAAAGATGGCAAGGTTCGAATGTGCGTGGATTATAGAGATTTGAATAAAGCAAGCCCAAAAGACGATTTTCCACTTCCTCACATTGACGTGTTAGTTGATAATACTGCTCAGTACTCCGTATTCTCCTTCATGGATGGCTTTTCAGGCTATAATCAAATTAAAATGGCGCCAGAGGATATGGAGAAGACTACTTTCATAACGCCGTGGGGAACATTTTGCTACAAAGTGATGCCCTTTGGTTTGAAGAATGTTGGGGCAACATATCAGCGTGCGATGACGACTCTTTTCCATGTCATGATGCATAAAGAGATCGAAGTTTATGTTGACGATATGATTGCCAAATCCCAGACGGAGGAAGAGCATCTGGTAAATCTGCTGAAGTTGTTTAAAAGACTTAGGAAGTTCAGGCTGAGGCTGAACCCTAATAAATGCACCTTCGGGGTGAGATCGGGTAAACTGCTGGGGTTTATCGTAAGCGAAAGAGGAATAGAGGTCGATCCTGCTAAAATAAAAGCGATTCAAGAAATGCCGACGCCTAAAACAGAGAAAGAGGTGCGCGGGTTTTTAGGGAGGTTGAACTACATCGCTCGGTTCATATCTCACCTAACTGCTACGTGTGAACCATTATTCAAGTTGCTAAAGAAAGATCAAGCTGTGACGTGGAACGAAAATTGTCAAAAGGCGTTCGATAAAATAAAGAAGTATCTGCGGGAGCCTCCTATTTTGATACCCCCAGTGGCAGGGAGACCCTTGATCATGTATTTGACGGTTCTTGAGGGAAGCATGGGTTGTGTTCTCGGTCAACACGACGAGACGGGGAGAAAAGAGCATGCGATCTATTACCTGAGTAAGAAATTTACAGACTGTGAATCTCGATACTCAATGCTGGAGAAAACTTGTTGCGCGCTAGCCTGGGCCGCCAAGCGTTTGAGGCAGTACATGCTGAATCATACAACCATGCTCATCTCGAAGATGGATCCTATCAAATATGTATTCGAAAAGCAGGCGTTGTCAGGTAGAATTGCCCGTTGGCAGATGGTCTTGACTGAATATGACATTCAATACGTCTCGCAAAAGGCTATAAAGGGGAGTGTGCTGTCTGAGTATCTGGCGGAGCAGCCCATTGAAGAGTACCAATCGATGAGGTTTGATTTTCCTGACGAGGATATCATGTACCTAAAGATGAAAGATTGTGAAGAACCGTTGCCAGACGAAGGACCAGAGTTGGGGTCCAAATGGAAGATGATATTTGACGGAGCCGTGAATGCTTACGGTAGCGGAATAGGGGCAATCATCACCACGCCACACGGGTCGCACATCCCGTTTACTGCCCGATTGACCTTTGTCGTTACCAATAATGAGGCCGAATACGAAGCTTGTATAATGGGGCTTGAAGAAGCCATTGATTTGCGAATCAAACATCTAGACGTATACGGAGACTCAGCTCTGGTGGTGAATCAAATCAAAGGGGAATGGGAGACACGTCAGCCCAACCTGATACATTACATGAATTATGCAAGGAGATTGTTGCCTTTCTTCGACAAGGTTGAATTGCATCACGTACCTCGGGCAGAGAATCAAATGGCTGACGCTCTGGCCACTTTGTCTTCCATGTACAAGGTCAACTTCTGGAACGAAGCTCCCCAAATCACTATCTCTCGGTTGGACAGGCCAGCTTATGTATTTGCTATTGATGAAGCATCTGATGGCAAACCGTGGTATTTTGATATCCTTAATTTCCTGAAGAATAAAGAGTATCCGGCTGGGGCATCCAGTCAAGATCAGAAGACTCTCAGGAGATTAGCGGGTAATTTCTATTTGAACCCGGATGGCGTCTTATACAGAAGAAACCACGATTTGGTGCTGTTGCGTTGTGTAGACGAGAAAGAGGCAAAGCTTCTCATGGAGGAAATTCACGAAGGTACCTTTGGTACGCATGCTGGTGGACATGCTATGACGAGGAAGCTGCTGAGGGCAGGTTACTTTTGGCTGACGATGGAAACTGATTGTTTCAAGTTCGCGAGGAAGTGCCACAAGTGCCAAATCTATGCTGATAAGATCCATGTGCCTCCGAGTCCTCTAAATGTGATGTCATCGCCATGGCCATTCTCGATGTGGGGAATCGATATGATTGGAAAGATCGAGCCGACGGCTTCTAATGGGCACCGGTTCATCCTAGTAGCAATCGATTATTTCACCAAGTGGGTGGAAGCGGCGTCTTACGCAAATGTAACGAAGCAAGTGGTGGCTAGATTCATCAAGAGAGATATCATTTGCCGATATGGGATTCCCGAGCGGATAATCACGGATAATGGTTCAAATTTGAACAACAAAATGATGAAGGAGCTCTGTCAGAATTTCAAGATCGAACATCACAACTCCTCCCCTTACCGACCCAAGATGAATGGCGCTGTTGAGGCGGCCAATAAGAATATCAAGAAAATTGTTCAGAAAATGGTGGTGACCTATAAGGATTGGCATGAAATGCTACCTTTTGCTTTGCACGGTTATCGTACGACGGTACGCACATCAACCGGGGCAACTCCGTTCTCGTTGGTATACGGAATGGAAGCGGTATTACCATTGGAAGTTGAGATCCCTTCTCTGAGGGTATTGCGAGACGTTCAGCTGGACGAGGCAGAATGGGTAACAAACAGGTTGAATCAATTGAGCTTAATGGACGAGAAGAGGCTAGCTTCCCTAGCATACGGTCGTTTGTACCAGAGCCGAATGAAGAAAGCGTACGACAAGAAGATACATCCGCGAAGCTTTCAGACGGGCGACCTTGTGCTGAAAAGGATTCTCCCGCCGCAAGCAGATCACAGGGGCAAGTGGACCCCCAACTACGAAGGGCCATACGTTGTTAGTAAAGTCTTCTCAGGAGGAGCGTTGTTGTTGTCCGCCATGGACGGAGAAGACTTTGTGTCACCTGTGAATTCGGACGCAGTTAAAAAATACTTTGCTTAAAATAGACCCGCTGGACAGAAAAAGAGAGTCCAGGCAAAAATGGGGCATCCTGGCGAACCAAAAACAGAATGAAAGGTTCGGGCAAAAGTTAGGGATAAAATTGAAAAAATGTACACCCGCGAAGTTGAAAACCTACACTGGGCGGCTTCGGCAAAAAAGGGTATCCCGGTGAACTGAAAACCCGTAAAGGGCGGTTCACGCAAAAGTTAGGGATTTGAAAAGCAAATGACTGCGGTCCGAATTCAATGAGCATCAATGCGGGAGAATATGTTTGAGGAGCCAGTTATCGGATACAATCTCTTCAGAAGTGGGGATACCGGGAAAGCATTAGAGTCGGATGAGTCATAGGAGAATCATTTCGTGGTGTTCATCTGCATCCCGTTGCCGACATGTGTACAAAATTTAATTTGTCAAAATATTCATGCTTCTTGTGCATATTTATGTATTGGCTTTGCGTAGCTTCCTCATTTCAGGAGTTACATCCCATGTATAAAACTCCGCCCATTCAGGGGCCCGATCAATAAAATATGTTATTCAGTACTTGATGCTGGTTCTTTACTGTTTTGCGCATGATAAAACGCCTAAGTTTGGTGAAGCTAGCATGAGTATAACATCACTGGCCCTTGCCAACAATTGCTAAAGCTTTGAATTAACTGAGTGTAACGTCACTAACCTGAATTGATTTGATTGCATAGGCTTGTCGTGTCTTGTTTGTGTTGTTGCAGGTTTCATAACCATACGAGGAAGATGATCGAAAGATTGCAATAACGAAAGACTCAGTCTTCACGCAGGTCATGCATGTTCTTCCTGGAGAAGGATAGAATTCCCCAGCTAGCCGTAGCTTATCCAAAGGACGTGCTCCGGAAAAGTTATTCGTCCTCAATAGAGTTTGGCGATTCCAAGATCGTAAGGCTGTATTCAGACAGGTTCATCTTTCCCCGCAGGGTCATGCACTCTCCCCCAGCGGAGTCAGTGGATTTTCCCCGAGAGAATAGTCTCATCCCCAGCGGAATTCTCTTTGCAAGTGTTTTCATTCCTTCCAGTGGAACTCGAAGATTATGACTCTCCCAAGCAGAGTTGAGGGTGGTTCCTGTCATTTATTTTGTCAGGGATACCGTGTAATATCAATTCACTCTCCAGCAAAAAGTCCGATCATACTATGCACATCTGCTATTCCCCAGCAGAGTTATATTCCCCAGCAGGATGTTACTTCAACAAGGTGCTCGGTTTAAGTTCCCAATTTCCCGGCAGGGTTGACTTCACCCTTCCAGCATTTATTTTGCTAGAATAATTCTGTAGCATCTGGCTATCCCCGGCGGAGTCGGCATTATCTTCAGCATTTATTTTGCTGAAGCAGTTTCTGTACTCTAGCAGTTCAGGTGGAGAGAACTCTTGCTTAAATGAATTACCAAATGTTCAAGATCTCGGCATGAGACATCCAATGATAATGTCAGTTTCGGCAGTATTCCCCACAGAGTTATCAGGATAAGTTTCTCTTTATTCCCAGGCAGAATTAGTTGTCATCAGGGGTTCCATGAATCAGAATTTCAGAGGCCACCGCCGGTTATCAGAACAGGCGTCCGGTAGTTTGGTTTCCAAATATCCCCAGTAGAGTCCGCCTCAAAGTCGCTGTCACGTTGGTGCTGAGGAGTTTGTGGGTCGGGATCAATAGAGAACTAAGTCCTGACGTGGACAATTTATTCCTATATTGACAGGATTTCTTCAGAAGTGGGCGTCCTAACGTGGACAAGTTTATTTCCCCGGGTTGGTGAAGTGTGGTAGTCCTAACGTGGACAGATTCGGGTTCTCGAAATTGGTGGAACGGGAAGTCATGACGTTGACAAAAGTGATTACTCTTTGTGTTGGTGTCCTGACGCGGACCAGTTACTCTCAGCAGTTATCTTTTTTCGTGTTGGCAAAGCAAGGGTCCTGACGTGGACAGATCAGACAAGGGTGTGAGTCCTTACATGGACAAGTCTTATTTCCTCAGCGGGTCGAAGACGCCTGAGTCCTAACGTGGACAAATCAAGACGAGATCAGTGTCCTGACGTGGACAAATCAAAGAAATTATTATTCCTAACGTGGAGAAGGGGGTCCTAACATGGACGATGTAGTCCTTACGCGGACATATCAGAGAGGATTCCTTACGGGGAAAGAGGTGATTCCTAACGTGGAAAGAGTGGAGTCCTTACGTGGACAGATTAAGATGGCATTCCTTACGTGGAAAAATGTAGTCCTGACGCGGACAAATCGGAAGGGATTGGTTGCTTTATGTGGAAAAGTTATGTTTCCTTGCGTGGGAAACGGACAACATTCCTTACGTGGAAAGAGGCTTGTATTCCTGACGTGGAAAGAAAGAGTGTATTCCTGACGTGGAAGGGGTTTAGTTCTGATGTGGGCGGACTCAAAAGAAGATTTATTCCTTACGTGGAAAGATTGGAGTCCTTACGTGGACAGATTCAAGAAAAGTTGATTCCTGACGTGGAAGAATGATGTACTCCTTACGTGGAAAGTTGAGTCCTGACGTGGACAGGTTCAGAACCAAAGTTGAATTCCTTACGTGGAAAGATTGGAGTCCTGACGCGGACATGTCAAGTGGTATTGGAGTCCTTACGTGGACAGATTGATATGGTTCTCCTTATGTGGAAAGAAGATTGCTTCCTGACGTGGAAAGAGGAAAGGGTTAGTCCTGACGTGGACAGATACAGAAGAAATGATTCCTAGTGTGGACAGGTGTTACTCCTAGCGTGGAAGAGTTTATTCCTAACGTGGACGATTTATCTCTGACGAGAAGGCAGACGAGCCGTCCCCAGCAAAGTTGTTAAAGTTTTTTCCGAGTTGACAGCAGATAGAGTCCTGACGTGGACAAGCAAAGGACGAAGTTTCCGATAATTCAATCTTTTTCAGGATGATGAGAAGAATCCCCAGCACGGTCGCACGAGATCAGTGGGTTGCCGTAACAGTTAAATTCAGCTGATGAATGTCGTTCCCCAAGCAGTGGCGCAATTTAGTTTTGCGGTTGGCAAATTTCTGGTTTCACTAGTATTCAACCGTCTCGTACCGCGAATGTCTGAAGGCTCCGGGCTCTTCACCCAATCGGGTCCAAGCCGCTTGAATAGGGGCAGCTGTTGCACCCTAAAATTTGCCCAACCTTATTCACTTGGTTTATGTTTCAATGTCATTAGCATTTGCATATAGAGTCATGTGCATAGTCTAATCATCTGCATAGCATAAGCATAGCAAGTCATACAACAGGGGGACCAATCATTATTCTCATCTCTAGAAGCCTATCAAGAGGTTATTATCCTGATTCAATCTCATTCAAGTCATCAGGAAAGAATTTGAAAGCAAAGAGTTCAGCAGATCAAGCCTTGAGTCCATCTCCTAGCTGAGGGTATCTGAGGGTCAACAAGAGGGTTGTGAGCTGTGAGTGGAAGGCATGGAGAGTATCTAGACATTATGAGAGACTTAGAAAGTCATTTAAAGAAGGAGACAAGTCATTGATGAGAGCACAAGAGCTATAGCTGAAGGCAGTCAACTAGGGTTTCATCTGGGTCAACCCTAGGTCAATTGACTGATTTAAGGGGCATTCAAGTCTAGTGGAGAGATATGGGGTTCATCATTGGACATATAAAGAAGGATATGGAGGTATGCCAAGAAGAATTCAAGAGAAATCAAGGAGAAGAGGAGTTTCTAAATTAGGGTTTCTGTGTAAAATCCCCTAGTTTAGGTCAAATTTCCAAGCAAGATAAGTCAAAATGCTAGCTTCAAATGGATCCTTGGCCAACATGAAACTTGTAGAGGATCTCAATACCTTTAATTTGAGTGGTGGAAGACATCAAGGAGATTTATAGAACTCAAGTTATGGTCCTTGCAAGTTACAGGTCATCTGAGGTATCTGAAATTTTGTCTGTGAAAGTGACTTGACTTCCAAGCAATTTTTACCCCTCAAGGAGATTTCAAATGAATTTCTGGTAAACATAAGAATTGTTCCTCATTGTCTTAGCTTTCTAGAATGGTATGGCATGCCCTCATATGATGTGTGGAACTTAACTTATGGTCTTGGCAAGCAAAGGGTATTTTGGTCATTTGTGAATTACAGGTCATTTTAACCTATGTCCAAAACTCATACAAGGATGCCTCAAATGGAAAAACTTACAACATCAAACTTGCTCCAAATGACATTTTGAGTCTAGAAAGAAGGTCACAAATTGTTGGAAAAGCTCATAACATGAAGTTGCATGATTGGTCAAATTTGAACTAAAATGGCTTATAACTTAAATAAAGTCAAAGTGAAAAATGGTTTGAGAGATTTATAAGTCCAAATGGAGACTTCCAATATATGATTTTGGGTCCAAAACACATTCTAAGAACAATGGTTCAAGTACATTTTTGAGCTTAGTGGAAAAAATCAAAGTTATTTATGGTTACTTGCATTTGAAGAAACATAACCAATTTGGAATGCAAGGGAAGTTGCAAGATGGTTCTAGAAAGTTCATTTGAGCACTATATATTCATGAAATCAGAATTGAGCAAGGGTTGGATTCATTTTTCACCAAAAATTTCCCAAAGTTCCCTCATTCTCCAAGTTGCAAATTCACTTCAATCTCACAAATTCAGCATCAATTCTCATCAACATTGATCCTCCTACATTTCACCATCATCATGGATCAGAATTGAATCAAAGATTTGGTGGATATTGATCAATTTCGTGCACTTTCATCAACAACATTCAAATTGCAATTTCCATTGGAACTCAAGATCCAAGGCCAAATTCATCAAGGTGTTGCATACAGAATCAAATATAGCAAGAGTAGATCCAGATTGAAGCATCAAGGCTCTCAGATCCACGAGTTCAACATCCATTTCCAAGCTTTTGCAGCAGGTGCATTTTCTCTCCCATGGCTTGATATAGATAGATTTACATGGTTTTATTAGTTTAGATGTGATCTAGGTTGTTAGTAGAACAATTAGGATGAGTTTGGTGTTGTTTAGTGATGATTGTTAGCAGGTGCTTGAAACTGTTAGGACTTAGAACTCTTAGGATAGGCCATAATAATCTTAGGTTGTTAGTTTAGAATGATCTGCGTGAAGTATAGAAGAGATTAGTATAGGTTTGGTTGAGAATCTTGATGATGCATACCAGAGTATTTTCATGGAGTCAAGACTTGTCTCGATCGGTTTGAATGATTCATTGGGATTTAAAATGAACTACCACCATAGGCGTATAGAGGGAGAAATTTGGAGTGATTTTCATGTTTATATCGTGTTGATCCATGGACTATGAAGAGAGAACAGATTGATGGAAGTGTATGCGTGCATGGAGTTTCCATGGTGGAAACCCTAAGTTCTCATGAACCAAGGTAGGAGACGCAATCTTGATCGTCCATTGCTGGTTGGACCTTTGACCCAAGAGCCAATCGTGTGGCTGGCATTTAATTCTGAGATTTGGAGGGAGAGATGTAGGTGCCCTAAACGCACCGTTTCATTTAATGAAACGGGCGGGCCTAGGTGTGTTAATGATATCCCCACCCCCCATGTTATCAGGCCCAATCCTTTGAACGTGAAAACCCTGCTATTCTCACCCCCTGCTTCCTCTCTTTTTCTTTTATTGTCATTAATTCTGATTTGTTCTGGGCTTAACCAAACTTGCTACACGCACCCCCGTTTGCTGGCCCATCCTGGAATATTAACTGAGCGTGTTTGCTTTATAAACCCCCCCCCCCTCTCATTTTAATTCAATTTAGTTTTTTAATTCACTTTAATTTTTACCAGCTTTAAAAAATCATATAAAATAGGAAATTAACTCTTTTTTAGTGGTTGTTTTTTCTATATTTTCTTGGTTCTGTGTAGAAAATTGTCATTAAATAAAATTGCATTTTTATTTTTATCTGATATTTTTCCCATATTTTCTAAATAAATGACATTTAAAATAGTTTCATTTCATGCATGATTTTGTTAATTTTTGTTCTATTAGATGCTTTCATATTTTTTGTTCATTCTTTTTAGGTTGTTTAGATGAGATATTGAACTTGTAGAAAAAATTTAGTTCCCATTTTTAGAAATTAAATTTAGGTGCTTAGTGTAGGGTTGAACAACATGAACAAATTAGGGTTTTTAGGTGATGACTTAGGAGATTTGATTCTTTTCCCTTAGGACTTAGGGTTTAACTAGATTAGTTATGGGACTATAGGGATTAGGGGTAGTTATTAGATCCTTTAGAAAATATCAGGATTCCCCTACTGCTATTAATATACTACTGTATTTGATTGACTGGTGTGGTGTGCCCCCTGGGGATTATTGCTTGCTTGCTTGGGTATTGGGATTGCCTGGGGACTTGGGAGAGCTGAAGACTTGAGGAGATGAAGACCATTGGAGATCCAGAGATTGAAGATCAACTGACAGAGTTGAATAGGGGGTTATTGCTAGCAGCTGCTGAGGAGACTAGGGTCTAGGAGCTAGGCAGAGCTCTAGAGTAGAAAGCTTGCTTCTCAAACCTAGATGGCTTTGTTTGCCTCTATCCTTTCTCTATGATTCAAAGTCTCTTTCAAATATCCACCTCCTTCCTTTGGAAGGATCAGTGAATATATTTGAAAGATAGAACTTTTGAGAGGAAACTTTCTGTTTAATGTTAACAGTTGATGAACCACCATTGGTAGGTAATTAACTGTCTAACATTCATCCACTTCACTCTTGTGACTGATTCCTCATCCTGGAGGTTTGAACTTGAAGAAAAGCCATGGCAGATAGAAGACTGATGATCAAAGCCCTTGCCTGAAGGCCATGAAGATGGAGATTGATGCTTGTTGAAGCCTATAGCTGATTGGAGATTACTTGAAGCCAGATGTTGATTCAGAGCTGCTGATGCTGTTCTTTTGCTGTTGTATTTCATTGCTGATGTATTGATTGGTTTTCTGGACTGTATTGTTTGCTGTTTAACCTGTTGGGTTGAAAGTGAAGTCTGTTCACTTTCGCCTATTGTTTTCTAGGTTCGAGGTTGAGTGGGACTCCCTTGCCTCGCTTGTACTGTTGCATCCATGCATTTTACCGCTTTATTATATCTGGTATTGTTTCTGTTTTTGCCTATCCCGTAGGATCTCTGTTTCTCTCTGTGCAAGAGAGGAGCATGATAGACACTAGGTCTTAACCCATGCATGATAACATTAGGTTAGTTTGTTTCCCTTCGCAACCGTAGGTTAGAGTTCTGTCTCTTTCTTTCTCAAAACAAACAGAAAAACACATAAAGATTTCAAACACAATAAAAGACACTTCTTTCGTAAAAGAATGTGAACTCATCAAAACGTCATTTTTGTCCGCTTGGACCGCTAATCAGAAAACCTTTTTTCAGAAAGAATAAAATCAACCAAGACAAGCTTGTGTCGTACGTGGCCCGAACTACGTTTGCTCTGATCTTTCATGCTATATGAAAGTACGTAGGCATAGGATGCGATATCCTAGCGAGCAACCTTCCCCTCCTTTCCCGTAGGTAGGCGAACTACGTTGACTCTGATTTCTCGTTCCTGACGGGAATACGTAGGCATAAAGTGCGATACTTTGCCGAGTCATTTTTATTTTCATTTTATTTTCTTTTTAACCCTTGACCTATAAGTTTAGATAGAATAACAATCCATACCCGAAAACAAGCGTGGATCCCGTCGAGTACGACGGACGTGAGGGGTGCTAATACCTTCCCCTTGCGTAACCGACTCCCGAATCCAGGTTTTGGTTGCGACGACCATACCTTTCCCGTGTTGTGCGAGGTTTACTCTGAGCGTTTCCTTTCCCTCCCGTGGGATAAATAACGCACGGTGGCGACTCTTCTGTTCAGCCGGCGCCGATTTTCGCAGTAGCGACACTGTTGTGTTTTGATCCAAATCAACTGTTGGAATACATCAAATATATCATCTGTAACATGTTCAAACCCTCATTTGATTATCACAACAGTTGGTTTGTGTTTTGGATTTCAAAATGCATCTTTTAGCACAAAATTGCAACTCACATATCATTTTTCACCACAACATAAATTGAGCCTTGACTCTTGCATGAACTTAGTCCTTGTCACTTATATGTTGTGTGGATGTGATTATTTTAATTCAAAGCTGGCTGTCATGAGTGTGTCACTTCAAAATGCATTTTTTAAACATTACATTAGCATGAACATACCTTCATCCATTCTGTTGTGTTTTGATCCAAACTAAATATTGGAACTCACTAAATGCATCATGTATAATATGTTCAGACTTTCATTTAGTTGAAATAACATTTGGTTTATGTTTTAGACATCAAAATGCATTTTTCAAGTTTCAAAAGCATGTGCATTCGAATTTTTAAGTAGAAGGAGAATCTCAGGAAAAATAACATCACCATCATGATCCTCATATTTTTCTGGTCAAGATGCATATAAATTTCATCTCATTTGGATAAGTATTGAGTGAGTTGCGTATCAAAACGTATTTTGAAAAATCACTTGTTTTGCCTTGGATCTGTCCAGCTTGCATTGCATTTTACCCTTATATATTTATGGGGTGTAATATACAAACGGATGTATAGCCACCCCAGTGGTAAGACCATTATGCCAAAAACGCCTTGCACGCCTTGTACCTGAGTTCGACCCCTGAGGAGGGCAACTCTTTTGTTATTTTTTGTCATTTTTCACCCCATTTTCAAAAATCCGTATCTCTCTCAATTTTAATCGTTTTTCACCCGTTCTTTTTTTATTATGTTCATATTGATGTGTAATTTCATTTCATATTTTTTATTTTCATGTTTGACAATTTTTTCATCTTTTTTGACTTCGTGCAAGTTAAGTGCATTTTACGTTCGTTTACCCATGTGCAGATGAAATTTTCTTTGGTTATACTTGAATTTGTTTGTGATACTTGCTTGTATTCATATCCTTATATGTTAGTTAACATGCTAGGATTTTATTTTTGGTTGTCACCATGTTTATTTTGTTCCCTCTGTTGAATGTAATTGAACTCGATCTGTCATCACAGTTCTTGTTAATTCATCTGCTTTGATTGTCATCAATGCACCTTCATCTTTATCATTCCACATGTTTATTTAATGGTTGTCACTATGGATATACCTTCATCTTGTTGTTAACTCTCTTATTGTTTTCTTTCCCCAAGTGATGAAAGCTTGTTAGCTCTCATCCTGTTACCTCCCCTGTCTACTTCCAAAGGAAAAGTCTGTCCAATTGACCCTCATGTCATGGATACATCCCTTATCCCTCTCTTGACTTTGTTAAGTCACTTTAACCCTAGATTAGAAACCCTTAGACTTTGCTTTAAGTCTAAAAGACCCACATGTACTAGGAGTGTTCTTCAACTAGAACCCTAGGAAAGAGTTTGTCAACTCTGTGTAAGAATCATCGTCATGATTTCTTACTTCCCCTTTTGAACATTACAACTTAGATTAGGGAGTTTTGTCAAACTCCACACAAAAATTGTCATGTTTGTTCCCCCGTGAACCTTGATCATAATCAAGTGGTATTTATCCCTTGTGAGGCGAACTACGATTGCTCTGATTCTATCATAGTTAGGATACGTAGGCAGAAGATGCGGCGTCTTTGCGAGCAAACTTAGTGTATAACTTTAGGTTTCAACTCATATCTTTTCCCAATCCCAAATCCATAGTACATATCACAAACTTAGCAAGCAATCGAACAAGAGGTTCCTATAGAGTACTACAGATGCTTAGGGTGCTAACACCTTCGCTAGGTATAACCAACCCCCGATCCCCGAATCTCTTAAACGTTGTCGTTACATCGCGAAAAAGGTTTTTCTTTCTTTAGACCTGTCCTTTGGATAAAATAAAGTTCGGTTGTAAAAAGAATTAAGATTCAAGTTAATTTAATAGCTTGATATCCAATTTTCACCGCAACAGAATGGTTCAGTTGAAGCTCTGTCCTACCAGTCTGCACTCAACAATCAAGAAGTTCATAGGACTGTTATCTCCGAAGTTGTGTCAGCACCGATCCCAGTGGTGCCTACTGTTGTTGAAGTGACCTACAACAAGCCGCCAGGTTTCCCTTGGGGAATGCCTCCTCATTTCACTCCTGTTGGCTATCACCCACCTGTTCTTGAGGGCCCTATCATAACCATTGTTCAAACCATTCCTGCAGCTTCCGTAATGACCACTGCACCTCCACATATGAATACTACTCCATATGTCCTAGACAAACCAATTCTCCATAGGACACCCAGCGAAACTAGGGGTTTTGAAGAAAGGATGGACGTTTTTCAAGACTAATTTTCCGAGATGCAGAAAGAATTAAGAGCCCTTCGTGGGAAAGATATGTTTGAAAAGAGTGCTTCTGACCCGTGTTTGGTCCCGAATGTTGAGGTTCCGCCAAAATTTAACGTTCCTGATTTTGAGAAGTACAAAGGAAATACCTGTCCTCAGAGTCATCTCATCATGTATGCCAGAAAGATGTCTGCCCAAACTGACAATGATCAATTGCTCATTCATTATTTCCAAGATAGTTTAACAGGCGCTGCAGTCAAATGGTATATGGGGTTGGATAGTGCGAAGATTCGAACTTTCAACGATCTAGGCGGAGCCTTCATCAAACAATACAAGTATAATGTGGACATGGCTCCTGACCGTGATCAATTGAGGGCCATGGCCCAGAAAGACAAAGAGAATTTCAAGGAATATGCTCAGTGTTGGCACGAGTTAGTCGCTCAAGTCATACTGCCATTAGAAGAAAAGGAAATGACCAAAAATTTTCTAAAGACTCTAGGTCCTTTCTTTTATTAGAAAATGGTCTCAAGTGCACCCAGTGACTTCACCGAAATGGTAAACATGGGAATGCACTTGGAAGAGGGGGTTCGTGAAGGAAGATTAGTCGAGGAAGGGAGTGCTCCCAATAATACTCAAAAGTATGGGAGTGGTTTTGTGAAAAAGAGAGAACACGAAGTAAGTGTTGTGCAGCAGGGACGATCCAAGAGAGGATATCCGCCATCACATTAGGTTGCTGCGGTTTATCAGCCACAACATCAACAAAATCAGCCATTCAACAATCAGAGTCGTGTACACAAAAGAATAGACTTTGATCCCATCCCGATGACATACGCTGACTTGTTCCCAACTTTGATTCAAAAGGGTCACGTCCAGACGAGAGCTCCACCTAAGGTACCCAAGAAACTTCCGTATTGGTACAAAGCTGACAAATTTTGCCCATACCATCAAGGTGCTCCAGGCCACGATATTGAAAAATGTTACGGTTTGAAAGCAGACGTTCAAAAGGTGGTTAAGTGCGGAATTTTATCCTTTAAGGGTTCCATTCCTAATGTGCAAGATAATCCCCTACCTCAGCATGGTTCATCCTCCGCGAACATGATCCAAGGTTATTCGGGAAGCTCATATCGATATAGTGCCTGAAGATGAATCTGAAGGCGACATATCAGACGATTCTGCAAGCTTTTCCATTCCATACAAAGACTAAATAAAATCCTGAGAAGGGCTCCTCAGGGTGCCTTCTTTTTGTTTGCTTATACGTATTTCATTTCCTTGATTAAAAGCATGTTTGGCTTGTATGGCTTATTTATTTTGAATAATTAATGCAATAAAATGTTTGTCTTGAAGAAATCCATTCGTTTCACTCGTAAAATATTTTTCATAATTTATAACGCCTACTATACCCAATTCTCTCACTTTGGTGAATAATTGGAGGGAGGATGACGAAGTAAAACGCCAGGATCTCTCGCTGTATGCTTTTGAATAAAAACCCTACTGATGATGTGAGGCATTCCTGTTTCAAACCTCCTAAACACCATAAATATTTAAACTCCTTTAAACCTGGATGAAGAATTTGTCTTTTCCCAAATCAAAACCTCATTTTAACCTGGGGCAGGGTATCAAAAAATGAGCATCTTTCAAAAATTGGGTGGGCACAAACATACCTTGACCCTTATTCCTTTTTTTTTATAAACCAGAAGCTAAACCCAGATACGGCCCTCAAAAGTCCTAATTGAAGTAAGGTTTATCTCGAAACCATACACGATGAGATAACGTTTCCTGACTCCTATGAGCTATGCTCAATTTGGCGTTGGCATTATAAATTTAAATTAATATCCTAACTAGTGATTTTGTCACAAATTATCACGATATCTCTTTTCAAAACTTCAAGACAAACATGCGTGTTGCATTAACAATTTCGAAATTAACATTTCTGGCCCGCTAATTTTGCTTGATATCTTAGAAAGATTACATGAAGACATCACCGATTAAAATCTGAAGACTTTGCTGACCTAGGGCAAGACATTTTTCCAAGAGGTTTGATCCGTATAAGTTTGACTTTATCTATAGCACAAGTTGGAAGACTCGGTTATACCGTCAATCAGGGGCAGTTACGTCGAGATTCGGCGAATCTCTCCAAGAGTTTGAAAATAGTGGGGCATTTGGACGTCATGTTTTCTGTAAAATCCTCTCGAGAGGACCTTTTTATCGTGAACTATGTGACCTGGGGCATTTGAAAATCGAAGGTGGTTGCGAAAATTCTGTAACAAATATTTTCAACGCAAGAAAACCCCAGTCGGTGACCTGAGAATTCCCAGTGGGCCGATTAGCTTCACCTCTCCAGCGAAGCGGATGTTTTTTTCATCCCCATTGAAGTTTCAACTCCAACATTCTCAACAGCTTTGTTAACTCAGGTTTCCACTTTTGAAGTGGATATTTATTTTATCCCCTTCGGGTATATCCGTCTACAACTCCAACACGCATCTCTCCAGGGAAGTGGATATTTATTTTATCCACGAAGCTTCTCCATTTAGGATATGGATCCGTTCCTAATAGATCTCCATTCTCATCTTCAACATGATAACCAATATTATTTTGGCAAGACCAAGATGTTATATCTTCAGGCAGAATATCTTCTATTTCCCTGAGAAGTTTTAAAGCCTTAAAGCAGGACTGTGATCCCATATATGGTTCTCCACCTACCCATGGTGATGCTTCCGTAGTTAAAGATTGGTTCGATATTTGTTCCCCAGAAGGAATTCAAAAAACAAGCTTACTTTCTCCAGGCGATGTTTGATCTGCGAAGATTTGGTTTGAGTGCACTTCGCTTGAGATAGTTTTCATCTCTGTTTGGTTTTGTTAGCATACGCATAGCATATAGATAGATAGCATGGAATAGGCATCTTGCATCTTTGTTTTGTTTGTTCTGTCACTTTGGTTGTGCTTATCCCCGAGTGGTTGGGTGTGTCTCCTTCTTTCAAGTAGAGTTGTCAGCCTTAGGCAGAAAAAGAGCACATTACTTCTATTTCCCCACGAAGTTCGATCCTCGTGGAAGACGGTTGTTTTAGTTAGATACCATTTGAGCTCATACCTCAATGGTCGAGTCTTGCTTGATAGTTTCTCTTTGGTTATTTCCCAAAGTGAACTTCGGTCCTTGGCAATCATATTGTGGACATCTCCAACTCTTGAGTAAGGATTAAGTGTGCATTTATCTTGCACTCGGCTCCCCGAGAAGTCCTTTCTGAAGATCATTATCCGAAGACATATACTTCTCCAACAATATTAGAAGGTTCTCTCAACAATTTACATCCGGACCACAAGCGCCCTCTTTATTTGAGCAACTCGTTTTGACCAAGATCTTATTCAAAACGACAAATGGCAATCTCTGCGAGACCGTTCACCCATCCCCGGTGGGTTTATCAAGATTATCAACTCTTCAAATGGAATTTCTACGAAAATCCATCAGAGAAGTTCTTCGAAGACTTTACAGATACTTCTCTTTATTTGAAAATTCACAGAATATTTTACAGCTACAACAAAGATACTCCTCAGGAATGCATTCCCTAATGAGTCTATCACACAAGCTTTAACTCCATCAAAGGGCATCTCTTCCGAGAAGTTCGATGAAAATTATTACAATTGATCTCTTTTGAAGATCCCCAGTGAAGCTTTATAATCTCTAGTACATTTTGGTCAGACACCTCGGCTTAGGCCACCATATGTTTGGTAGTAGGTGATCTCGACATCTTTTGGTTATTACCTTTTCTTAGGTTATCATACATTTGATAGTAGGTAATACACCTTTCTTTTAGACAGACGCCTTTTCTTAGGCTACCATATGTTTGGTAGTAGGTGATCTCTCTTTTCAAGTTTATTACCTTTGCTTAGGCTATCATATATTTGATAGTAGGTAATATACCATTTCTTTTTGGTCAAACACCTTTTCTTAGGCTGCCATATGTTTGGTAGTAGGTGATCTCTCCTCTTGTTTATTACCTTTTCTTAGGCTATCATACATTTTATAGTAGGTAATATACCATTTCTTTTTGGTCAAACACCTTTTCTTAGGCTGCCATATGTTTGGTAGTAGGTGATGTCTCCTCTTGTTTATTACCTTTTCTTAGGCTATCATACATTTGATAGTAGGTAATATACCATTTCGTTTTGGTCAGACACTTTTTCTTAGGCTGCCATACGTTTGGTAGTAGGTGATCTCTCCTTCTTTGTTTTATTACCTTTGCTTAGGCTATCATATATTTTATAGTAGGTAATATACCATCCTTTTTTGGTCAGATGCCTTGGCTTAGGCTACCAAGTTTGGTAGTAGGTCATCTTTCCTTTTTGTTGCCTGTGCATAGGCTATCATTTAATCGATAGTAGGTAACACGCATTTCTTTGTGTCAACCGGATATCCTTTGTTTAGGCCGTCACACGTTGGTAATGGGCTACCCTTCACTTTCAAGATCTCGTCTCACTGTCTAAGCTACTGTACTCCTGGTGGTATTATCATATCTTACTTTCATTATGGAGAATCCACAATGCTGATTGTTGTCTCTTCTCGTAGTGTATCGTGTCGTTGAGTTTACTCTCCACGTGTTATGTCCAGTTATTCCCCTGTAACATCTTTTCCTCACAGGACCCCCCGTCTTGCATCTCATATCATTGCATATCATCTGCAGTCGGTGGCTTCTTAGGGCCAAAAATTCGTGCAATGTTTGTATTTAAGTCCCTCCTATCTCGTCGAGACGAAGATTTCAATCTCCATATCTCCGCCTAGAAGTAACTTAAATAGGGGCATCTGTCACACCCTAATTTTTGACCTTAAGATCCCACCTCCTTGTTTTTGCATGTTATCCCTTTTTGCGCGCATGTCTATTGTAACTAACCACTTTACACAGGTGCATCAAACGTCGAGTGGAGACAATACTTATTTACCCAATCTGGTTTTAATCGGCTTAAGGGGGTTGCTTCATGTTCAATGTTCACAAGGTGACCGGGTGGTGATTTGATTCATGACGTCAACGTTTAATTCGTGATGTTTGGAGTCCAAATGGTTGGATTCAATGGGATCTGGGATAAGCACACCAAGAGGAAAAGAGATCTATAATTTTGGATTCCGATGTCAAGTTTCAAGTTCATCGTGCACCATTTCAATGATCAAATTTTAGTCATCATGAAGTCCAAGCATAAAATTCCCACACTTTTCTTTACATTTAAGAGCTCGGGTCGGAATAAGTCTCACTACGGTTTCATTTTAAGCTATAAGGCACAAAGTGAACAAAGGACGATACGAAGTTTAACATTTCTTACAGGAACACCAGGATGTGAATGTCTAAACGTTGCTAATTAAATAGAATACTGAATGAAGGAGCATAATTATTCACAAAATGGTTCCTAATTACACTACCAGCCTAAGCATGAGGAAATAAGCATTGGTCTAAATGTATGTTGGCACTTGTAAATGATAAACAAATACATCAACCAAGTTTGAAAAGAA
Source organism: Lathyrus sativus (assembly GCA_963859935.3). Classification (NCBI taxonomy): domain Eukaryota; kingdom Viridiplantae; phylum Streptophyta; class Magnoliopsida; order Fabales; family Fabaceae; genus Lathyrus; species Lathyrus sativus. The sequence continues at coordinate 464,618,571 of OZ012741.1, read as the reverse complement.
TGCAACTATCACAACATGGTTTTTACTGCTAATTACATTGCATCATACGCTTCCTAAGACTTCTCGCTCACTACCAAGTGACCTCTACCAAAAGTATCTGTATATCAGTCAGGCTGCCGCTGTTATGTATTCTAAAGTCAGAATGATGATGCACATGATCATGGAAGATCATGGTCCTGCAAAAGATCCACCTCGTATCCAACCGTAGAGCTTCTCAGCATGATGCCGACATGGCGCTTGGAGCCGTCCACCTAAGCCAAGTCTATACAATAGAAAACAGAGGAATTTAATGACGCTGTTAAGGAATGCAAGCGAGTTCTGGATGTCGTTGAGAAGATATTCGGTTAGAATATACCTAATATTCAAGTGGGCAACGGATTGTGTGGGGCCGCAAACTGTAGAACGAGGTTCTTCTTTCCCAAAGTCTCAAAAACAATGGCATGAAGCCAAACTTCTCTTTCGAAAAAGCAATTCAAGGCCTCATAATACATGTTTGACTTGCCTTGGTTACCCTTGTTGGTGCCGGGAACACGATGATATCGGCGCACTGTCAAAGGAAATAAGAATTTGTGAATCAATTACCAACAAGTTATAGTATCCATGGGAAAAGGAGATTTGTTGATTAAAGTTGTGCGAAGTACCAACTCTCTCCAAAAAGAAAACCGCAGGAATCTCCTACAATGCTGTGCTCCGTAACATGCTAAGACAATTGTTCATCCAGCCGCTACCATTGTAAATAACTGCGTTCGTGACCTGTGCAGACGTCCTGTTCCATATTAAGCAGTGTTCCTGCAATTAATCAACGACAATTGTTAAATATACTACGAGACGCAGACATCCACTTAGAAATATCAAGAATCCTCTGCAACATCCAAACAAAAACCGCATCAGTACTATCCAAGGAGGATTACACACACGAGTTTAGAACTCATATCGTAAAAGTCATTAATACCGAATTTCACGTGATTGTCGAGTCTGGTAGCAACAACCTTTATTCGCGTCCATAATTTACACACGATTTCTCAAAGCTCAACCTCGTATTAAACATTGCCATATTCAGCATTGCTCCAAGTCTGATCCCTATTTTGGTATCTACCTGGAAAGAAGAAATTTGAAGCAACATAACAGCAAGCAGTGTCAATATTTTGAGAATAAGTCATCAATGTTTTAGGAATACAGATCAGTAAATCGCCCTCAGTGCAGACATGGCCAGAACACGTTTAGACAATTTAATCCATATATGGCAAAAATCTTAATTATTTCCAGAAGAGTTCCAACATGTTTCGGACACTTTCAAACCAGAAAGGAAAGAATTGATTATCATTAACGTTGTGACTTGCCTCAAACCAGAAAGCGAATTCATAACAGTTCACACATAAACCAGAAAATCACAAATGGCAAAACCCTAGAAAACTCAAAATTAACAAAAAAATCGTGAAGGGAACTTATCCCTTTTAAACCCTCGCGCCTCCGTCCTCGGACCACCGCCGTGAGATCATCTCCGCAACCACCTTCGCCGCAAAAACCCTCATAACACCAAACCATTCCCAAATTTTTTTGATATCACCGCCAACCGCGCCGTCGAAAACCTGCAAAACTCCTTTTAAACGTGAGTTTCTAACTAACATCAATATCTGTCAAATTTTGTGGTTTATGCAGGCAATCAAAGAGGAGAGGAGAGGCGAGATCGGAAGTGAAAGAGGTGAAAGCGAAGGAGGGGATTAGAAGAGGAGAAGAAGATGTTAAAAGAATTATAGAGAGATGAAGGATAGGAGAGAGCGATGACGAGAAGACGGAGAAAATCGGCGATTTGGGGGGGGGGCGATTTGGGAATTAGGGTTCATGTGGTTGTTTGAATGTAATTTGTGTTTTATTGCTGTAATAATCACATGTGCACACACACACGATATTACCGTACACCCTCATACACAAGCCGACGGATCTCCAATGGATCCACCTTGTACGCCCCAGATCGCACCCCACCGTACACCCTCGTAAGCCTACATATCAGACGGTTCTGCGTCATCCACTAATCCCTCTTAACCAACCGTTAATCAACTTATCATTTACTTAAATTAATTAATTAACTAATTAATTCCCGCCTTTTCCTTAATCAATCAGCCGTTTTTATTAAACCAATTTACTTAATCTAATCTTTTTCACTTAATGTTTATTTCATAATTCCCTCTTCAAGCAGACCTTATGAAAGGCATCTTCAACATCTCAGATCTTCATCCCCAAGCTCTAGCAAGCTCCACCAAGAAAGATTGTTTATTGATATCAATTTATAATGAATGGGAACCAGTGAAACAGCTTCATAACGTGCCGCCAAGACTTGTGGATTGCAGCAGTTGGAACCGGCAGCATTTTATTCTACAGCAAAAAGTCAAGTAGCCGCAACACGAATTTGCTGAGCAATATCACCCACAACAAGATGAAAAACACAGATTACGCTGCTGCAAACTCGAGGTTGCGTTGATTTAGTTCATACAAAGTTCAGTGTCTGAGGCCGGCGTCGGTAAAGCTTCGAATCCTTATTCTTTGGTTCGATTGTATATCAGCAACCAATTAAACTTGATTGTTGTCGGTGATGCTTTCCTTCTCCATTTTTTATTGTGTTTCCAATACCGGTTTATGTCTTTGTGTTATCGTAAACTTCGTTGGTATGCTGTTATTGTTTTGATGCAAGTGGAGCATATGGTTTTTTTTATATATTATTATTTTGCTTTGATTCAATGCTGAATGTTATGAATACGGTTGATACCACACTGTCATTAACCGGTTGCTAGGTTACAGTATGATGTTTTGGCTTGGATACAAAATTCTGATATGCTGCTGCTGATATGATAATTACCGTTGCAATTATGCGTAGGCTTGTGTATCTTTCCATGACTATTTTCTTGCTGTCGCCGTGATGATTCAATTATTTACGTTTTATGTTTGAATGATCTAAAGTCAACACGCTTTTGCTCTTTGATAATAACTTTGGTTTTATATGCATGATTACTTACACATACTTGCATAAACTTTAATGTTCATTTTAGCCTGAATTCAAGATTGGATCTTAAATATTGAATTGGTCTGTTGTAGCACTTGAAAAGTGATAAATTGATAAAGGCGTGCATAGGAGCAGTAACACAAATTCACAAAAATTCATGTATATCATTTTACTCTTTTTCTAAAAATATTGATGTGTTGTGTATTAAATCCTTGGGTTAGGTTTAGTTAGTTAAACATGTTCAAGCATCTCATTTAAAATAAGTGGAGAAGAATTTTTCTTAAGCAGATATTTTCAACAAGTTATTCAATTCCAGAGTAGTATTTTCAAATTCGACTAATTATTTCTCAACATATTTAATCTAGATTTTTCCTAATCAATTTATCGATAATAGTGGGCTCTTGGGGTCTAGCATCCCTTGAATTTTGAACAACCTCTCTCGAGGTGCACGCCCTTGAGTTTTGGTTGTTCCGTCTTTCGGTTTTCAAATTGTTTTTCATTTAGTTTAATTGAGATTTATAAAAGTATTTTTAATTACTTTTGGATATTTTTATAATAAATTCCAATTATTCTTTCTTTAAAAAAATATATTTCAAAATCATTATCAAATAAATATTCAAAATATTAAACCTTTAGGAAAATATATTTTATTAAGTTAAAACTTTTTCTAAGATATTAAACTTTTCTCAAAACAATTAGTTATGATTAGCTGTTCTCAATACTTTTTTGATTAATTTATTTTATATATGAAAATCAAACTATTTTTATTAATCAAATTTCAAAAAAACAATTAAATTCTTGGATCTCGCCTTCCTTGAATTTTTAAGCGACCGCTCTCGAGGTGCACACCTTGAGTTGTGATCTTTCCGATCTTATTTTCTAGAATACCTAGCGCGCCTAATTCGAACACGCTAACCTACTCAAATCATTTTTCTTAATTAAATTACGAAAGTATCGAGTTATTGGAGTCGCACATTACTTGAATTCGAGAGTGACAGTTATTGGGGCGTACGCCTTGATTAGCGTGTCATTCGAACTTTCGTTCCTAAAACACTTCTCATAATTACTTGGACAAGTATTTTTCACTGTCCAACAAACACTATTTCATAATTAATGGGATGAAAAAGATGTCATTGGGATCTAGCATTCCAACGATATCCCGACTAGTTGATTACGAGGTTGACATCTCGCTTATCGAATAGTCGTCATTCCTCTTAAATTTTCAACCCGTCTAACCTCGTTCCTCACCCTCGTGCGATCGAGTCTAAACCCTAGTATGTTTGTAAACCGTGCGTTAAATTCAAATTATTTTCTTAATTAAACTACGAAATAATTGAGTTCTTGGAGTCTCGCACCCCTTGAATTTTTGAGTAACCACTCTTGGGGTGTACGCTTTAGGTTGTGGATTACTCGACCTTTTGTCTATAAAATACATGCCCTAATTATTTGGACAAATATCGTCATTGTCCATTCGAATATAATTTCATAATTGATGGAGTGAAAAAGGTATCGTTGGGATCTAGCATTCCAACGATATCCCGACTAATTGATTGCGAGGATGGCGTCTCGTTTATCGAGTAGTCGTCATTCTCCCTTAAAATATTCAATCCAACTCTCTTCTCTCGCCCTCGTGCGATTGAAACATTCTCAAACATATTTCTTAATTATTCGAATGAAAAAGGTGTCGTTGGAATCTAGCATTCCAATAATGCCCCAATTAATTGATTGCGAGGCTGACGTCTCGTTTATCGAATAGTCGTCATTCTCCATCAAATAACCTAACCAAACTCCTCTTTCTCTCCCCTGTGCGATCGAAACCTTAAACCTATTCAAATCCATTCTCTTTCCCAAACCAAAACATCCAATGCGATAAACACAAATTCCTCGCCCTCGTGCGATTTCCAACCAAAACACCGTTCGTCAAGAACATTGTTTAGTCCCTTCTTCCGCGCATAACAAACTCGTGCTTTAGCCTCCCCTAGTGAGCAGACAAGCCAACGTTTAGCAGTTAGAATGCGACCTAAACTCTCGTTCAACTCATACACTTTTTACCAAGAACATTGTCTAGTCCTTTCTTCCGCGCATAAAAAACTCGTGCTTCAGCCTCCTCTAGCGAGCAGACAAGCCAACGTTTAGCAGTTAGCAAGCGACTTAAACACTCGTTCATTTTCCAAACCCTTTTTACCGTAGTTAGCCGAACTACGGCTGCTCTGATTCTTCATTCTCTTTTGAATGTAAGATACGTAGGCACAAGATTGCGATGATCTTTGCGAGCACAATCCCCTCTTTTTCCCGTAGTCCCACGAACTACGAATGCTCTGATTTTCCACTTCTTACAAGTGAAGATACATAGGCACAAGGGCCCCAATCCCTGGTGAGCACCCTATCTTAAAACCACACATTCCCCCTATAGGAGAAACCTTAGAAGAAAACAAACAAGCATAGTTAACTTTACTCTCGAATCGAATCAAGAGGTTCCCGTTGAGTACAACGAACATGAGGGGTGCTACTACCTTCCCCTCATGTAATCGACTCCCGAACCTAGAACATTGGTTGCGATGACCATGTTCTTATCTCTCTTAAAGGTTTTATTGATATTTTCCTATTCCATCCTTGGAATGAATAAAGTTCGGTGGCGACTCTGTTCGAACGTATTTTCCGCGTCCATCGCGAGGATCGTATTTTTCGAGGTACGACAGATGGCGACTCTGATGGGGATTACGCATTGCCCTATGCAAGAGAGAGTCAAGCCTAACTTGACTCGATTCGAGAGTACTAACCTTTTGCTTAACTATTTTTCTTTATGTTTATTTTCTCCTATTGTTTATTTCTTGTTTTCTCTTTCTATCGTATGCTGTTTATTATATCTGCCTGCTGGATTTGGGGATAGCATTGCAAGTAAAGCTCTACACCCGAGCTTTGGAAAAAGAAGAGAGAAAACATAGTTTAGAATTAGTAGTAATTAGTGTTAGTCTCCAAGGACTCGCTATTTGTGTGCCTAGCATGAAAGCTCCTCCAGAATAGACCTTTTCGTAGATCCTATCGTAACGCAGCTAGCCTGTTGCATGATTTGATTCATGAAGGGTCCATGACTCTGGGAACCACTCGTAGAACCAGTTTCTATATTCGTAGTCGTGTAGTGTTAGTCTCCGAAGACCCGCTCCTTGTGTGCCTGGCATGAGGACTCCGCTCAGGAGAGACCCTACCGTACTCTCATTATAATACAGCTAGCCTGTTGCGTAATGTTGATGCGATCGGTGTGCGTGATCCTGGGAACCTTATCCATCAACATAGAAGCTATCCCGTGAGTGGTTCTGTGGGTACAGAAAATAGAACTTGCCTAGTATAACCTACCGGTTAGGGAGCTTTGACCTGCTTATGTTATCCTGGATCTCTTTTGTGCCTGCATCGCATTTGCATATCATCGCATTTGCATTTCATTTGAATTGCATATTTTCCCAAAACCAGAAAGCTCATCCATCCTTTGTCCATAATCTGCAGTTGATTTACCGACACCCGTATCGAACTTGAAGCAGCTTTTGGAAGAATCATGAGTTCAGAAGAGAAGAACCAGTTTGCATCAAGAGCAGATGTTGACTTAATGAAGAACCAGTTGGACCAGATTGTGGAGGCTATGTTAGCCTTGGCAAGGAGAGAGAACAAGTTTCAAAGGCCTATAGTCACTGAGAACGTTATACCTCAGCCTGTGCGGATTCCTACTGAAGACCAGGTTATACAAGAGCGTCACACTATTCAGGATGAACATACCTCGTCTCTTGATGTTGTTGAGTACCATAGCTTCGCATTCACTGCACCGAATTCTCAAGTGGCAAGCCTGGAGGGGAATAATAAACGACCTCAGGATGTTGAGTTTGCCGAAAGATGTCGTGTGTTGGAGGAGAAAATTGAAACCATGATGAGGCGTGATACTTCTGATCTGAATGCTTTGAATATGTGCTTGGTACCTGGACTTGTAGTACCTCCAAAGTTCAAGATGCAAAATTTTGAGAAGTACAAAGGAGATAGTTGTCCGAAACAACATTTGGTAATGTTTTGCAGAAAGATGACCTCATATGCTTACAACGATAAACTTATGATTCACTGTTTCCAAGACAGTTTGAGTGGGGCATCGCTAAGTTGGTACATGCAGCTAGAAAGTAGCCATATCCAGTCGTGGTCGGACTTAGCCAACGCCTTTGTGAAACAATACCAATACAATCTTGATGTGGCTCCCAACCGCATACAGTTGCAAGGCCTATCTCAAGAGGAAAACGAGTCTTTCAGAGGGTATGCTCAGAGATGGAGAGAGGTAGCTGCTCGCGTCCAACCACCGCTCTTGGACAGGGAATTGGTTGACATGTTCATAAAGTCTTTACAAGAACCATACTTGGAAAAGATGATGGCCAATGGGACATCCAACTTCTCTGATTTGGTATCAGTAGGAGAACGCATCGAGAGCCATCTCTAGAGTGGAAAGTTCCAAGACGCCTCGAACATCCCAACCAGTGAAAGTGAATAAGTGGTTAGCTCCTGAGAGGAAGAAGAGGATGAAATTAGTACGATCAGGGACACTCCCCAGCCTCCATCCTCGGTACCTTACCTTCAGTACCCAAGCATCTCAGCTGTTAAAAGTCAGCAATCATATGGGTATACTTATGTGGCTCCGGTCTCTTCACATGGTCAATATCCTCCTGTCAATAGACGTCCACAACAACGACGTTACTATAACCAAAGGCCAAAAAGACACTTTGATCCATTACCAATGCCATGCAATCACGTGCTACCACGTTTGATTAGTAGTGGACTAATAGTGCCAAAGGGCTTAGATCCTGTGATCCCACCATACCCACCAGGCTTTGACACCAATGCACGATGCGGCTACCATGCTGATGCCATGGGACATTCGAACGAAGATTGCAAACAGCTCAAAAATAAGGTTCAAGATCTGATTGAGTCCAAGCTAATCTCATTCACACCTCAAGGACTTCATATCAATATCAAACCTTCATCTGGTCAAGTGAGTTCATCATTCCATGACATGGAAGAAGCTGCAGAGAGTAGATATGAAGAAGGTTATCATACTGGTCTCGATGAGCAAGAAGGGTAGCTCAAGCAAGAAAGAAAAGCCCAGTTCCTCAATACTGGCAATTTCCATATTGTTTTTACGCATTTGTAGTTTCTTTTCTGTTATAATGCTACTTGCTTTTAGACATTGTTTCTTATTAATGGTATTGTTAATGTGATAATTATGCATGTTTTTGATCGAATCCATTCGTATTCACTCACATTTTCTCACTTATTGCAAAAAAAAATCACAAAATTTTTTTTTCACTCCACTTCCTTTATTGCATTGCTGTTTAGCAAAGATTTGAGGGAGGATGACGAAAACTAAATACCCATAATTGTTGATGGTATGCTTTTGGATAAAATTCTGCTGATGATGTACAGGCATTGTTCCAAATCCCCAAACACTGGAGAGATAAGGAGTTAGTCCCTAGTCAACCACTTCGAGCCTAGAAGTAGGAGTTTTCTTTAGATTTCTAAACCCTTACACTCAACCTGGGGCAGGGTAGTGTTCGGTAACCTGATTATGCATTCAAATCATGAGACAAGATCCAAGATATGACGGTTGTTCATCAATGACCAATGACTTGGCTGTCACAAGCCTTTCAAAAAAAAGAGCCTGCTAAGTCGAACACCTCAAAAGAAGACTTAGGAAAAAATCAAGGCAATCCCGATGGATCTGACAAGCAAAGTCAGTCCATGCAAAAGTTAGGGATCAAAAATAAAACCAAAAAGAGGTCCTCAAACCCTCGACAAAAACAAAATAAGATTCAGTGGCCACCCAAATCAAGGGGTTACTAACATCCATCAAAGAACAAAATAAGGTGACTGCCATCTCGAGCAAACCTTGAAACCGTCTAGGTAAACATGTGCATAATTAACTGAACGTAGGTATGGAGATTATCAAGAAGAAGGGGTGGGTACAAATCATAATTTGAGCCTTCTATCCTTTGTTTCTATAACCGTGAACCAGACCATGATACAACCCTCAAAAGACCTAATTGAGGTGGGGTTTATTCTGGAAGCATACTACAACAAGGTTGTGTAAACTGACTCCTACATATTTGCTAATCTTCTATATCGGTGTCATATTCTTGCTATATCTTTCACACCAACTAAATTAGCGTTGCGTTTGGACTAATAGTCCACTCGTCACACACTGTCACATCATTCCTAATAAATGATCCTTTCAAAACTTGCATGAATGTCGCATTGAAATTACCATTTTTGGATGAATAATTTCTAACTGCAAATCCATACTTGACATTATGGAAATCCCAACGAAGAGAAGTTAAAGAGGAACTTGATCATTCATTATGTGGACCTGAATCAAGACTTTCTCATAAGCCTGAGAATCTGGGGCAGGTCCTTCCGAGGTTCAAACAGGGGCAGACCGCTGCAAAATCCCAACATTGGGGAAAATCATCGCAGACCATGTCATGGTATAAGCCTTTAAGGAAAAACCTTCAAACACTCTACAATCTGGGGCAGACTGGTTAAACAGGGGCATGTTTCCCTCCTTGCTTTCAAAGTTGGTCAAGCTGACCATGTCAGACACCAGTAATTGCCGAGATCAACAAGCGTCAAAAGCCTTGGGGCAGAGCAAAAGCACGATCAACATGCATTGGTTAAGTCTCTACGCTCGCATATTCAACATGCTTTGGTTATGTCGCTGCGCCCTCAACATTTGTAAGCCGTCATGGCACATTGGCTAGAAGATAAGGTTCTCCCAGGAATAAGCAACCAACTCCTGCAAGGATCTAACTTGGAGCACCGAGAACATCCACATTTGTCTTATGAGCATATCATTATCAGATACCGTGTGTCGGGAAGTCAAATTCTTTCACCAAATAAAGTCCACTATTGTTGGCATCCCGTAAAACCCAAAAGTCCAATTTTATTGAAATTACATAAAGTCCAACCCCGCTTGGCATCTCCTAAAGTCCAATTTATATTGGCAACTATTAAAAGTCCAACCCTGCTTGGCACCCCTCCTAAAAGTCCAATTCATATTGGCAACTACCAAATAAAGTCCACTTCTGTTGGCATCCCTTAAAACCCCAAAAGTCCATCTTTTATTGGCAACTACATAAAAGTACACCTGGCTGGCATCATAACCCAAAAGTCCAACCCTGCTTGGCATATCTCAAAAAGTCCATTTGTATTGGCAACCCTTAAAAGTCCAACCATGATTAGGGACCAACTACCAAAGTCCAACCCTGCTTGGCATCTCCTAAAGTCCAATTTGTATTGGCAACCATTAAAGTCCAACCTCACTTGGCATCTCCTAAAGTCCAATTTGTATTGGCAACCATTAAAGTCCAACCTCGCTTGGCATCTCCTAAAGTCCAATTTGTATTGGCAACCATTAAAAGTCCAACCCCGCTGGGCATCTCTTAAAGTCCAATCCTTATTTGGCAACTATCAAAGTCCACCCTTGTTGGCACCTTCATAAAACCAATCTTCTGCTTGCATTCACATATGCATCATATAATTGACATGTATCATACGCATACATAGCACGATCATTTCCTCTTTCAACCCCCGAGTTGATATGTCTTTATTTTCTCGACCCCCGAGTAGATATTTTCCTTTTCCTCCTTCAACCCCCGCGTTGATATTTTGTTTTTTCCGACCCCCGAGTCGATGTTGTTCTTTATGTTCTCAACCCCCACGTTGATATTTTGTTTTTCTCGACCCCCGAGTCGATATTTTCCTTTACCTTCGACCCCCGAGTCGATATCTACCTTTCTTCAACCCCTGCGTTGATATTTACCTTTCTTCAACCCCCGCGTTGATATTTACCTTTCTTTCAACCCCCGCGTTGATATTTATCTTTCTTCAACCCCCGAGTTGATATGTCTTTATTTTCTCGACCCCCGAGTCGATATCTTTGTTATCTTTTTCTCTCGACCCCCGAGTCGATATTTACCTTTATTTTCCTCGACCCCCGAGTCGATATTGCCTTTATTTTTTCTCGACCCCCGAGTCGATATTTGTTATTCTTCTTCAAACCTCAAGCTGACTTGTTGTTCTGATTTATCCTCGACCCCCGAGTCGATGGTATATTTGCTTTTTTTTTCAACCCCCGAGTTGATGTGCCAGTATACCCCGTAAATCTTTTCACCTTGTTGCATCTAGTCTTAAACTAGAAATAAAGCCTTACCAAATCCCGTTATCCAGTTGCATTTTCATACGCATTGCATACCATTTGCATATGCATCTTATTTCCCTAGCAGTTGCATCATTTGCATATTTGCGCATCATACAAAGCATAGCATTTATGTCCCCAGCGACACAACATAGCAGGATCTAGGATCAGTTTGCAAGCAGCTTGGCCAATTCTCCAATGAAGTTGGCAGTATGACTCTAAAAAGAGTTAATACCCCGCGAGTTCAAGGAATTCTACTCCCCATCAAGTCATTCTTCAACCATACAGTTGACGATGATAATCCCCAACAGTCGTTGCTCTTATTGCTCCCCAAGGAGGTTATCCTTAAAAGAGTTTCTTGAAGGCTTTTCCCCTGCAGAGTTTGGACAACGCTTTTCCTCTGACAGAAATTCTACTCAACTATTCCCCAACAACTTTATCATCCGAGATACTGTTTCGGTATCACGAAGAACCATAACGGATAAGGGACTGCTTCGACCAACCGAAGAAATCTCGTTTGTGTTCCGAGATACTGTTTCGGTATCGCGAAGAACCTTAATGGATAAGGGACTGCTTCGACCACCCGAAGAAATCTCGTTTGTGTTCAGAGATACAACTTTGGTATCGCGAAGAACCTTATTGGATAAGAGACTGCTTCGACCACCCAGAGAATATCAGGTTATCTCGTTCATCTATTTTGCATCCTGTCATCCCTAATCTCTGCACTTCGTTTGTCGGACAAATTTTGGGGTCTTTTTGTATCTAATTGACTTCCACCCTAAAAATGAACGCCATGCAGCTGTTCATTCTCTCAGGTTCAAGGCAATTAGATAGGGGCATCTGTCATACCCTAAATTTGTCTTACCTGTTTTTTATTTATTTTCACCTTTTTCGATTTCATTTTCTGTTTTACATTGCATGTTTATTTTTCTTGTTATTTAGACACGTGTCTGCTCGCAATTAGTTAATTTTTTAGAACTTTATCATTTTATCCAATAAAGACATGACACGTGGCCTAAAAGTTTTTTTTATGTTTTATCTTTAATTTTTTAAACTTTTTCTTGTTACTAATAATATTTTAGTAATTACTTTTTTTCATTTTTATAAATTTTAGCTTGTTTTTGTATTTTTAATATTTATTTAATTGTTAATTGTTAATATTTATTTAATGATTATTGTTAATATTTATGTACTAAATAGTTGTTAATATTAATTTAGTTTGTAGTTATTATATTGGTCAATATTAGTAATAAATGTTAACAAAATAGTAGAAAGAAAATAATTAAAAAAAAAGAGAGTTAGAAGTGGAAATGGATGAGGCCCAATGGGTCTATGCTGAGAAATGGATATGATTTCTTGTTATAAGAAAAGGAAAAAAATTGGTCAAGAACCCTAATTTAAACACTGTCCCTCATCCTTGAATCCAAAATCGGCGCCGCAGCTCCCACTCCTCTCTCTCATAAAACTCCGCAAACCACCTCGAAGCCCCAAACTCTTCTTCTCCCTTAATACAAATCGAACCACCCGCCGAAAAAACCTTCACTACCATCATCACTATTTCTCATCAGATCTATACCTCCAAGCTTCAAATCAAACACGAGTGTTCGTTATCATTCTAAGCACGAATTAACCCAGCAGCCGTTTGATAGGTCGTACCAGATTTTCTCTGACCTGCAGCAAATCAGTAGCGTGAATCCGACGACCACATCATGGCATTGCGGTTGCGATTTTGGTTCGATAGAACTTGGGTATGATGTGTGGTTGCTGTGCTATTTGCTCGACGCTGGGGGTATCAACGAACCACATGGCTTGAGGCAGCATTTCAATCTATGGCTTCATCACTAACTCGCCACAAATTTCAGAATAATAATCTCCAGTACTTCATCTGACAGCAACAATCGCGACTGATGTTGTGTTCTACTCAAAAGAAGGGTTCCGCTTTGAAGGTCTCAAAGTCATGAGGATTTTTCTGTTTATTTTCATGTGCAGGTTCTGAAGTAGATTCAAGAATTGAGTTGACCATGTCCAGGCTTTGAAGCCATCGTCATTGAGCAAAAAAGCTCCACACATTGTGGCAGCTAGCTGAAGGCTTGTATTTCCCATTTGGGGGAACAAAAGCTGCCGTAAATCATAGTGGAAGAGCGTCGACAAGAGAATCCAGAAGGTCACGTATCCGATGGAAAAAGTTCGATTGTGACACATTTCTGTTGTTGAGGCATTCAACGGAAGAGACAGTTCAAAATTTCCCCAAGTTCAACTCGCAACAACCATAAATACCACATGCGACTTCGCTTCTCTTGCAAAGCCACGGATTTGCGACAACACCGCCAGCTTCGATGCGCTCTCACTCGGTTGCGCAATGTCATTACGATTCAAACCCCGTTTCATAATTTATTACTTTATTATCTATTGTGATTTCATTGTAGGGGCTTCGAGGATCCAATCGAACCATCGCCCAATATTGTTGCTGTTGTTAGTAGGAGGGATGCTCCATTAAATATGTCGAAGGAGTTGTGGAAAAGCGGATTTCAAAATGCTATGTTCTACTGATGTGCATCAATACGTATTATGTTGTCGATTCACCGGAAAGAGGAGGGCATGGGTTATGTATATCATGCTTGGATCTGTTTTTTTTAATTTCAATTTTCGTTTTGGTTTCCCGTACTGCTTGTTTCTGCGGATGTTTATGTGCATGTGAAGAGCTGATTAGCGAATTAGTTCGATTCAATTTCAACACGAACTCAGCAGCAGCTCTCGGTATTCAACGAAAACGGTGCAGAAATTCAATAACCATAAGCCAACAGCAAAATGGTTTCACCGACAACAACTGGACCACCATTTTCCAACAATTCCTTGTGAACAGGAAAACCGGCTATAGAAGTTCAAGCTTCCAGAACCTGTTCTATGTATTGGTGGTATCTTGCAGATTGAGCTTTTGGAAAGGGTGCATAGCCAAGAAATGGATGGCTTACTATACATTTGGTGTGGAGTTTAATCTAGGATTCAGACTCAAGAAGCTTCCGTCACGACAGACAACAGGCAACAGCACGACCATAGTACAGGCTTTAATCCGCGACAACATCACCATCTCCACCGACAGTGCAATAGTGGAATGGTTCTTCTTTTTTTTTACCTTTGTGTAGTATTGTATGTGTTTGTTTTCACCGATTCAATTTTGCGGCTGTATGAGTATTTCTGACAGATTATGGTTTGATTATGTAGAAATGTTGTTTATTGTTTATGATTCAACTTCACTTGTTTAATGTATATGACGCTGCAGTTTTGGTTATCACCTGAACCATTCCGCCACAAGCAACAGATATGGCTAGTGTGAATTGCCGCCGTTTCGAAGTTGTTAAGTCCCACTACCTCCTCGTGATTCAATAACACGCAAACAGCTTCACAACGTGCCGCCAAGACTTGTGGATTGCAGCAGTTGGAACCGGCAGCATTTTATTCTGCAGCAAAAAGTCAAGTAGCCGCAACACGAATTTGCAGAGCAATATCACCCACAACAAGATGAAAAACACAGATTACGCTGGTGCAAACTCGAGGTTGCGTTGATTTAGTTCATACAAAGTTCAGTGTCTGAGGCCGGCGTCGGTAAAGCTTCGAATCCTTATTCTTTGGTTCGATTGTATATCAGCACCCAATTAAACTTGATTGCTGTCGGTGATGCTTTCCTTCTCCATTTTTTTATTGTGTTTCCAATACCAGTTTATGTCTTTGTGTTGTCGTAAACTTCGTCGGTATGCTGTTATTGTTTTGATGCAAGTGGAGCATATGGTTTTTTTTATATATTATTATTTTTCTTTGATTCAATGCTGAATGTTGTGAATACGGTTGATACCACACTGTCATTAACCGGTTCCCAAGTTACAGTATGATGTTTTGGCTTGGATACAAAATTCTGATATGCTGCTGCTGATATGATAATTACCGTTGCAATTATGTGTAGGCTTGTGTATCTTTCCATGACTATTTTCTTGCTGCCGCCGTGATGATTCAATTATTTACGTTTTATGTTTGAATGATCTAAAGTCAACACGCTTTTGCTCTTTGATAATAACTTTGGTTTTATATGCATGATTACTTACACATACTTGCATAAACTTTAATGTTCATTTTAGCCTGAATTCAAGATTGGATCTTAAATATTGAATTGGTCTGTTGTAGCACTTGAAAAGTGATAAATTGATAAAGGCGTGCCTAGGAGTAGTAACACAAATTCACAAAATTCATGTATATCATTTTACTCTTTTTCTAAAAATATTGATGTGTTGTGTATTAAATCCTTGGGTTAGGTTTAGTTAGTTAAACATGTTCAAGCATCTCATTTAAAATAAGTGGAGAAGAATTTTTCTTAAGCAGATATTTTCAACAAGTTATTCAATTCCAGAGTAGTATTTTCAAATTCGACTAATTATTTCTCAACATATTTAATCTAGATTTTGCCTAATTAATTTATCGAAAATAGTGGGCTCTTGGGGTCTAGCATCCCTTGAGTTTTGAACAACCGCTCTCGAGGCGCACGCCCTTGAGTTTTGGTTATTCCGTCTTTCGGTTTTCAAATTGTTTTTCATTTAGTTTAATTGAGATTTATAAAAGTATTTTTAATTACTTTGGGATATATTTTTATAATAAATTCCAATTATTCTTTCTTTAAAAAAAATATATTTCAAAATCATTATCAAATAAATATTTAAAATATTAAACCTTTAGGAAAATATATTTTATTAAGTTAAAAAAATTTCTAAGATATTAAACATTTCTCAAAACAATTAGTTATGATTAGCTTTTCTTAAGACTTTTTTTATTAATTTATTTTATATATGAAAATCAAACTATTTTTCTTAATCAAATTTCAAAAAAACAATTAAATTCTTGGATCTCGCCTTCCTTGAATTTTTAAGCGACCGCTCTCGAGGTGCACACCTTGAGTTGTGATCTTTCCGATCTTATTTTCTAGAATACCTAGCGCGCCTAATTCGAACACGCTAACCTACTCAAATCATTTTTCTTAATTAAATTACGAAAGTATCGAGTTATTGGAGTCGCGCGTTCCTTGAATTCGAGAGTGACAGCTATTGGGGCGTACGCCTTGATTAGCGTGTCATTTGAACTTTTGTTCCTAAAACACTTCTCATAATTACTTGGACAAGTATTTTTCACTGTCCAACAAACACTATTTCATAATTAATGGGATGAAAAAGATGTCGTTGGGATCTAGCATTCCAACGATATCCCGACTAGTTGATTACGAGGCTGACATCTCGCTTATCGAATAGTCGTCATTCCTCTTAAATTTTCAACCTGTCTAACCTCGTTCCTCACCCTCGTGCGATCGAGTCTAAACCCTAGTATGTTTGTAAACCGTGCGTTAAATTAAAATTATTTTCTTAATTAAACTACGAAAGAATTGAGTTCTTGGAGTCTCGCACCCCTTGAATTTTTGAGTAACCACTCTTGGGGCGTACGCTTTAGGTTGTGGATTACTCGACCTTTTGTCTATAAAATACATGCCCTAATTATTTGGACAAATATCGTCATTGTCCATTCGAATATAATTTCATAATTGATGGAGTGAAAAAGGAATCGTTGGGATCTAGCATTCCAACGATATCCCGACTAATTGATTGCGAGGATGGCGTCTCGTTTATCGAGTAGTCGTCATTCTCCCTTAAAATATTCAATCCAACTCTCTTCTCTCGCCCTCGTGCGATTGAAACATTCTCAAACATATTTCCTAATTATTCGAATGAAAAAGGTGTCGTTGGAATCTAGCATTCCAATAATGCCCCGATTAATTGATTGCGAGGTTGACGTCTCGTTTATCGAATAGTCGTCATTCTCCATCAAATAACCTAACCAAACTCCTCTTTCTCGCCCCTGTGCGATCGAAACCTTAAACCTATTCAAATCCATTCTCTTTCCCAAACCAAAACATCCAATGCGATAAACACAAATTCCTCGCCCTCGTGCGATTTCCAACCAAAACACCTTTTGTCAAGAACATTGTTTAGTCCCTTCTTCCGCGCATAACAAACTCGTGCTTCAGCCTCCCCTAGTGAGCAGACAAGCCAACGTTTAGCAGTTAGAATGCGACCTAAACTCTCGTTTAACTCATACACTTTTTACCAAGAACATTGTCTAGTCCTTTCTTCCGCGCATAAAAAACTCGTGCTTCAGCCTCCCCTAGCGAGCAGACAAGCCAACGTTTAGCAGTTAGCATGCGACTTAAACACTCTTTCATTTTCCAAACCCTTTTTACCGTAGTTAGCCGAACTACGGCTGCTCTGATTCTTCATTCTCTTTTGAATGTAAGATACGTAGGCACAAGATTGCGATGATCTTTGCGAGCACAATCCCCTCTTTTTCCCGTAGTCCCACGAACTACGAATGCTCTGATTTTCCACTTCTTACAAGTGAAGATACGTAGGCACAAGGGCCCCAATCCTTGGCGAGCACCCTATCTTAAAACCACACATTCCCCCTATAGGAGAAACCTTAGAAGAAAACAAACAAGCATAGTTAACTTTACTCTCGAATCGAATCAAGAGGTTCCCGTTGAGTACAACGGACATGAGGGGTGCTAATACGTTCCCCTCATGTAATCGACTCCCGAACCTAGAATATTGGTTGCGATGACCATATTCTTATCTCTCTTAAAGGTTTTATCGATATTTTCCTATTCCATCCTTGGAATGAATAAAGTTCGGTGGCGACTCTGTTCGAACGTATTTTCCGCGTCCATCGCGAGGATCGTATTTTTCGAGGTACGACAGTATGTCTTATTTTTGTCCGCCTTTATTCTCCACAATTTATTTATCGTATTTATCTTTATTGCATCGCATCATTGCATTCCGTCCAAAGGAAGAACTTGCACGTAACGTAAAACTTGCGCGTATCCCATTTGCATCATTTCCTCATGATCCTTGATCCCATTCAAGTTGATCTTCTAAGTTAGATCCTACCCCATAGGAAGGACTCTTTATCTTTACAACGTAGACAAACACATTCAACTCTTTCAAACACATTAGAGAATAAGATGCTAATCATCTTAAGTGGGATAAAACTTCTACCCCATAACAACATAATCAATTATCCTACAATGTTGTGGTGGTTTAAATCAAGTAATCTCCCTTAAAATGACAACTCATCTTTTCTCCTAAAATCAATCAATCAACTACCTTAAACCCGTAGGAACTTTGACCATAGTCAAAGATCTCCTCAAACCCTTTAGGGGAACTACAGATACTCTGATTCCACTCCCGTAAGGATATGTAGGCATAAGATGCGATATCTTATCGAGTATCCTTAGAAATAAACCCTAGGTCTTTTAACCTTTAAGCATATAATCCTTAGCAATAAACAAACATAAAACAAGAGGTTCCTGTAGAGTAATACAGAAACTTAGGATGCTAGCACCTTCCCTAAGTTTAACCAACCCTCGAACCTATAACTCTCTAGCTTGCATTTGCATTGCATTGTGGGTATTTCGATATTTTTCCCTTCCTTTGGACAAATCAAAGTTCGATTGCAAATGAATTAAAAATTCAAACTAATTAATAGTTTGGTATCCAAATTTCACCGTGACAGAACTCACCGAACGTAAGCCCCAACGGACGAGCGAAATCCAACAGCAATCACAAAACTGCGGAAAGACCCTAACGACGAAATCTGTGTTACTCTTCAGGCACTGAAAGCTCTCATGGTTAGAAATCATCATCCGACAAACCGTACCAGACATACAGATTCACCGTCACCAGCAGACGACGCGAATCAGTCATCAAGCGGGACACCGAAATCGCCACTCAGCCTCAGTTATCATCATCATCGGGCGAAGCAATTCATCACCACGGATCCACCATCAACAAGCCCTCAAGAAACGTAAGCTGTCTAGAAGGAGATTCACGTTTTGTTGCTTTGTTTCAGGAAAAAAATGGGAATGCATGAAAAGAAAGATGGAGGTACGAACGAGAGAGGAGAGAGCCATCTGATGGCCGCCGCGGACTCAGAAATGGGAACTAGGGTTCCTTGCATGTGTCCCCCGCCCTTTTTGCTTAAGATGAACTGGGTTGGGTCCGGGATGTGATTACCCGACCCAACCCAGCTTTTCCATTTTTGTTTTTCTATTTTTGTTTGTTTTTTATTTTTGCTTTTTCTTTTAGTTATTATTGTGTTAAAAAAAAAAAGAAATGTATAAAAAAAACTAACTTGTTAATAGAAATTAACTAACATTAATAAAAACTAACTTTTTTTTTATATTAAAATTAATCATTTTTAATTAAAATTAGTCATTTTTTAGAATTAATCTTTTTGTATATAAAAGTAACATTGTCTTTATAATTAAACATAACTTTCTTTATTTTTTTAAATTAACCACATCTTTTTTTTCATATACAATGAAAATTAATATTTTATAATTAAAATTAACTTTTTCTATAAATAATAAATAAAATCTAACATAAGTTTTTTAAAAAATAAAGTAAATAAAACAAATAATAAAATTGTAAATTTTTTGCGACAGTAATTTATTTTTATTATTTGATTTGGATTTCTGCCTAGCCTCTTTTCGCTAACATTCGTTGTTCTCCTCCTCAGATTCTATTTAAATTCTGATTAATGTTTATGTACCATATTTGTATCTGTTTCTCGGTTCTAATTTTGCGAGGCAATCGTCGCACTATTTTTTCCAGTACTTTATATTTCATTACTGTATATTTATTCGTCTTCCATCACGTTTTTCATTTATCATTAGTTATGTCACCTTCCGAAGGATTAGGTCTAGCAATTTGACCGCCGAGTCAATAGTCCTAACCTTTGACGTTTTCAAAACCCTAATTTCATAGGCGTCCCGCCGTGGACAAAAATACTCTTTACCCTAGCCTTAGGTCAAAGAGTCGCCGTACTCTGTTTTAGGGCTTCCCGCCGTGGAATCCCTAATTTAACCCTGATTTTCAATTCAATTACAACGTAGAGATAGGAGTCTCCGCACTCCACGTAAATGCTTCCCTACGAACGTTTATTCCCCACTGAAACCTTGACCACCGTCAAGACGTTTCTAACCTCCCTTTCGAGGGGAACTACAGTTACTCTGATTCCATTCCCGTAAGGATATGTAGGCACAAGATGCGATGTCTTGCCGAGTAAACTTAGGACTAACCCTTAGGTCTCTCTTTAACTTTTAATCCCTTTGTATATACCTTAATCAAATAATAAAGCAAAATAGTAAAAAACGAACAAAAGGTTCCTGTAGAGTACTACAGAAGTTTAGGATGCTAATACCTTCCCTAAGCTTAACCAACCACCGAACCCTAGATCTTTCCCCGCATTGCGTTTACATGCAAAAATAGGTTTTTCCTCTTTTGACCTTTTTCTTCGGATAAATCAAAGAGTGGTTGTGAACTAAGTTGTGATTCAAATTAATTAATAATCTGATATCCTATTTCCACCGCAACACACACAATCTAACACTTTAAGCCTCTACGACCAATAACAACTAGCAGGCGTGTGAACAACACCATTCAGCAACAACTTGACTTTTCTACACACCGAAAAACCATTCACTGCAATGCATTCGACATTGCGGTATCGACTATAATTTCTTGGTGTATGTTGTTTATAGTTTAAATATGTTTGAACGTCGATTTGGCTTTCCTAAGTTTTGTTTTGAATTCTGTAAATGATTTGTAAACTATGTAAATATATACTATTTGCTGTTGTTTTTTTTAATTTCCCTGCATTGTGTAAATCATATTTAATCCATGGTTTTGACAACAATTATATGTTGTTATGCCGTCAACTTCTCTTTCGATATATTAATGTAATATTGTAGATATTGGTTCTTTAGCATCGTGCTTGTACGAATCTGTTTCATATTTGAGCTTTATAATAATTTTGTAAACATTGTAAATAAATTTGTGTTGTTGCTGTTTGATTTTCATTACGTTTCGATAAGTCAGATTGAATCCATGGATTCGACATTTATATGTCATTATACTGCTGTATTTTTGCTTTTATATATTGATATGATATTTGTTCGTGTTACAATCGTTGTGTGCGACATTCCGCTCTCATTGTCGTTATGCGCAAACCATCTTTGAGCATATTATGATTAGCTTTGTGTATGTACCATTGCAACAATTCTCATTAAGATCATTACATTTTGATACTGTTTGTTTTACCATTGCATGCATTAATCTTCCTTTCATTATGAAATCATTTCTTTGCGATTTGATTTCATTCTTATTACGATTTATTTTGCAATGATACGCTTTGTGTTTCCAATTCATACGATTCATGATAGCATGCAACGATTCAACGTCGTTACTTTTAAATTGAATTTAGATTCTACTTCTGTTAGGTTTGCATGTGTTTGCATTATACAACATCGATTCACGTCCTCACATCATGATCTTGATTTGTGCCTGTTTCATCTTGCTTTACTTTCTTCAATTCATGTATAATATTCAAATTTTGTTTACTAATTTTAATATATTCACATTTAAATTTTTTCTATTTCATAGGTATAATTCTAAATTTTTTCTAAGTTAATTTAAACACCTTATTTTTTATTTCTCCATTTCGCTTTTGTTTATTTCTTCATGTGTTGTGATTAATTTATCCAACATAATTCAATGCATTCTAATGTTGTATATGCATCAAATTGTTGTAATAACCTATAAAGACTACCATAAATAATGCATTCAAAACATGTATGCTAACCAACTTATTAGGAATCTACTTTTACAATACTTATCATATACTTTTGAAAAATACTTTTTACTTCCTTATATATATTAATATTTAAGTTGTTATTGTTGTACCCCAAAATTTTACCAACCATTTCTTGTACTTGGCTTATGTTTTCTTTGCATTTTCGCATTTCTGCATATCATAGCATTTGTTCATGGGACAGGGATCAAGGTTTTCGTGTAGCTCAAGGTTTTCTTTGGTGCATGAGTCTAAACAGCGAGCATCAGAAGCTCCGACATTTATTTTATATAGCGATCGAGCGGTCAATTTTATTTTATTTTGAAGGATATTTTCAGATCAAAAGGCAGCATTCAGACTATCTCAAGCATTCTCACAGTTATAGTATTCAAGAGCAAGTTTCAGAGGCTGAACAGGGCTTAAAACGGTTGAAAACAGGCAAATGTGCATATTTCCCTCCAAAAGGCGCCAAAATTCAAATTTTGAAGGTGTTAACCGATTAACTAAATGGTTAACCGATTAACTAAATGGTTAACCGATTAACCGAGTCAAAATCAGGTCAAATTTGAATTTTTGAAGGTGTTAATCGATTAACCCATATGGTTAATCGATTAACCAAGGCAGATTTCAGCTCTGCACATGAATTTTCAATAAAGGTCACTTTGAGGTCCATTTTGATCACATGAGAAATTGATTTTAGACCAGAGGAAGGATCTAGAACCACTTTGAATTTTGATTAACTTTCAAATTAATTCACATTCCCTCCAATTTCCCATTCCTAATCCCATTCCAATATTCACAAACCACACTCCAAACCACATTTGGATCCTAACCAAGAGCATATTTAAATGATTTGCTCCAAACCTCATACACACAATCCTCATAATTCCATTTCATTTTCAGAATTCACTCTCACTCTTTGAATTTTGCTCTCAACTTCTCCATCTCCCAAACTCCACTAAAGCTCTTCTCACCTTGAATTCTTTGATTCTCCATTGGAATCATTGAATTCTAGAGCTAAAACCTTCATCCTTCATCCTTATTGTCTCCAATTCTCCATTCAAATTCCGTGCTATTGTGGATCTGAATTTTGAAGTTGATCTATATGAGCTTATTTGGATTATTTTGGCTTAATTTTGGTGGATCTTCATTGTTACTACAAGAACACACTTGGATCTTGAAGAATCTCTGGGTTTCTTGCTTGGATCTGCTCAATTGAAGTTGAATCAACATTTACCAAAGCAAATCTCCGCTTTGTAGGTTGGAAATTCTAGATCCGATTCTGGTTTTGAGCTTATTTGCATAATCATCATGTTGATCTTCATTTTTGATTGATTTTGTTGACTTTTGATCCATGTGATTTGTGATCTTGCTGTTGTAATGTGTTTACATGTTGATTTTATCACTGTTTTCTGGTTTAAATTTGTGCTTAATTGATTATGTGATCAATTGGATTATTGGAGAAGTGATTAATTGCTGAAAAGTGCTTTTGAGCTGCTGGTTTCTGCTTTTGGTACAGTGTTAATCGATTAACCAAATGCCGTGCAAACTGGTTAATCAATTAACCAGTGTGAATATTCAAATTTTTAAACATTTTCAACTGGTTAATCGGTTAACCACTGATGTTAATCGATTAACATTGTGCCAGCAGGCCTGTTTTGTTGTTTTTTAAGGTTGTTTTGGTGTCATTTTACTTCGAATTCTCATGGATCGGTATGATGCATTAGGAGTGAGATGTTTTGGATATTGTGCTGATGTTCTTGATTGTTAAATCATGTTTTCTTCAACATGTGCGATCAATTTCCACTTGAATGCATACTTTTGTAGTTGTTGTTCAAAGTGATGAGTGTTCATCTTTTTGCTTGCATTTTGTTTTGTTTTGCATTGTTTCCTTTGCTTGCATTGCTTGGTTGAGATGTGCTTGTGGTGGCTGTTGTCCCACACTTTTTCCTCCCACTTTTCTTTGTGTTGCATTTCATGTTTGCATCTCTTTCATTTCTTTCTACTTGTGATTGATTTATCTTGTGTTTTCTTGGTTTTCTTTGCCATGATCCCTTAGGATTCCTAGTCCCTTTGGGAGTAGGAAAGACATTAAGTGTTCAATCCAAGCATGATAACATTAGGGTAGATTTCCCCCTCTTAATCTCAATCACAGGAGCACATTGCATGATAACATTAGGGTCGAGTTAGTTTCCCCTTGGTTGTGTCTTCTCTCTTCTCATCTCAAAACTTCTTTAAAACATCTAATAAAGGATAATAAGTGTTGGACGCTACGAGCCTTAAGCATTTGAGAAATGATGATTGGGGGGCCTCCTCTCATACCGTCTAGAGTGTTTAGTGTAAGTCCTTTGGACGATATGCGACGCATTCGCTCCTAAGTCATAGTCTTTACTGCAACATGAATTACAAACACAATTCAATTCACTTCTTCCTAAAAGACTCAAAAACAAACCTCAAACCTTTTTATCCTTCGGGATTAATTGAAAACCATTTTCATAAAAAGAGTGTTGTTAAATCTTGGTTCTATCGCAAACAGGTAATGCCTAAGTCTCCAATGGTCGAGCAACAATACACCTAACTGCTAGAACGAAGGTTTAACCCTACTCAGTTAAAACACTTGAACCAATCTGTGGTCGTGTCAGCCCGAACTACGTTTGCGCTGATTTCTCGTACCAGACGAAGATACGTAGGCACAAGACGACGATGTCTTGGCGAGCAACCTTCCCTCACCTTCACCCGTAGTTTTCCGAACTACGTTGACTCTGAATTTCCCATTGCACGAGGGAATACGTAGGCATAGAGCGGCGATGCTCTATCGAGTATCTTTTCTTTTTCTTTTCTCCTATGAGCCTGTAGCTTAGATATATAAACACCCTTTTAGATAGACAACAAGCGTGGATCCCGTCTAGTACGACGGACGTGAAGGGTGCTCATACCTTCCCCTTGCATAACCGACTCCCGAACCCAAGATTTGGTTGCGATGACCTGTCTTTTCCCTTTTTCGTAGGTTTTCTCTGATTTTTTCCTTGCCCTCTCTTTGGGATAAATAACGAACGGTGGCGACTCTTCTATCCTTGCCGGCCCCTCCTTCGCAGTGATGCGACAGCTGGCGACTCTGCTGGGGATTATCCCCATCCCCTAGGTGAGTCAATCCTAGCGCTTGTTTGTTTTACCTTTGGGTGTGTAGATATGTGTATATGTGTTGCATTTGTACAGTATTGCATTCACATTTTACTTTCCAGCATTGTTATATATCATTGTTGTTGTGCTGTTGGGTGGGAATGTTCCATTGAGTGATAAGCCAAAACCCAGGCTTGAGGATATCCATAGCATTAGAGTGGATAGTAGTGAGGACTTGAATGGAGACATGCACTAGTCCTCACGAAATTCGCGTTTAGACGAGGCTTTCTTTGAAGACATTGCATCCTGCTAGTCAGGATCGGGATGTTGGATCTGAAAACTGTCGACTCTGGAGACCAATCACTTGGGAGTCAGCTAAGTGAGGCCGCTTCATTAGACTATGATGCCAAACCAGAAATGGTGAACGTATCATCGTTTCTTGAAAGCCTGTGACATTGACGACCCCATAGGATGTCAGACCTTATCAGAGATAGGTTCATACCTGTGAGTGGGGAGGGTTATAAGGAAACCTTGACCTTCAACCTACCCGGTTTTCTCGTTAGTGTGAGCTTTTGGTCCTTGGTACAGTGGGTCCTTATATCAGTGTTGTGTTATGTCCTCGCCGAAGCGAAGCGTTGTTCATCTCAGTCAAGAGCACAACAATCTTTATCCCCTATTGCATTTGAATTTTCATTTGCATTTAACATTGACATGTATTTATGTGTTGCAGGTGTATATTTTCCTCTCGATTCTAGTGAGCTTAACCCACTTCTGACATGGAGCCTAGTTTGAACAAGACTGTTGTATACAATTTTCCTACTCCTGACATAGGATTTCTGCTCAGTTTGATCTCTGTTGTTGATCATTCTGTAATGGAAGATTTCAATAAGTCATATGGGAAGCTTCTGGGATATGTTTGCAAAGCCTCGGTGTTTGAGTTGGAAGGTCTCCATACATTGCTCCAGTTCTATGATCCACAGTTGAGGTGTTTCACTTTTCCGGGTTATGTGTTGATGCCTACTTTAGAGGAGTTCTCTACGCTGCTTAAAGTTCCCATTCTGGACCAGATGCCTTTTTATCATACTGAAGTTGAACCTAATTTAGCTAAGTTGGCTAAGGCCCTTCATCTGGACGCTTCTGAGTTAGAAGGAAGATTGATCAGAAGGAATGGGATGCCTGGGTTTCCATTGCCTTTCCTGGTTGGTAAAGCTCGCCACTTTGCGGAAGAAGGTTGTTGGATTGTTTTTAATGTCGTATTAGCTCTGTGCATATATGGTATAATGTTGTTTCCGAATATTTCAGACTTTGTGAATTTGGATGCTTTCCACATCTTTGCTTCGGGAAATCCTGTTCCCACATTATTGGGAGATGTGTATCATTCCGTGCAATACAAGAATGAGAAGCGGAGAGGGAAGAATGTGTCCTGTTGTGTACCTCTTTTATATAGATGATTTGTGAGTCACCTTCCCAAGACCGGTGTAGCACCTCAAAATTTGCCTTTTCGTTTTAGCAGCAGTTAGCTTTTGCTTCTTTGCATTTTCGCATTTTATGCATTTGCATAGTATTCGTTCTTGAGACAGGGGATCAAGGTTCTCCCGTGGCTCCGTTTCATCTCAGTGCATGAACCTGAACAGTAAGCATCAAAGGCTTTGGCATTTATTTTGCCCAGCGGTCGGGCGACCGATTTTATTTTATTTTGCAGGGTATTTCGATTTAGAAAGCAGCATTCAGGCTATCGCAAGCATTTTCATGGTTATGATATTCAAGAGCAAGTTTCGGAAGCTGAACAGAGCTCAGAACGGCAAGAAATGGGCAAATGTGCAGATTTCCCTCCAAAAGGCGCCAAATTCAAATTTTTGAAGGTGTTAATTGTCGCACCCGAATTTTTGACCTTAAGATTCCACCTCCTCATGTGTTTTCTTGCGTTTTTTTCTTTATACTTTTGTGTGCATGTTCATCATGACTAACGAGTGTGTGCAGGTTCATTTTGCTCTAAGGACGTCTCAAGTTGATTATTTTGCCTATATCCCCTTAAACCAAGTTTTCTAGTGAGAGATGGTGTGGACTTGAGAATTAAGGATCGCGCATATGTGCTTTAAATCCAACATTGGCAATATAATCAAATGGTGTTATTTGGTCTATGGCAGCAAAAGTTCGGCTCATATTTACTTTGAATTCATTTGGTGCATCTCACGTGGATTAAATTGGTTCGTTATCTGTGAAATATCAAAAATTTAAATCAAGACCAAAGGATTCAGGATTCTGATTGACCAAAAGCCATTAAAGGAGTTTCTAAATCATGATGGAGCTTGACAAAGATTATGCTTATTTGAGAATAGTTTGTTTGATAGTGCACTCTCATGTTCAAGTTTAGCTCTTATAGTGAGTCCAAGATCATTTAAATCTTCAAATACGGAAAATCAATTTGAGAGCAATATGTTATCAGTAGGGAAGACAGGTTATAACAAATTTGTGTCAATAAGATTTGCACTTACAATTTACTTAAGATACCGGTAGCAAATATTTGGAATCCGAATTAGATCGAAGCATACTATTCAAAGTGTCCTAAGAATTGAAGCTTGTTAGAATTTCTTTCCAAAGCATGAAGAGCTTTTCAACACATTAATTCTTTGATATTAGAGAACCAATCACATGTCCTCATCCTTATAATAATCTATACATTTCCTACTCAATTTCAATTACATAAGAGCCGTTGCAGGGTAAAATGAACGGACAGTACATAACGGAAAATGGCAACAACATGGCATTGGTGGTTTGTTTTTTTTCCTTTCTCATGGAACGCTACTTTACAACTAGGACAGTGATGGTAATGACACATTATGATTCCAAGATCGGTACTCGACTCCGGAAGATTGTCGAAGCTCACACTCTTCTTTGTTGTCACTCTCTTGGTTCTCAAATCTCTAATAAGACTCCAACTGTTATTAGTAACCAGGACTTGATGATAATGATATACTTCATTCTCCTCCCACATGAAAGGAATTTGGAAATTCTTTTGTGACGACACTGTAGGAACAACTTCAAAATTCAAGATCCTGAAAAATGTGGCAACAAATTAACATGGCAGTAGAGTTTGAATCCCACCGGTACGGCCGTCTACCAAGCTCTGCATAAATCATGTTAAACATAAGCAAATAATATTGTTAATCATAAAGGAGTACATGAATATTCAGAGTTCATGGTCATTGGAAATTAGTCAAAATAACCTGCAAAGACGCACATCACAGCAGAAAAATATTTCAAGTTAAAACGCCTTCATTATCACGAATTGTTCAACATAAAACCACTATCAAAATATCCTCAAGCCACCTGCATCAAGCGCCCACGAGATACTTTCTAAGTACATTCTTCGAATTTCTTCCCGAACCTGGGGTGTCAATGGCTTCGTCATCCATGACTACGCATACTACTTTATCAGGGTCTAGCACTTATTAAAATCCTAGTCAAATTAATACCCGGCTGGTTACGAAGAATCGTATTGTGTTTGATACATTAGTACTAGTATGGAAGTCACCTGCTAGAATATCCTGGCTGGAAAGTGAACAGGAACTGAACCTAGTGCAACTCAAAGAAATTGGATCGACTATACATTCCTGAAGGAGTTTTACATCATCGAGGTTGCAGAAGGTTATTCTTCGAGCATGAAAAAGGCCCTCCTGTTACATTTCCTCAACCTTTTCCAATCAAGGCAATATGGGCAAGCCAGTTCATGTCATACCAGATTTTTGCACAGTTAACACAGGCACCAATGGTTGTTGTTAAGACATTAAAAAGAGGAAATTATCAAATGGATACCTCTGTTGCTGGTCTTAAGCCTACATCACCAACTTCCCAAGTACGCACCTCATCAGCATAAAGACCTAATTATCGGATAAAACCATGAGAAGGGTAAAGGTATAGTGAAGGAGGAAACAACATGACACATCTCGAAGGACTTAAATTACCGTAACTGCGATAGTGTAGCAGTAATAGCACGCCGAACCAGTCCCCGCCGTTCAAGACCTCGATACAATAATGGAGTAGCTTGCACTGGACTACAAACTCTAAAACAAGAATTCGCTATTAGATCACATGTTCCTTCCCTGGCCCAAAATGGATTGTTTTTTACCTGCCAATCCAAATCAGCAAATCAATTAAGGAATATACTCTTTGAAAAAGATCTAGTCTAAGGCAGCTAGCAATTCATTGAATCTGGACAAGCAAAAGGCATTAAACGCGTTTAATTCAAAATATCACAAATGGGAATTCTATCACCACAATCACAATCAGGCAGCGATTAAAACCTTCCGAATTAATATTGACAAAACCATAATTTCATTCCAAAGCAGGACTAGACAGGTCGATACAAAGAAGGAAGGAAACTCTATCAGATTTTCAGTAATTATGTTGCTCATACGAGTTTGGAAAGAAATTATGAAAATTCATTGACCTATTCAATCAGCAATCAAGTTTACGACTATAAGTAAAGGCAGATACACACATAGAGAAGGAGGAGAGAAAAAAACCCTATCATCCAAATAAACAGCCACTCTCAGAAACTCACAACAAAACCCCAAAATTCCATAGATCCAAATCAAACTCGCAGAGGAAAATAGGGAACTTATCTCTTTTACCACCATTTCCGCCGCGAATAGCCTTCATCACCGTCAACACCCTCGACCTTCGTCATTCGCAAACCTCGCCTCTTTCCGCAAACACCGCCGGAAAACCTCCATTCGCCACCATCACTGAAACCTGCAACAATCCATTTCAACCAAGAGTTATCTTTGCTAACGCTTAATCTTTTTTTTTTGTTTGATTTTTGCAGAAGAAAATAAACGAGGAGGAAGGAGAGGGAGAGGACTTATCTCTTTCTCTAATCTTCGTCGCAAATCGCCATAGCTCACAGCGAGATGTAGAAGAATGGTAAGAAAGAATTGAAGAGAAGAACAATGGTGGAAATGTAAAGGGAAACGTGAAGAAGCGATCGCGGAGAGGAGAAGAAAGGGAGCTGCGGCGGAAGGAAGAAGATTGGAATCTCCAATCTAGGTTTTTCTTTCAGTGTCCCTTTTGATGTAATCATGTATATAATCACCCACAGTAATATGGTGCACCCTCACGATCACACAGTCACACACGCATGCACACGGTACACCCCTCGTTATACGCTCGCACCGTATCCTCCATCAACCCTCTTAATTCCTTTAATTTTTCTTTTTAAACCGTCAACCCCATTTAACCATTTAATTAAGTACTTTTTTAATGATTAATCAACAGCTTTTATGAAAATAAACTAATAATTTTGTTTAGTTAACCGTTAAATTAAGCTTTATCATAGTAATTAAGAAAAACTTTTAATTTAATAAAATCTATTTCATTTAATTTATTTAAAATCTATTTAATAATAATAACAAAAAACTCTTTTACGAAAAAAAATCCCTTTCTTAAATTAGATTAACCTTTTATAATAATAACTTTTATTCAAAAATAATAAACCATTCCACATTTGAATTAAATTTTATAGAAATAAAACCTCTTAGATTTAAACCCCTTTTAACCACTCTTTAAAATCTAATTAATCGTCTAAACTTTTTATCAAAACAAAACTAATATAATTTCTCTTAAAACGATCTCACCAAAACAATACAATTTATTTTTCTTACAAATCAATTCAAATAAAATAATATAACTTCTAAACAAATTCTCACCTAAAATCAATCCAGTTAAAATCGACATCCCATTAACCAAATCAATCACCGTAAAATTAATCCACATCACAAATAAATCAACACCTAATCGTGCACGCTCCCGCACACTCACGACACACTCACTCTCACACACTTCAGCGCTTTCATGCGTTTGTGTATGGTTTTCTTCCCTTGCAATTTATTCTTCAGCAATTTAATATTACCGCATCTACATTCTCGCACTGCATTTCGTCCAAAGGAAAAACCTACACATGAGTCAACACTTGTGTGTAGTGCACGTCATTTGCATCATTTCCCCACGATCCTTGATTCCATTCAAGTTGATCGCTTAAGATAGATCCTACCCCATAGGAAGGACCATTATCTCTACAACTTAGACAAACAAACAACACTATACAACTTTTTTCAAACACAATAGAGAATAGATGTTAATCATCTTAAGTGAGATATAATCTCCACCCCCACAATAATACAATCAAACATGTAGGAACTTTGCCTTAAGAGTGATAAAGGCATACTCGTCAAACAATCCGAGTACTTAAGCCCTTTTCTTAAGACGATGCAAAGACTATTTTCCTACAAACCCCTTTACACTTGTGGTGGTTACATCTCCCTTTACATGAAGACTCATCTCTTCTCCTAAACCCAATCAAAACAACTACCCTAAACCCGTAGGAACTTTGACCACAGTCAAAGAGTTCCTCTAACCCTTTAGGGGAACTACAGATACTTTGATTCCACTCCTGTAAGGATATGTAGGCATAAGATGCGACATCTTATCGAGTATTCTTAGATATAAACCCCTAGGTCTTTTGACCATTAAGCAGATATACACTTAGCAATAAACAAATATAAAATAAGAGGTTCCTGTAGAGTACTACAGAAACTTAGGATGCTAGTACCTTCCCTAAGTTTAACCAACCCCCGAACCTAAAACTCTCTAAACCTTGCATTTACATTGCATTGTGGGAATTTCGATCTTTATCCCTTCCTTTGGACAAATCAAAGTTCGGTTGCAAAACGAATTAAAGATTCAAACTAATTGATAGTTTGGTATCCGATTTTCGCCGCGACAGAAATGGCGACTTCACTGGGGACCTCTTAGTGGGTTTCCCTAACTTGTTTTGTTTTAAATATCTGCTTATATTTGTTTAACTGTTTACTTGTATACTTGTTTGTTTATTGCCTTTGGGTTGATACTCTTGAGTGGTGAGACAAAGTCCTACACCCGGACTTGAGTGAACTTAAGATAAGATAGTGATATGTTCAAAGAGGCTTATAGGGGGTGGAATCCCGACCAAGCTGACTTGAAAATCATGCTCAATTGAGGCCCTCTCGAAAATTGTATTGTTGAACGAGTCTTTAATCGTGAAAACATGCACTATATTCGATGTTGGAGCCTATGATATTGAGGACCGTAGTTACCTTAACCCCACTTTGGCCTTTATTAGGACGTAGTGCGAGGCTATGAGGGGGTACCCCCGAAATAGTGCTACGCGATGCTACACTCGAAAGAAGTTCTCTTGAGAATATTATTAACCCCCGAGTACTTGGGAAGTTGATAATATCCGAAAGATGGGCTAATGACTTTGGTAACTTCATTAGAACCTTGTTCGGCAGGTATAATCAACCTTTAGTTCAAATCCTTTGGGAATGAGTATACCTTTGCCCCATGCTCGTTGCTAACCTTGGGTCTCCCTTTGTCTGTTTTATCTTTGTGTGTCCTTATGTGCTTACTTGTGTTTGTTGCATTCATATAGCATCATGTTGCATTAGGTTTCATGGGATTCCTAGTTTATTTATAAACATTATAGAAACCAATAGGGATTACAAAAGAAAATATTTTGAAATATTCTTTTAAGAGTCCTAACTTGGATGACCTAAGGAAGTTAAGGGCATTGGTTGAAAAATCAAGAAGACCCAAAGACAAATACGAAAGACTTCCCTTAAAGATCAAGTGAAGTTCAAAAGACTCTCATCAACATTAAAGGTAAACAAGGGATTCCTTTCTCACAATAATAGAAGAGAGATGGAGGATTTATTTTCCTCTATCGAAGTTGATCATGGACAGCTTACCTTCGAGAAGATCCAAGTAGGAGAACAGATCAACAAAGCACGATGAAGGACTTCCTTAGGGCTTTCTTAGCTTTTAGCTATTAAGTAAGGACTCTTATAAGAATGTTTCCTTGTAATCCAATATCATTAAAATAGTAAATGAATTTTCTTTGGTACTCTGTAACGTTTATAAGAACTTGAGTCCCATGAAACCTCTCCTTTCTGCATTCTTGCATTATCATCCTTCATTTAGCATCCTGCATATGCATGTGCCTCGCCTCTTCTGTGGCTCATCCGGTCTTCTGTCTTTGTCTTCCAGCTGACATCTCGACCATCTGACCAAGCTTGAGGTGTTACTAAAGGATAGCACAGAGAACGTAAGATATGGATTCTATGACTGGCTTTAGAGTTGTGACTAATCTGTTATTCGATCTTCCCTCTGATAATGTTCAACAAGTGGATGTTTCTACGCAACCTCAGCCTGTGCAAGACAACTTGGTTGTTCAAGCTTCCCAGCCTCTACAGAATGTACCAAATCTTCAGAATGTTTGCACTAAGATGAAGATGGATGATCCTAGATTTATAGCAATGGAAAAGGAGTTATGTGATTTTAAAGAACAATTGAAAACAGTGAAAGAAGCTAATGCGTCTGATCTTGATGCTCGCGACCTATGTCTGGTCCCAGGAGTAATTATTCCTCCGAAGTTCAAGATGCCTGACTTTGAAGTGTACAAGGGTACTGTTTGTCCAAGATACCATTTGACAATGTTTTGTCAGAAGATGGCTGCTTATGTTGACGATGACGAATTGATGATGCACTGCTTTCAAGAAAGCTTATCTGGGGCATCCTTAATATGGTATATGAAGCTACAAAGGAATCGCATTCAGTCTTGGAGAGATTTAGCTGATGCTTTCGTAAAGCAATACAATTATAATTTGGATATCGCTCCAGACAGTGATCAACTAGAAGGAATGAGTAAGAATGATGATGAATCTTTCAGGGAATATGCTCAGCGATGGAAAGAGTTGGCAGCCCAAGTTCGTCCACCACTTCCAGAGAAAGATTTAGCCAAGATGTTTCTAAGAACACTGCCAGACTCTTATTACGCTAGGATGGTAGGCGTTGTGCCATTAAATTTCTCCAAAATTATAGAGGTTGGAGTAAACATTGAAAATGCGCTCAAAAGTGGGAGAATTCAAGATGACTTGAATAACCAAGCTAGTGAAGAAATTTCAGTTGGTGATTCCCTAGAGGAAAGAAGCATCGATGTTAATGCAGTTTGGGATTCCTCTCAAATCCCGCCGGTTCCAGAACCTTATCCTCAACATCAGTATGTGGCGCCTGCTCAGTGCAAGCAACAACTACCTCCCAAGCAAAAGTTGAATTCCCAAGATCAGCATCAGAATCGACAGGTTCGAAGACGGTTTCAGAATCAAAAGACACCTCTGAATACTCCGAAAGAGGAAACTCGCTGGTTTGACCTTATCCCAATGACTTACAGTCAGTTATGGTCTCATTTTGCTAGAAACTCGGTAATGACACCCAGAAAGACTAGAATCATGAAGTCTCATCCACCGTGGTTCAACCCGAACGTCAGTTGTGAATTTCATGATGGAGCATTGGAGCATTCGATTGAAGAGTGCAAAGTTTTCCAAGAGAAAGTCCAAGAAATGATTGATAATGAAGTGCTAACCTTCAAAAAAGGAAGCCCGATCGTGAATGGAGCACCGTTATGTTGATTACCTATTCATTTTCGTTTGCTTATGTGTTTTATTTCTTTGATTAAAGCATAATTGGCATGTAAGAACTGGTTATTTTGAATAAGTAGCGCAATAAGTGTTTGTCTTGAAGAAATCCATTCGTTTTACTCGTAAAAGAATTTTCTTCATAATTTTATAATGCCCAAATTTATCCATTTTTTCTCACTTTGAGAAAGAATTGGAAGGAGGATGACGAATCAAAAACGTAAGGTCTCTTGATGTATGCTTTCGAATAAAACCTACTGATGATGTAAGGCATTGTTTCAAACCTCCTAAAACACCAAAGACATAAGGAAGTTAAATCCTTTTTAACCCTTTCCAACATCATTTTTAAACCTGGGGCAGGAAATTTTTTAGTCATCTCGATTGAACACTTAAAACTTTTCAAAGAAAGTGAACATTTGGGCAGGTACGTAAGCTTTGACCCTTATTTCCTTTGTTTTACCAATCGTGAACTATGCCCAGATACAACCTTTCAAAAGTCCTAATTGAAGTAAGGTTTACTTCGAAAGCATACTCAATGAGATAATGTTTCCTGACTCCTACGAGCTATGCTCAATTTAATGATTGGCTTTATAAAATAATTTCGTGATTTCGGTCACAAGTTATCGTAATACCTCTTTTCAAAACTTCAAGACAAACGTGGGTTGCATTAACAGTTTCAAAATTAACATTTCTGACTTGCTAACATTGTTTGATGTCTTAGAAAAATTACACATCAGCATTAGGTTTGTTATATTGGATTCTGAAGATCTGTTAACCTGGGGCAAATTATTCCCAAGTGGTTATTCTATGCAAATTTGACTTCATCTAGAAGACTCATTCATAATACCCCCAATCAGAGCCGGTTATGTCGAGATTCGGCGAATCTCTCGAAGAGTTTAAAAACCATGGGACGCCATGTTTTCTGTAAAGTCCTCTTAGAGAGACTTCTTCTCATAACCATGTAACTTGGGGCATCTAAGAAGTGAAGATTATCTTATCCGTGTGCAACAAACTATTGTTCAAAAATGGAGACTACCACTACTTTTCAACATCCTTCATGTCTCCAATGAATTTTAATTTTGGTAGTCATGACATTCTCCGATGAATCTCCTCGATACAAGAACTCTCCAGCTTTTCAATGCAAGAATTCCCAAATGATTTGCTTAACTTCACTTCCCCAGTGAAGTGCATGGTATCTTAATCCTTAGTGGATCCTCTCCAACTTCACCTTCCTAATGAAGTGGACATATTTTACTCCTCAATGGACCTTCTACGACGTCGATATTTCTCTAGCATGAGTCTCTCCAGTAAAGCGGATATTTATTTTATCCATGAAGTTTCTACAGTTACGAGTTTGATCCATCCCTAGTGGATCTTTATCCTCGTCTTCAATAGGATAATATTTCAGACTTATTAAGATATTACATTCCCAAGTGGATTGATCTCTACTCTCCCAAGAGAAGCTTGTGAAGCTCTGGAACAGGATGGTGATCCCATATTTGGTTCTCCGTCTACCCCCAGTGGTACTTCTATCTGTGAAGATTGGCCGAGATGTTTATCCCGAGATGTTTCATCTCCGATCACCTCTTTCTATTTGTCTTGTCAGCATAAGCATACGCATAACATGTGAGTAGACAACGTAGCATGTGCATTTCTTTGCATTCTTTGTGGTTGTTTTGGTTTCTATCACTTTGGCTATAGTTATCCCTAGGTGTATGGGCGCGTCTTCTCCTTCCAATTAGAGTTGTCGACCCTAGGCAGGAAAAGCACAACGTTTCATATTCCCCATGGAGTTCAACCCTCATGGAAGATGGTTAGTTTAGTACAATTCCATTTGAGTTCATACCTCAATGGTCGAGTCTTGCTTGACAGTTTCTTTTTGTCTACTTCCCGAATTGAACTTCGGTCTTTAACAATCACATCGTGGATATCTCCAACTTTTGAGCATGGGTTAAGTATGCATTTATTTTTCACCCTAGTCCCCAAGAAGAACACTCATAAAGACAGATGCATCACGGGATTTTCTCGAACATCAATCTCTTTATTTGAGCAACTTGTTTTGATAAGGATTTCATTCAAAACGACACATGGTATTTTTCTACAAGACAGACCATCCACCCTCAGTGGGCCCTTCGACATCATCAAATCATCAAAAGGCACCGCCTCATAAATTCATCAAGGGAGCTTACCAAAGACATTACAAGACATCTCTCTTTATTTGAGAGCTTACAGAATATTCTACAATTACAAAGTGACATCCCCCCGGAGAAGTCGAGGAAGTTTACCATATTAATCTCTCTTTATTCGAGAAGGCATACATTACAATTCAACCGGTTCACATCTCTTCCGAAGATCCCCGGTGAAGCTTCACATTTACAACTACAACGACAACTACAAATTACAACAATTCTACAATCTACAGAATTTTAAAACATCTCGAATAGAGACTGAGACCAGCTCATGGTTCCCATACCATGATGCTCGGGGAAGTTCTACATCTACAACGAACGACAAACTACAGTCTACAACGACAATCATTCGAACATCTTACAGTTCCTGGTTAATCTCGACAGTAGATTCCCAGAAGACCTCGGTAGTAGGTAGTCCATGGTTAATCTCGGCAGTAGATTCCCAGAAGACCTCGGCAGTAGGTAGACATATTTCATTTCCTGGCTAATCTCGGCAGAAGATTACCAGAAGACCTCGGCAGTAGGTAGTCCCTAGTTAATCTCGGCAGTAGATTCCCAGAAGACCTCGGCAGTAGGTAGACATATTTCATTTCCTGGCTAATCTCGGCAGAAGATTACCAGTAGACCTCGGCAGTAGGTAATCCTATTTCAGTTCCTAGATAATCTCGGCAGTAGATTTCTAGAAGACTTCGTCAGAAGTATCTCTCCAACAGACTTCAACACAGAATCTCGGCAGTAGATTCCTTACAGATTTTAACAGCAAATATTTTGGCAAAAGTATTCCCAATTACAGTTACAAGTATCGACAATAGACTTCTCCAGCTGATATCCTGAAATCATTACATTTGACCTATATGGTCGGTTCTTCCAGAGAATTTCTCTTCCAAGATCTTTATAACATATTTACAGACACTTTGCGATTGTCGATCTTTTCCCATGGAGTCTCGCTCTGATGAGCCCGTTCTTCCCGTGTATCGCGTCCAGTCGTTCCCCTGTGGCGCCATTTCTCCACATGACCTCTGTTTTGCATTCTCATATCATTGCATATCATTTGCATTCGGTGGCCTCTTAGGGCCAAAAATTCGTGCAATGTTTGTATTTAAGTCCTTCCTATCTCGTCGAGACGGAGATTTCAATCTCCATATCTCCTGATAGAAGTAACTTAAATAAGGGCATCTGTCGCACCCTAATTTTTGACCTTAAGATTCCACCTCCTCATGTGTTTTCTTGCGTTTTTTTCTTTATACTTTTGTGTGCGTGTTCATCATGACTAACGAGTGTGTGCAGGTTCATTTTGCTCTAAGGACGTCTCAAGTTGATTCTTTTGCCTATATCCCCTTAAACCAAGTTTTCTAGTGAGAGATGGTGTGGACTTGAGAATTAAGGATCGCGCATATGTGCTTTAAATCCAACATTGGCAATATAATCAAATGGTGTTATTTGGTCTATGGCAGCAAAAGTTCGGCTCATATTTACTTTGAATCAAATGGTAGTATCAAAAATTTAAATCAAGACCAAAGGATTCAGGATTCTGATTGACCAAAAGCCATTAAAGGAGTTTCTAAATCATGATGGAGCTTGACAAAGATTATGCTTATTTGAGAATAGTTTGTTTGATAGTGAACTCTCATGTTCAAGTTTAGCTCTTATAGTGAGTCCAAGATCATTTAAATCTTCAAATACGGAAAATCAATTTGAGAGCAATATGTTATCAGTAGGGAAGACAGGTTATAACAAATTTGTGTCAATAAGATTTGCACTTACAATTTACTTAAGATACCGGTAGCAAATATTTAGAATCCGAATTAGATCGAAGCATACTATTCAAAATGTCCTAAGAATTGAAGCTTGTTAGAATTTCTTTCCAAAGCATGAAGAGCTTTTCAACACATTAATTCTTTGATATTGGAGAACCAATCACCTGTCCTCATCCTTATAATAATCTATACATTTCCTACTCAATTTCAATTACATTAGAGCAGCTACAGGGTAAAATGCACGGACAGTACATAACGGAAAATGGCAACAACAGGGCATTGGTGGTTTTTTTTTTTTTCTTTCTCATGGAACGCTACTTTACAACTAGGACAGTGATGGTAATGACACACTATGAGTCCAAGATCGGTACTCGACTCCGGAAGATTGTCGAAGCTCACACTCTTCTTTGTTGTCACTCTCTTGGTTCTCAAATTTCTAACAAGACTCCAACTGTTATTAGTAACCAGGACTTGATGATAATGATATACTTCATTCTCCTCCCACATGAAAGGAATTTGGAAATTCTTTTGTGACGACACTGCAGGAACAACTTCAAAATTCAAGATCCTGAAAAATGTGGCAACAAATTAACATGGCAGTAGAGTTTGAATCCCACCGGTACGGCCGTCTACCAAGCTCTGCATAAATCATGTTAAACATACGCAAATAATTTTGTTAATCATAAAGGAGTACATGAATATTCAGAGTTCATGGTCATTGGAAATTAGTCAAAATAACCTGCAAAGACGCACATCACAGCAAAAGAATATTTCAAGTTAAAACGCCTTCATGATCCCGTATTGTTCAACACAAAACCACTATCAAAATATCCTCAAAGCACCTGCATCAAGCGCCCACGAGATACTTTTTAAGTACATTCTTCGAATTTCTTCCCGAACCTGGGGTGTCAATGGCTTCGTCATCCATGACTACTAATACTACTTTATCAGGGTCTAGCACTTATTAAAATCCTAGTCAAATTAATACCCGGCTGGTTACGAAGAATCGTATTGTGTTTGATACATTAGTACTAGTATGGAAGTCACCTGCTAGAATATCCTGGCTGGAAAGTGAACAGGAACTGAACCTAGTGCAACTCAAAGAAATCGGATCGACTATACATTCCTGAAGGAGTTTTACATCATCGAGGTTGCAGAAGGTTATTCTTCGAGCATGAAAAAGGCCCTCCTGTTACATTTCCTCAACCTTTTCCAATCAAGGCAATATGGGCAAGCCAGTTCATGTCATACCAGATTTTTGCACAGTTAACACAGGCACCAATGATTGCTGTTAAGACATTAAAAAGAGGAAATTATCAAATGGATACCTCTGTTGCTGGTCTTAAGCCTACATCACCAACTTCCCAAGTACGCACCTCATCAGCATAAAGACCTAATTATCGGATAAAACCATGAGAAGGGTAAAGGTATAGTGAAGGAGGAAACAACATGACACATCTCGAAGGACTTAAATTACCGTAACTGCGATAGTGTAGCAGTAATAGCACGCCGAACCAGTCCCCGCCGTTCAAGACCTCGATACAATAATGGAGTAGCTTGCACTGGACTACAGACTCTGAAACAAGAATTCGCTATTGGATCACATGTTCCTTCCCTGGCCCAAAATGGATTGTTTTTTTACCTGCCAATCCAAATCAGCAAATCAATTAAGGAATATACTCTTTGAAAAAGATCCATTCTAAGGCAGCTAGCAATTCATTGAATCTGGACAAGCAAAAGGCATTAAACGCGTTTAATTCAAAATATCACAAATGGGAATTCTATCACCACAATCACAATCAGGCAGCGATTAAAACCTTCCGAATTAATATTGATAAAACCATAATTTCATTCCAAAGCAGGACTAGACAGGTCGATATAAAGAAGGAAGGAAACTCTATCAGATTTTCAGTAATTATGTTGCTCATACGAGTTTGGAAAGAAATTATGAAAATTCATTGACCTATACAATCAGCAATCAAGTTTACGACTATAAGTAAAGGCGGATACACACATAGAGAAGGAGGAGAGAAAAAAACCCTATCATCCAGATAAACACCCCTCTCAGAAACTCACAGCAAAACCCCAAAATTCCATAGATCCAAATCAAACTCGCAGAGGAAAATAGGGAACTTATCTCTTTTACCACCATTTCCGCCGCGAATAGCCTTCATCACCGTCAACACCCTCGACCTTCGTCATTCGCAAACCTCGCCCCTTTCCGCAAGCACCGCCGGAAAACCTCCATTCGCCACCATCACTGAAACCTGCAACAATCCATTTCAACTAAGAGTTATCTTTGCTAACGCTTAATCTTTTTTTGTTTGATTTGTGCAGAAGAAAATAAATGAGGAGGAAGGAGAGGGAGAGGACTTATCTCTTTCTCTAATCTTCGCCGCAAATCGCCATAGCTCACCGCGAGATGTAGAAGAATCGTAAGAAAGAATTAAAGAGAAGAACAATGGTGGAAATTTAAAGGGAAATGCGAAGAAGCGATCGCGGAAAGGAGAAGAAAGGGAGCTGCGGCGGAAGGAAGAAGATTGGAATCTCCAATCTAGGTTTTTTCTTTCAGTGTCCCTTTTGATGTAATCATGTATATAATCACCCATAGTAATATGGTGCACCCTCACGATCACACCGTCACACACGCATGCACACGGTACACCCCTCGTTATACGCTCGCACCGTATCCTCCATCAACCCTCTTAATTCCTTTAATTTTTCTTTTTAAACCGTCAACCCCATTTAACCATTTAATTAAGTACTTTTTTAATGATTAATCAACAGCTTTTATGAAAATAAACTAATAATTTTGTTTAGTTAACCGTTAAATTAAGCTTTATCATAGTAATTAAGAAAAACTTTTAATTTAATAAAATCTATTTCATTTAATTTATTTAAAATCTATTTAATAATAATAACAAAAAACTTTTTTACGAAAAAAATCCCTTTCTTAATTTAGATTAACCTTTTATAATAATAAATTTTATTCAAAAATAATAAACCATTCCACATTTGAATTAAATTTTATAGAAATAAAACCTCTTAGATTTAGACCCCTTTTAACCACTCTTTAAAATCTAATTAATAGTCTAAACTTTTTATCAAAACAAAACTAATATAATTTCTCTTAAAACGATCTCACCAAAACAATACAATTTATTTTTCTTACAAATCAATTCAAATAAAATAATACAACTTCTAAACAAATTCTCACCTAAAATCAATCCAGTTAAAATCAACATCCCATTAACCAAATCAATCACCGTAAAATTAATCCACATCACAAATAAATCAACACCTAATCGTGCACGCTCCCGCACACTCACGACACACTCACTCTCACACACTTCAGCGCTTTCATGCGTTTGTGTATGGTTTACTTCTCTTGCAATTTATTCTTCAGCAATTTAATATTACCGCATCTACATTCTTGCACTGCATTTCGTCCAAAGAAAAAACCTACACATGAGTCAACACTTGTGTGTAGTGCACGTCATTTGCATCATTTCCCCACGATCCTTGATTCCATTCAAGTTGATCGCTTAAGATAGATCCTACCCCATAGGAAGGACCATTATCTCTACAACTTAGACAAACAAACAACACTATACAACTTTTTTCAAACACAATAGAGAATAGATGTTAATCATCTTAAGTGAGATATAATCTCCACCCCCACAATAATACAACCAAACATGTAGGAACTTTGCCTTAAGAGTGATAAAGGCATACTCGTCAAACAATCCGAGTACTTAAGCCCTTTTCTTAAGACGATGCAAAGACTATTTTCCTACAACCCCCTTTACACTTGTGGTGTTACATCTCCCTTAACATGAAGACTCATGTCTTCTCCTAAACCCAATCAAAACAACTACCCTAAACCCGTAGGAACTTTGACCACAGTCAAAGAGCTCCTCTAACCCTTTAGGGGAACTACAAATACTCTGATTCCACTCTCGTAAGGATATGTAGGCATAAGATGCGACATCTTATCGAGTATACTTAGATATAAACCCCTAGGTCTTTTGACCATTAAGCAGATATACACTTAGCAATAAACAAATATAAAACAAGAGGTTCCT